>CAXAJV010000766.1:2566200-3108476 GCA_963969225.1 Xylocopa violacea | reverse complement strand
ACCTATATAATGTTCCCACCGAGACGTAGTGACCGACATGCCAGGAATGTTGTAAAATATTACATCCGAGATGTTAGGTTGCGTTAGGTTAGAATATACAACGTTATAGACGTATATAATGTCCCCATCGAGAAGCAGGCGACGACACGCCAGGAACGTTGTAAAATATTACATTCGACATGTTAGATCGCCTTAGGCTAGGATATGTAACGTTATAGACACATATAATGTTACCACCGAGAACTACGGGCCGACACGCCAGGAATGATGTAAAATATTACATTCGACATGTTAGGTTGCCTTAGGCTAGGATATATAGCGTTATAGACGAATATAATGTTCCCACCGAGAAGTAGGGGCCGACGTGCCAGGAATGTGTTAAAATATTACATCCGAGATGTTAGGTTGCCTTAGGATAGGATATATAACACTATAGACGTATATAATGTGACCACCGAGAAGTAGGAGCCGACGAGCCAGGAATGTTGTAAAATATTGCGCTCGACATGTTAGGTTACCCTACGCTAGGATATATAGCGTTATAGACGTATATAATGTTCCCACCGAGAAATAGGGGCGTCGCGTCAGGAAAGTTGTAAAATATTACACCCGAGATGTTAGGTTCCCTTAGGTTAGGATATACAACGTTATAGACGTATATAGTGTCCCCATCGAGAAACAGGCGACGACACGACAGGAATGTTGTAAAATATTACATCCGAGATGTTATATTGCCTTACGTTAGGATATATAACGTTATAGACGTATATAATGTTCCCACCGAGAAGTACGGGCCGACACGCAAGGAATGTTATCAACTATTACATCCGAGATGTTAAGTTGCCTTAGGTTAGGATATACAACTTTATAGACGTATATAATGTCCCTATCGGGAAGTAGGTGCCGTAGCGCCAGGATTGTTCTAAAATATTACGGTAGAGAAGTAAGGTTGCCTTAGGTTATGATATATAACGTTACAGACGTATATAATGTTCCCACCGAGAAGTAGGGACCGAAATGCCAGGAATGTTGTAAAATATTACATCCGAGATGTTAGGTTGCTTTAGGTTAGGATATATATCGTTATAGGCGTATATAAAGTCCAGGTCGAGACGTGGGGACCGACAAGCCAGAATGTTGTAAAATATTATATCCGATATGTTAGGTTGCCTTAGGCTAGGATATATATCGTTATAGACGTATACAATGTTCCCACCGAGAAGGAGGGACTGACATGCCAGGAATGTTGTAAAATATTACATTCGAGACGTTATGTTGCCTTAGGTTAGAATATACAACGTTATAGACGTATATAATGTCCCCATCGAGAAGCAGGCGACGACACGCCAGGAACGTTGTAAAATATTACATTCGACATGTTAGATCGCCTTAGGCTAGGATATGTAACGTTATAGACACATATAATGTTACCACCGAGAACTACGGGCCGACACGCCAGGAATGATGTAAAATATTACATTCGACATGTTAGGTTGCCTTAGGATAGGATATACAACGTTATAGACGTATAGAATGTTCCCACCGAGAAGTAGGGACCGACATGCCAGGAATGTTGTAAAATATTACATCCGAGGTGTTAGGTTGCCTTAGGGTGGGATATACAACGTTATAGATGTATATAATGTCCCCATCGAGAAGTAGGCGACGACACGCCAGGAATGTTGTAAAATATTACATCCCAAATGTTATGTTGCGTTAGGTTAGAATATACAACGTTGTAGACGTATATAATGTCCCGATCGAGAAGCAGGCGACGACACGACAGGAATGTTGTAAAATATTACATTCGAGATGTTAGGTTGCCTTAGGCTAGGATATATATCGTTATAGACGTATACAATGTTCCCACCGTGAAGTAGGGGCCGACATGCCAGGAATGTTGTAAAATATTACATCCGAGATGTTAGGTTGCCTTAGGTTAGGGCATATATCGTTACAGACGTATATAATGTTCCCACCGAGACGTAGTGACCGACATGCCAGGAATGTTGTAAAATATTACATCCGAGATGTTAGGTTGCTTTAGGTTAGGATGTATATCGTTATAGACGTATATAATGTCCAGATCGAGACGTGGGGACCGACCAGCCAGAATGTTGTAAAATATTATATCCGATACGTTAGGTTGCCTTAGGCTAGGATATATATCGTTATATACGTATACAATGTTCCCACCGAGAAGTAGGGACTGACATGCCAGGAATGTTGTAAAATATTACATTCGAGATGTTAGGTTGCCTTAGGTTAGCATATACAACGTTATAGATGTATATAATGTCGCGATCGAGAAGAAGGCGACGACACGCCAGGAATGTTGTAAAATATTACATCCGAGATGTTATGTTGCCTTACGACAGGATATATAACGTTATAGACGTATATAATGTTCCCACCGAAAAGTAGGAGCCGACGCACCAGGAATGTTGTAAAATATTACATCCGAGATGTTATGTTGCGTTAGGTTAGGGTATATATCGTTACAGACGTATATAATGTTCCCACCGAGACGTAGTGACCGACATGCCAGGAATGTTGTAAAATGTTACATCCGAGAAGTTAGGTTGCGTTAGGTTAGAATATACAACGTTATAGACGTATATAATGTCCCCATCGAGAAACAGGCGACGACACGTCAGGAATGTTGTAAAATATAACATCCGAGATGTTATGTTACCATACGTTAGGATATGTAACGTTATAGACGTATATAATGTTCCCACCGAAAAGTAGCAGCCGAAGCGCCAGGAATGTTGTAAAATATTACATCCGAGATGTTAGGTTGCCTTAGGTTAGGATATATATCGTTATAGACGTATATAATGTACCCACCGAGACATAGGGACCGACATGCCACGAATGTTGTAAAATATTACATCCCAGATGTTAAGTTGCGTTAGGTTAGGATATACAACGTTATAGACGTATATAATGTCTCCTTCGAGATGCAGGCGACGACACGCCAGAATGTTGTAAAATATTACATTCGACATGTTAGGTTGCCTTAGGCTAGGATATACAGCGTTAAAGACGTATACAATGTTCCCACCGAGAAATAGGGGCCGCCACGCCAAGAATGTTGTAAAACAATACATCCGAGGTGTTAGGTTGCCTTAGGTTAGGATATATATCGTTATAGACGTATATAGTGTACCCATCGAGAAGCAGGCGACGACACGACAGGAATGTTGTAAAATATTACATCCGAGATGTTATATTGCCTTACGTTAGGATATATAACGTTATAGACGTATATAGTGTTACCACAGAGAACTAGGCATTTGCATGCCAGGAATGTTGTAAAATATTACGATAGAGATGATAGGTTGCCTTGGTTTAGGATATATAACGTTATAGACGTATATACTGTTCCTACCGAGAAGAAGGTGCCGACGCGCCAGGTGTGTTGTAAAATATTACATTCGACATGCTAGGTTGCCTTAGGTTAGGATATACAACGATACAGATGTATATAAGGTCCCCACCGAGAAATAGGGGCCGACGGGTCAGGAATGTTATAAAATACTACGGTAGAGAGGATAGGTTGCCTTAGGTTATGATATATAACGTTATAGACGTATATAATGTTCCCACCGAGACGTAGGGACCTACATGCCAGGAATGTTGTAAAATATTACATCCCAGAAGTTAGGTTGCGTTAGGTTAGGATATACAACGTTATAGACGTATATAATGTCCCCATCGGGAAGTAGGCGCAGTAGCGCCAGGAATGTTGTAAAATATTACATCCGAGATGTTAGGTTGCATTAGGCAAGGACATATATCCTTATAGACGTATACAATGTTCCCACAGAGAAGTAGGGACCGACATGCCAGGAATGTTGTAAAATATTACACTCGAGATGTTAGGTTGCCTTAGGTTAGCATATACAACGTTATAGACGTATATAATGTCCCCATCGAGAAGTAGGCGACGACACGCCAGGAATGTTGTAAAATATTACATTCGACATGTTATGTTGCCTTAGGTTAGGATATACAAGGTTATAGATGTATATAATGTCACCATCGAGAAGTAGACGACGACACGCCAGGAACGATGTAAAATATTACATTCGACATGTTAGGTCGCCTTAGGCTAGGATATGTAACGTTATAGACACATATAATGTTACCACCGAGATGTAGGGACTGACATGCCAGGAATGTTGTAAAATATTACATCCGAGATGTAACGTTCCCTTAGGTTAGGATATATATCGTTATAGACGTATATAATGTTCCCACCGAGACGTAGTGACCGACATGCCAGGAATGTTGTAAAATATTACACCCGAGATGTTAGGTTCCCTTAGGTTAGGGTATATATCGTTACAGACGTATACAATGTTCCCACCGAGACGTAGTGACCGACATGCCAGGAATGTTGTAAAATATTACGTCCGAGATGTTAGGTTGCCTTAGGTTATAATATATATCGTTATAGACGTATATAATGATTCCACCGAGACGTAGGGACCGACATGCCAGGAAATTTTTAAAATATTACATCCGAGATGTTAGGTTCCCTTAGGTTAGGATATACAACGTTATAGACATATAGAATGTTCCCACCGAGAAGTAGGGACCGACATGCCAGGAATGTTGTAAAATATTATATCCGATATGTTAGGTTGCCTTAGGCTAGGATATATATCGTTATAGACGTATACAATATTCCCACCGAGAAGTAGGGACTGACATGCCAGGAATGTGGTAAAATATTACATTCGAGATGTTATGTTGCCTTAGGTTAGCATATACAACGTTATAGATGTATATAATGTCGCCATCGAGAAGCAGGCGACGACACGCCAGGAATGTTGTAAAATATTACATCCGAGATGTTAGGTTGCATTAGGCTAGGACATATATCGTTATAGACGTATACAATGATCACACAGAGTAGTAGGGACCGACATGCTAGGAATGTTGTAAAATATTACATCCGAGATGTTAGGTTCCCTTAGGTTAGGATATACAACGTTATAGACGTATTGAATGTTCCCACCGAGAAGCAGGCGACGACACGCCAGGAACGATGTAAAATATTACATTCGACATGTTAGGTCGCCTTAGGCTAGGATATGTAACGTTATAGACACATATAATGTTACCACCGAGAACTACGGGCCGACACGCCAGGAATGATGTAAAATATTACATTCGACATGTTAGGTCGCCTTAGGCTAGGATATACAACGTAATAGACGTATAGAATGTTCCCACCGAGAAATAGGGTCCGACGCGTCAGCAATGTTGTAAAATATTACACCCGAAATGTTAGGTTCCCTTAGGTTAGGATATACAACGTTATAGACGTATAGAATGTTCCCATTGAGAAGTAGGGACCGACATGCCAGGATTGTTGTAAAATATTACATCCGAGATGTTAGGTTGCCTTAGGTTAGGGTATATATCGTTACAGACCTATATAATGTTCCCACCGAGACGTAGTGACCGACATGCCAGGAATGTTGTAAAATATTACATCCGAGATGTTAGGTTGCGTTAGGTTAGAATATACAACGTTATAGACGTGTATAATGTCCCCATCGAGAAGCAGGCGACGACACGCCAGGAATGTTGTAAAATATAACATCCCAGATGTTATGTTGCCATACGTTAGGATATGTAACGTTATAGACGTATATAATGTTCCCACCGAAAAGTGGCAGCCGAAGCACCAGGAATGTTGTAAAATATTACATCCGAGATGTTAGGTTGCCTTAGGTTAGGATATATATCGTTATAGACGTATATAATGTTCCCACCGAGACGTAGGAACCGACATGCCAGGAATGTTTTAAAATATTACATCCCAGATGTTAGGTTGCGTTAGGTTAGTATATACAAGGTTATAGACGTATATAATGTCCCCATCGAGAAGCAGGCGACGAGACGCCAGAATGTTGTAAAATATTACATCCGAGATGTTAGGTTGCCTTAGGTTAGGATATAGAACGTTATAGATGTATATAATGTCCCCATCGAGAAGTAGGCGACGACACGCCAGGAATGTTGTAAAATTATACATCCGAGATGTTATGTTGCCTTACGTTAGGATATATAACGTTATAGACGTATATAATGTGACCACCGAGAAGTAGGAGCCGACGCGCCAGGCATGTTGTAAAATATTACATTCGACATGTTAGGTTACCCTTGGCTAGGATATATAGCGTTATAGACGTATATAATGTTCCCACCGAGAAGTGGTGGCCGCCGCGCCAGGTATGTTGTAAAATATTACATTCGACATGTTAGGTTGCCTTAGGCTAGGATATATAGCGTTGTAGACGTATATAATGTTCCCACCGAGAAGTAGGGGCCGACGTGCCAGGAATGTAGTAATATATTGCATCCGAAATGTTAGGTTGCCTTAGGTTAGGATACATAACGTTATTGACTTATATAATGTCCCCACCGAGAAGTAGGTGCCGACGCGCCTGGTATGTTGTAAAATACTACATTCGACATGTTAGGTTGCCTTAGGCTAGGATATATAGCGTTATAGAAGTATATAATGTTCCCACCGAGAAGTAGGGGCCGACGTGCCAGGAATGTAGTAAAATATTACGGTAGAGATGATAGGTTGCCTTAGTTTAGGGTATATAACGTTATAGGCGTATATATTGTTCCCACCGAGAAGTAGGTGCCGACGCACCAGGTGTGCTGTAAAATATTACATTCGACATGTTAGGTTGCCTTAGGTTAGGATATATAACATTATTGACATATATAATGTTCCCACCGAGAAGTAGGTGCCGACGCGCCAGGCTAGATGTAAAATATTACATTCGACATATTAGGTAGCCTTAGGCTAGGATATGTAGCGTTATAGAAGTATATAATGTTCCCACCGAGAAGTAGGGGCCGACGTGCCAGGAATGTAGTAAGACATCCGAGATGTTAGGTTGCCTTAGGTTAGGATATATAACGTTATTGGCTTATATAACTTTCCCACCGAGAAATAGGCGCCGACGCGCCGGGAATGCTATAAAATATTACATTCGACATGTTACGTTGCCTTAGGCTAGGATATATAGCGTTATAGACGTATACAATGTTCCCGCCGAGAAATAGGGGCTGACGCGTCAGGAATGTTGTAAAATATTACGCCCGAGATGTTAGGTTCCCTTAGGTTAGCATATACAACGTTATAGACGTATATAATGTTCCCACCGAGAAGTAGGGACCGACATGCCAGGAATGTTGTAAAATATTACATCCGAGATTTAGGTTGCTTTATGTTAGGATATATATCGTTATAGACTTATATAATGTTCCCACCGAGACGTGGGGACCAACATGCCAGGAATGTTGTAAAATATTACATCCCAGAAGTTAGGTTGCTTTGGGTTAGGATATACAACGTTATAGACGTATATCATGTCCCCATCGAGAAGCAGGCGACGACACGCCAGGAATGTTGTAAAATATTACATCCGAGATGTTAGGTTGCCATAGTCTAGGACATATATCGTTATAGAAGTATACAATGTTCCCAACGAGAAATAGGGGCCGACGCGTCAGGAATGTTGTAAAACATTACACCCGAGATGTTAGGTTGCCTTAGGCTAGGATATGTAACGTTATAGACTTATATAATGTTCCCACCGAGACGTGGGGACCGTCATGCCAGGAATGTTGTAAAATATTACATCCCAGAAGTTAGGTTGCTTTGGGTTAGGATATACAACGTTATAGACGTATATCATGTCCCCATCGAGAAGCAGGCGACGACACGCCAGGAATGTTGTAAAATATTACATCCGAGATGTTAGGTTGCCATAGTCTAGGACATATATCGTTATAGAAGTATACAATGTTCCCACCGAGAAATAGGGGCCGACGCGTCAGGAATGTTGTAAAACATTACACCCGAGATGTTAGGTTGCCTTAGGCTAGTATATATATCGTTATAGACGTATACAATTTTGCCACCGAGAAGTAGGGACCGACATGCCAGGAATGTTGTAAAATATTACACCCGAGATGTTAGGTTCCCTTAGGTTAGCATATACAACGTTATGGACGTATATAATGTTTCCACCGAGAAGTAGGGACCGACATGCCAGGAATGTTGTAAAACATCACACCTGAGATGTTAGGTTCCCTTAGGTTAGCATATACAACGTTATAGACGTATATAATGTTCCCACCGAGAAGTAGGGACCGACGCGTCAGGAATGTTGTAAAATAAAACATCCCAGATGTTAGGCTGCTTTAGGTTAGGATATACAACGTTATAGACGTATATAATGTTCCCACCGAGAAGTGGGGGCCGACTAGCCAGGCATGTTATAAAATACTACATTCGACATATTAGGTTGCCTTAGGCTAGGATATATAGCGTTATAGACGTATATAATGTTCCCACCAACAAGTAGGGGCCGACGTGCCAGGAATGTAGTAAAATATTACATCCGCGATGTTAGGTTGCCTTAGGTTAGGATATATAACATTATTGACATATATAATGTTCCCACCGAGAAGTAGGTGCCGACGCGCCAGGCATGTTGTAAAATATTACATTTGACATATTAGGTTGCCTTAGGCTAGGATATGTAGCGTTATAGAAATATATAATGTTCCCACCGAGAAGTAGGGGCCGACGTGCCAGGAATGTAGTAAAATATTACATCCGAGATGTTAGGTTGCCTTAGGTTAGGATATATAACGTTATTGGCTTATATAACTTTCCCACCGAGAAATAGGCGCCGACGCGCCGGTAATGCTGTAAAATATTACATCCGAGATGTTAGATTGCCTTAGGGTAGGATATATAACCTTATAGACGGATATAATGTTACCACAGAGAAGCAGGGGCCGAAGCGCCGGGAATGTTGTAAAATATTACATTCGGCATGTTAGGTTGCCTTAGGTTAGGATATATAACGTTTTAGACGTATATAATGTTACCACAGAGAACTAGGCACTTGCATGCCAGGAATGTTGTAAAATATTACGGTAGAGATGATAGGTTGCCTTAGTTTAGGGTATATAACGTTATAGGCGTATATACTGTTCCCACCGAGAAGAAGGTGCCGACGCACCAGGTGTGCTGTAAAATATTACATTCGACATGTTAGGTTGCCTTAGGCTAGAATATATAGCGTTATAGACGTATATAATGTTCCCACCGAGAAGTAGGGGCCGACGTGCCAGGAATGTAGTAAAATATTACATCCGAGATGTTAGGTTGCCTTAGGATAGGATATATAACGTTATTGACTTATATAACGTTCCCACCGAGAAAAAGGCGCCGACGCGCCGGGAATGCTGTAAAATATTACATTCGACATGTTAGGTTGCCTCAGGCTAGGATATATAGCGTTATAGACGTATAGAATGTTCCCACCGAGAAGTAGGGTCCGACGTGCCAGGAATGTAGTAAAATATAACATCATAGATGTTAGGTTGCCTTAGGTTAGGCTATATAACGTTATAGACGTATATAATGTTACCACAGAGAACTAGGCACTTGCATGCCAGGAATGTTGTAAAATATTACGGTAGAGATGATAGTTTGCCTTAGTTTAGGATATATAACGTTATAGGCGTATATACTGTTCCCACTGAGAAGTAGGTGCCGACGCGCGAGGTGTGTTGTAAAATATTACATTCGACATGTTAGGTTGCCTTAGGCTAGGATATATAGCGTTATAGACTTATATAATGTTCCCACCGAGAAGCAGGGGCGGACGTGTCAGGAACGTAGTAAAATATTACATCGAGCTGTTAGGTTGCCTTACGTTAGGATGTATAACGTTATAGACGTACATAATGTTCCCACCGAGATGTAGGAGCCGACATGCCAGGAATGTTGTAAAATATTACATTCGACATGTTAGGTTGCCATAGTCTAGGACATATATCGTTATAGACGTATACAATGTTCCCACCGAGAAATAGGGGCCGACGCGTCAGGAATGTTGTAAAATATTACATCCCAGATGTTAGGTTGCGTTAGGTTAGGATATACAACGTTATAGACGTATATAATGTCCAGATCGAGACGTGGCTACCGACACGCCAGAATGTTGTAAAATATTACATCCGAGATGTTAGGTTGCCTTAGGCTAGTATATATATCGTTATAGACGTATACAATTTTGCCACCGAGAAGTAGGGACCGACATGCCAGGAATGTTGTAAAATATTACATCCGAGATGTTAGGTTGCGTTAGGTTAGGACATACAACGTTATAGACGTATCTAATGTCCCCATCGAGAAGCAGGCGACGACACGCCAGAATGTTGTAAAATATTACATCCGAGATGTTAGGTTCTCTTAGGTTAGGATATACAACTTTATAGTCGTATCTAATGTCCCCATTGAGAAGCAGGCGACGACACGCCAGAATGTTGTAAAATATTACATTCGACATGTTAGGTTGCCTTAGGCTAGGATATGTAACGTTATAGACTTATATAATGTTCCCACCGAGACGTGGGGACCGTCATGCCAGGCATGTTGTAAAATATTACATCCCAGAAGTTAGGTTGCTTTGGGTTAGGATATACAACATTATAGACGTATATAATGTCCCCATCGAGAAGCAGGCGACGACACGCCAGGAATGTTGTAAAATATTACATCCGAGATGTTAGGTTGCCTTATGTTAGGATATATATCGTTATAGACTTATATAATGTTCCCACCGAGACGTGGGGACCGACATGCCAGGAATGTTGTAAAATATGACATCCCAGATGTTAGGTTGCGTTAGGTTAAGATATTCAACGTTATAGACGTATATAATGTCCCCTTCGAGAAGCAGGTGACGACACGCCAGAATGTTGTAAAATAATACATTCGACATGTTAGGTTGCCTTAGGCCAGGATATATAACGTTATAGACGTATATAATATTCCCACAGAGAAATAGGGGCCGACGCGTCAGGAATGTTGTAAAATATTACACCCGAGATGTTAGGTTCCCTTAGGTTAGCATATACAACGTTATGGACGTATATAATGTTTCCACCGAGAAGTAGGGACCGACATGCCAGGAATGTTGTAAAATATTACATCCGAGATTTAGGTTGCTTTATGTTAGGATATATATCGTTATAGACTTATATAATGTTCCCACCGAGACGTGGGGACCAACATGCCAGGAATGTTGTAAAATATTACATCCCAGAAGTTAGGTTGCTTTGGGTTAGGATATACAACGTTATAGACGTATATCATGTCCCCATCGAGAAGCAGGCGACGACACGCCAGGAATGTTGTAAAATATTACATCCGAGATGTTAGGTTGCCATAGTCTAGGACATATATCGTTATAGAAGTATACAATGTTCCCAACGAGAAATAGGGGCCGACGCGTCAGGAATGTTGTAAAACATTACACCCGAGATGTTAGGTTGCCTTAGGCTAGGATATATAACGTGATAGACGTATATAATGTTCCCACCGAGAAATAGGGGCCGACGCGTCAGGAATGTTGTAAAATATTACATCCCAGATGTTAGGTTGCGTTAGGTTAGGATATACAACGTTATAGACGTATATAATGTCCAGATCGAGACGTGGCTACCGACACGCCAGAATGTTGTAAAATATTACATCCGAGATGTTAGGTTGCCTTAGGCTAGTATATATATCGTTATAGACGTATACAATTTTGCCACCGAGAAGTAGGGACCGACATGCCAGGAATGTTGTAAAATATTACATCCGAGATGTTAGGTTGCGTTAGGTTAGGACATACAACGTTATAGACGTATCTAATGTCCCCATCGAGAAGCAGGCGACGACACGCCAGAATGTTGTAAAATATTACATCCGATATGTTAGGTTGCCTTATGCTACGATATATATCGTTATAGACGTATACAATGTTCCCACCGAGAAGTAGGACCGAAATGTCAGGAATGTTGTAAAACATTACACCCGAGATGTTAGGTTCCCTTAGGTTAGCATATACAACGTTATAGACGTATATAATGTTCCCACCGAGAAGTAGGGACCGACGCGTCAGGAATGTTATAAAATAAAACATCCCAGATGTTAGGTTGCTTTAGGTTAGGATATACAACGTTATAGACGTATATAATGTCCACTTCGAGAAGCAGGCGACGACACGCCAGAATGTTGTAAAATATTACATTCGACATGTTAGGTTGCCTTAGGCTAGGATATGTAACGTTATAGACTTATATAATGTTCCCACCGAGACGTGGGGACCGTCATGCCAGGAATGTTGTAAAATATTACATCCCAGAAGTTAGGTTGCTTGGGGTTAGGGTATACAAGGTTATAGACGTATATAATGTCCCCATCGAGAAGCAGGCGACGACACGCCAGGAATGTTGTAAAATATTACATCCCAGATGTTAGGTTGCGTTAGGTTAGGATATACAACGTTATAGACGTATATAATGTCCCCTTCGAGAAGCAGGCGACGACACGCCAGAATGTTGTAAAATATTACACCCGATATGCTAGGTTGCCTTAGGCTAGGATATACAACGTTATAGACGTATATAATATTCCCACCGAGAAATAGGGGCCGACGCGTCCGGAATGTTGTAAAATAAAACATCCGAGATGTTAGGTTGCTTTATGTTAGGATATATATCGTTATAGACTTATATAATGTTCCCACCGAGACGTGGGGACCGACATGCCAGGAATGTTGTAAAATGTTACATCCCAGAAGTTAGATTGCTTTGGGTGAGGATATACAACGTTATAGACGCATATAATGTCCCCATCGAGAAGCAGGCGACGACACGCCAGAATGTTGTAAAATATTACATCCGAGATGTTAGGTTCCCTTAGGTTAGGATATACAACGTTATAGACGTATCTAATGTCCCCATTGAGAAGCAGGCGACGACACGTCAGAACGTTGTGAAATGTTACATCCGATATGTTGGGTTGCCTTAGGCTAGGATATATAACGTGATAGACGTATATAATGTTCCCACCGAGAAATAGGCGCCGACGCGTCAGGAATGTTGTAAAATATGACATCCCAGATGATAGGTTGCGTTAGGTTAAGATATACAACGTTATAGACGTATATAATGTCCCCTTCGAGAAGCAGGCGACGACACGCCAGAATGTTGTAAAATGTTACACCCGAGATGTTAGCTTCCCTTAGGTTAGCATATACAACGTTATAGTCGTATATAATGTTCCCACCGAGAAGTAGGGACCGACATGCCAGGAATGTTGTAAAATATTACATAGGAGATGTTAGGTTGCTTTGGGTTATTATATACAACGTTATAGACGTATATAATGTCCCCATCGAGAAGCAGGCGACGACGCGTCAGGAATGTTGTACAATATTACACCCGAGATGTTAGGTTCCCTTAGGTTAGGATATACAACGTTATAGACATATAGAATGTTCCCACCGAGAAATAGGGGCCGACGGGACAGGAATGTTGTAAAATATTACACCCGAGATGTTAGATTCCCTTAGGTTAGGATATACAACGTTATAGACTTATAGAAAGTTCCCACGGAGATGTAGGGTCCGACAGGCCAGGAATGTTGTAAAATATTACATCCGAGATGTTACGTTGCTTTAGGTTAGGATATATATCGTTATAGACTTATATAATGTTCCCACCGAGACGTGGGGACCGACATGCCAGGAATGTTGTAAAATATTACATCCCAGAAGTTAGGTTTCTTTGGCTTAGGATATACAACGTTATAGACGTATCTAATGTCCCCATCGAGAAGCAGGCGACGACACGCCAGAATATTGTAATACATTACATCCGATATGTTAGGTTGCCTTAGGCTAGGATATATAACGTGATAGACGTATAGAATGTTCCCACCGAGATGTAGGGACCGACATGCCACGAATGTTGTAAAATATTACACCCGAGATGTTAGGTTCCCTTAGGTTAGCATATACAACGTTATAGACGTATATAATGTTCCCACCAAGAAGTAGGGACCGACGCGTCAGGAATGTTGTAAAATAAAACATTCCAGATTTTAGGTTGCTTTAGGTTAGGATATACAACGTTATAGACGTATATAATGTCCCCTTCGCGAAGCAGGCGACGACACGCCAGAATGTTGTAAAATATTACATTCGACATGTTAGGTTGCCTTAGGCTAGGATATGTAACGTTATAGACTTATATAATGTTCCCACCGAGACGTGGGGACCGACATGCCAGGAATGTTGTAAAATATTACACCCGAAGTGTTAGGTTCCCTTAGGTTAGGATATACAACGTTATAGACGTAAAGAAAGTGCCCAGCGAGATGTAGGGACCGACATGCCAGGAATGTTGTAAAATATTACATCCCAGAAGTTAGGTTGCTTTGGGTTAGGATATACAACGTTATAGACGTATACAATGTTCCCATCGAGAAGCAGGCGACGACACGCCAGGAATGATGTAAAATATTACATCCGAGATGTTAGGTTGCCTTAGGCTAGGATATACAACGTTATAGACGTATAGAATGTTCCCACCGAGATGTAGGCACCGACATGCCACGAATGTTGTAAAATATTACATCCCAGAAGTTAGGTTTCTTTGGGTTAGGATATACAACGTTATAGACATATAGAATGTTCCCACCGAGAAATAGGGGCCGACGGGACAGGAATGTTGTAAAATATTATACCCGAGATGTTAGGTTCCCTTAGGTTAGGATATACAACGTTATAGGCGTATAGAAAGTTCCCACGGAGATGTAGGGACCGACATGCCATGAATGTTGTAAAATATTACATCCGAGATGTTACATTGCTTTAGGTTAGGATATATATCGTTATAGACTAATATAATGTTCCCACCGAGATGTAGGGACCGACATGCCAGCAATGTTGTAAAATATTACATCCGAGATGTTATTTTGCCTTAGGCTAGGACATATATCGTTATAGACGTATACAATGTTCCCACCGAGAAGTAGGGACGGACGCGTCAGGAATGTTGTAATATATTACGTCCCAGATGTTAGGTTGCGTTAGGTTAGGATATACAACGTTATAGACGTATATAATGTCCCCATCGAGAAGCAGGCGACGACACGCCAGAATGTTGTAAAATGTTACACCCGAGATGTTAGCTTCCCTTAGGTTAGCATATACAACGTTATAGACGTATATAATTTTCCTACCGAGAAGTAGGGACCGACATGCCGGGAATGTTGTAAAATATTACATACGAGATGTTAGATTGCTTTGGGTTAGGATATACAACGTTATAAACGTATATAATGTCCCCATCGAGAAGCAGGCGACGACGCGTCAGGAATGTTGTAAAATATTACACCCGAGATGTTAGGTTCCCTTAGGTTAGGATATACAACGTTATAGACATATAGAATGTTCCCACGGAGATGTAGGGGCCGACAGGCCAGGAATGTTGTAAAATATTACATCCGAGATGTTACGTTGCTTTAGGTTAGGATATATATCGTTATAGACTTATATAATGTTCCCACCGAGACGTGGGGACCGACATGCCAGGAATGTTGTAAAATATTACATCCCAGAAGTTAGGTTTCTTTGGCTTAGGATATACAACGTTATAGACGTATCTAATGTCCCCATCGCGAAGCAGGCGGCGACACGCCAGAATGTTGTAATACATTACATCCGATATGTTAGGTTGCCTTAGGCTAGGATATATAACGTGATAGACGTATATAATGTACCCACCGAGAAGTAAGGACCGAAATGCCAGGAATGTTGTAAAATATTACACCCGAGATGTTAGGTTCCCTTAGGTTAGCATATACAACGTTATAGACGTATATAATGTTCCCACCAAGAAGTAGGGACCGACGCGTCAGGAATGTTGTAAAATAAAACATTCCAGATTTTAGGTTGCTTTAGGTTAGGATATACAACGTTATAGACGTATATAATGTCCCCTTCGCGAAGCAGGCGACGACACGCCAGAATGTTGTAAAATATTACATTCGACATGTTAGGTTGCCTTAGGCTAGGATATGTAACGTTATAGACTTATATAATGTTCCCACCGAGACGTGGGGACTGACATGCCAGGAATGTTGTAAAATATTACACCCGAAGTGTTAGGTTCCCTTAGGTTAGGATATACAACGTTATAGACGTAAAGAAAGTGCCCAGCGAGATGTAGGGACCGACATGCCAGGAATGTTGTAAAATATTACATCCCAGAAGTTAGGTTGCTTTGGGTTAGGATATACAACGTTATAGACGTATACAATGTTCCCATCGAGAAGCAGGCGACGACACGCCAGGAATGAAGTAAAATATTACATCCGAGATGTTAGGTTGCCTTAGGCTAGGATATACAACGTTATAGACGTATAGAATGTTCCCACCGAGATGTAGGCACCGACATGCCACGAATGTTGTAAAATATTACATCCCAGAAGTTAGGTTTCTTTGGGTTAGGATATACAACTTTATAGACATATAGAATGTTCCCACCGAGAAATAGGGGCCGACGGGACAGGAATGTTGTAAAATATTATACCCGAGATGTTAGGTTCCCTTAGGTTAGGATATACAACGTTATAGGCGTATAGAAAGTTCCCACGGAGATGTAGGGACCGACATGCCATGAATGTTGTAAAATATTACATCCGAGATGTTACATTGCTTTAGGTTAGGATATATATCGTTATAGACTAATATAATGTTCCCACCGAGATGTAGGGACCGACATGCCAGGAATGTTGTAAAATATTACATCCGAGATGTTATTTTGCCTTAGGCTAGGACATATATCGTTATAGACGTATACAATGTTCCCACCAAGAAGTAGGGACCGACGCGTCAGGAATGTTGTAAAATAAAACATCCCAGATGTTAGGTTGCTTTAGGTTAGGATATACAACGTTATAAACGTATATAATGTCCCCATCGAGAAGCAGGCGACGACACGCCAGAATGTTGTAAAATGTTACATTCGACATGTTAGGTTGCCTTAGGCTAGGATATGTAACGTTATAGACTTATATAATGTTCCCACCGAGACGTGGGGACCGACATGCCAGGAATGTTGTAAAATATTACATCCCAGAAGTTAGGTTGCTTTGGGTTAGGATATACAACGTTATAGACGTATATAATGTCCCCATCGAGAAGCAGGCGACGACACGCCAGGAATGTTGTAAAATATTACATCCGAGTTGTTAGGTTGCCTTAGTCTAGGACATATATCGTTATAGACGTATACAATGTTCCCACCGAGAAGTAGGGACCGACGCGTCAGGAATGTTGTAAAATATTACATCCCAGATGTTAGGTTGCGTTAGGTTAAGATATACAACGTTATAGACGTATGTAATGTCCCCTTCGAGGAGCAGGCCACGACACGCCAGAATGTTGTAAAATATTACATTCGACATGTTAGGTTGCCTTAGGCTAGGATATATAACGTGATAGACGTATATAATGTTCCCACCGAGAAGTAAGGACCGAAATGCCAGGAATGTTGTAAAATATTACACCCGAGATGTTAGGTTCCCTTAGGTTAGCATATACAACGTTATAGACGTATATAATGTTCCCACCGAGAAGTAGGGACCGACGCGTCAGGAATGTTGTAAAATAAAACATCCGAGATGTTAGGTTGCTTTATGTTAGGATATATATCGTTATAGACTTATATAATGTTCCCACCGAGACGTGGGGACCGACATGCCAGGAATGTTGTAAAATGTTACATCCCAGAAGTTAGATTGCTTTGGGTGAGGATATACAACGTTATAGACGTATATAATGTCCCCATCGAGAAGCAGGCGACGACACGCCAGAATGTTGTAAAATATTACATCCGAGATGTTAGGTTCCCTTAGGTTAGGATATACAACGTTATAGACGTATCTAATGTCCCCATTGAGAACCAGGCGACGACACGTCAGAATGTTGTGAAATGTTACATCCGATATGTTAGGTTGCCTTAGGCTAGGAAATATAACGTGATAGACGTATATAATGTTCCCACCGAGAAATAGGCGCCGACGCGTCAGGAATGTTGTAAAATATGACATCCCAGATGTTAGGTTGCGTTAGGTTAAGATATACAACGCTATAGACGTATATAATGTCCCCTTCGAGAAGCAGGCGACGACACGCCAGAATGTTGTAAAATGTTACACCCGAGATGTTAGCTTCCCTTAGGTTAACATATACAACGTTATAGACGTATATAATGCTCCCACCGAGAAGTAGGGACCGACATGCCAGGAATGTTGTAAAATATTACATACGAGATGTTAGGTTGCTTTGGGTTAGGATATACAACGTTATAGACGTATATAATGTCCCCATCGAGAAGCAGGCGACGACACGCCAGGAATTTTGTAAAATATTACATCCGAGTTGTTAGGTTGCCTTAGTCTAGGACATATATCGTTATAGACGTATACAATGTTCCCACCGAGAAGTAGGGACCGACGCGTCAGGAATGTTGTAAAATATTACATCCCAGATGTTAGGTTGCGTTAGGTTAGGATATACAACGTTATAGACGTATGTAATGTCCCCTTCGAGAAGCAGGCGACGACACGCCAGAATGTTGTAAAATATTACATCCGATATGCTAGGTTGCCTTAGGCTAGGATATACAACGTTATAGACGTATATAATATTCCCACCGAGAAATAGGGGCCGACGCGTCAGGAATGTTGTAAAATATTACACCCGAGATGTTAGGTTCCCTTAGATTAGCATATACAACGTTATAGAGGTATATAATGCTCCCATCGAGAAGCAGGCGACGACACGCCAGAATGTTGTAAAATATTACATCCGATATGTTACGTTGCCTTATGCTACGATATATATCGTTATAGACGTATACAATGTTCCCACCGAGAAGTAGGGACCGAAATGCCAGGAATGTTGTAAAATATTACACCCGAGATGTTAGGTTCCCTTAGGTTAGCATATACAACGTTATAGACGTATCTAATGTCCCCATCGAGAAGCAGGCGACGACACGCCAGAATATTGTAATACATTACATCCGATATGTTAGGTTGCCTTAGGCTAGGATATATAACGTGATAGACGTATATAATGTTCCCACCGAGAAGTAAGGACCGAAATGCCAGGAATGTTGTAAAATTTTACACCCGGGATGTTAGGTTCCCTTAGGTTAGGATATACAACGTTATAGACGTATAGAATGTTCCCACCGAGAAATTGGGGCCGACGGGTCAGGAATGTTGTAAAATATTACACCCGAGATGTTAGGTTCCCTTAGGTTAGGATATACAACGTTATAGACGTATAGAAAGGTCCCAGCGAGATGTAGGGACCGACATGCCAGGAATGTTGTAAAATATATCATCCCAGAAGTTAGGTTGCTTTGGGTTAGGATATACAACGTTGTAGACGTATATAATGTCCCAATCGAGCAGCAGGTGACGACACGCCAGGAATGTTGTAAAATATTACATCCTAGATGTTAGGTTCCCTTAGGATAGGATATACAACGTTATAGACGTATCTAATGTCCCCATCGAGAAGCAGGCGACGACACGCCAGAATGTTGTGAAATGTTACATCCGATATGTTAGGTTGCCTTAGGCTAGGATATATAACGTGATAGACGTATATAATGTTCCCACCGAGAAATAGGGGCCGACGCGTCAGGAATGTTGTAAAATATGACATCCCAGATGTTAGGTTGCGTTAGGTTAAGATATACAACGTAATAGACGTATATAATGTCCCCATCGAGAAGCAGGCGACGACACGCCAGAATGTTGTAAAATGTTACACCCGAGATGTTAGCTTCCCTTAGGTTAGCATATACAACGTTATAGACGTATATCATGTTCCCACCGAGAAGTAGGGACCGACATGCCAGGAATGTTGTAAAATATTACATCCGAGATGTTAGGTTGCTTTGGGTTAGGATATACAACGTTATAGACGTATATAATGTCCCCATCGAGAAGCAGGCGACAACGCGCCAGAATGTTGTAAAATATTACATTCGACATGTTAGGTTGCCTTAGGCTAGGATATACAACGTCATAGACGTATAGAATGTTCCCACCGAGATGTAGGGACCGACATGCCAGGAATGTTGTAAAATATTACATCCGAGATGTTAGGTTGCCTTAGGCTAGGACATATATCGTTATAGCCGTATACAATGTTCCCACCGAGACGTGGGGACCGACGGGTCAGGAATGTTGTAAAATATTACACCCGAGATGTTAGGTTCCCTTAGGTTAGGATATACAACGTTATAGACGTATAGAATGTTCACACCGAGAAATAGGGGCCGACGCGTCAGGAATGTTGTAAAATATTACACCCGAGATGTTAGGTTCCCTTGGGTTAGGATATACAACGTTATAGACGTATAGAATGTTCCCACCGAGAAATTGGGGCCGACGGGTCAGGAATGTTGTAAAATATTACACCCGAGATGTTAGGTTCCCTTAGGTTAGGATATACAACGTTATAGACGTATAGAAAGTTCCCAGCGAGATGTAGGGACCGACATGCCAGGAATGTTGTAAAATATATCATCCCAGAAGTTAGGTTGCATTGGGTTAGGATATACAACGTTGTAGACGTATATAATGTCCCAATCGAGCAGCAGGTGACGACACGCCAGGAATGTTGTAAAATATTACATCCTAGATGTTAGGTTCCCTTAGGATAGGATATACAACGTTATAGACGTATCTAATGTCCCCATCGAGAAGCAGGCGACGACACGCCAGAATGTTGTGAAATGATACATCCGATATGTTAGGCTGCCTTAGGCTAGGGTATATAACGTGATAGACGTATATAATGTTCCCACCGAGAAATAGGGGCCGACGCGTCAGGAATGTTGTAAAATGTGACATCCCAGATGTTAGGTTGCGTTAGGTTAAGATATACAACGTTATAGACGTATATAATGTCCCCTTCGAGAAGCAGGCGACGACACGCCAGAATGTTGTAAAATGTTACACCCGAGATGTTAGCTTCCCTTAGGTTAGCATATACAACGTTATAGACGTATATCATGTTCCCACCGAGAAGTAGGGACCGACATGCCAGGAATGTTGTAAAATATTACATCCGAGATGTTAGGTTGCTTTGGGTTAGGATATACAACGTTATAGACGTATATAATGTCCCCATCGAGAAGCAGGCGACGACGCGTCAGGAATGTTGTAAAATATTACACCCGAGATGTTAGGTTCCCTTAGGTTAGGATATACAACGTTATAGACATATAGAATATTCCCACCGAGAAATAGGGGCCGACGGGACAGGAATGTTGTAAAATATTACACCCGATATGTTAGATTCCCTTAGGTTAGGATATACAACGTTATAGACGTATAGAAAGTTCCCACGGAGATGTAGGGGCCGACATGCCAGGAATGTTGTAAAATATTACATCCGAGATGTTACGTTGCTTTAGGTTAGGATATATATCGTTATAGACTAATATAATGTTCCCACCGAGATGTAGGGACCGACATGCCAGGAATGTTGTAAAATATTACATCCGAGATGTTATTTTGCCTTAGGCTAGGACATATATCGTTATAGACGTATACAATGTTCCCACCGAGAAGTAGGGACGGACGCGTCAGGAATGTTGTAATATATTACATCCCAGATGTTAGGTTGCGTTAGGTTAGGATATACAACGTTATAGACGTATATAATGTCCCCATCGAGAAGCAGGCGACGACACGCCAGAATGTTGTAAAACATTACATCCGATATGTTGGGTTGCCTTAGGCTAGGATATATAACGTGGGAGACGTATATAATGTTCCCACCGAGAAGTAGGGACCGAAATGCCAGGAATGTTGTAAAATATTACACCCGAGATGTTAGGTTGCCTTAGGCTAGGATATACAACGTTATAGACGTATAGAATGTTCCCACTGAGATGTAGGGACCGACATGCCAGGAATGTTGTAAAATATTACATCCGAGTTGTTAGGTTGCTTTGGGTTAGGATATACATCGTTATAGACTTATATAATGTTCCCACCGAGACGTGGGGGCCGACATGCCAGGAATGTTGTAAAATATTACATCCCAGAAGTTAGGTTTCTTTGGGTTAGGATATACAACGTTATAGACCTATATAATGTCCCCATCGAGAAGCAGGCGACGACACGCCAGGAATGTTGTAAAATATTACATCCTAGATGTTAGGTTCCCTTAGGATAGGATATACAACTTTATAGACGTATCTAATGTCCCCATCGAGAAGCAGGCGACGACAAGCCAGAATGTTGTGAAATGTTACATCCGATATGTTAGGTTGCCTTAGGCTAGGATATGTAACGTGATAGACGTATATAATGTTCCCACCGAGAAATAGGGGCCGACGCGTCAGGAATGTTGTAAAAAATGACATCCCAGATGTTAGGTTGCGTTAGGTTAAGATATACAACGTTATAGACGTATATAATGTCCCCTTCGAGAAGAAGGCGACGACACGCCAGAATGTTGTAAAATGTTACACCCGAGATGTTAGCTTCCCTTAGGTTAGCATATACAACATTATAGACGTATATAATGTTCCTACCGAGAAGTAGGGACCGACATGCCAGGAATGTTGTAAAATATTACATACGAGATGTTAGGTTGCTTTGGGTTAGGATATACAACGTTATAAACGTATATAATGTCCCCATCGAGAAGCAGGAGACGACGCGTCAGGAATGTTGTAAAATATTACACCCGAGATGCTAGGTTCCCTTAGGTTAGGATATACAACGTTATAGTCATATAGAATGTTCCCACCGAGAAATAGGGGCCGACGGGACAGGAATGTTGTAAAATATTACACCCGAGATGTTAGGTTCCCTTAGGTTAGGATATACAACGTTATAGATGTATAGAAAGTTCCCACCGAGAAATTGGGGCCGACCGGACAGGAATGTTGTAAAATATTACACCCGAGATGTTAGGTTCCCTTAGGTTAGGATATACAACGTTATAGACGTGTAGAAAGTTCCCAGCGAGATGTAGGGACCGACATGCCAGGAATGTTGTAAAATATTACATCCGAGATGTTACGTTGCTTTAGGTTAGGATATATATCGTTATAGACTAATATAATGTTCCCACCGAGATGTAGGGACCGACATGCCAGGAATGTTGTAAAATATTACATCCGAGATGTTATTTTGCCTTAGGCTAGGACATATATCGTTATAGACGTATACAATGTTCCCACCGAGAAGTAGGGACGGACGCGTCAGGAATGTTGTAATATATTACATCCCAGATGTTAGGTTCCCTTAGGTTAGGATATACAACGTTATAGACGTATAGAAAGTTCCCAGCGAGATGTAGGGACCGACATGCCAGGAATGTTGTAAAATATTACATCCCAGAAGTTAGGTTGCTTTGGGTTAGGATATACAACGTTATAGACATATAGAATGTTCCCACCGAGAAATAGGGGCCGACGGGACAGGAATGTTGTAAAATATTACACCCGAGATGTTAGGTTCCCTTAGGTTAGGATATACAACGTTATGGGCGTATAGAAAGTTCCCACGGAGATGTAGGGACCGACATGCCAGGAATGTTGTAAAATTTTACATCCGAGATGTTACGTTGCTTTAGGTCAGGATATATATCGTTATAGACTTATATAATGTTCCCACCGAGACGTGGGGACCGACATGCCAGGAATGTTGTAAAATATTACATCCCAGAAGTTAGGTTTCTTTGGGTTAGGATATACAACGTTATAGACGTATCTAATGTCCCCATCGAGAAGCAGGCGACGACACGCCAGAATGTTGTAATACATTACATCCGATATGTTAGGTTGCCTTAGGCTAGGATATATAACGTGATAGACGTATATAATATTCCCACCGAGAAGTAAGGACCGAAATGCCAGGAATGTTGTAAAATAATACACCCGAGATGTTAGGTTCCCTTAGGTTAGGATATACAACGTTATAGACGTATAGAATGTTCCCACCGAGAAATTGGGGCCGACGGGTCAGGAATGTTGTAAAATATTACACCCGAGATGTTAGGTTCCCTTAGGTTAGGATATACAACGTTATAGACGTATAGAAAGTTCCCAGCGAGATGTAGGGACCGACATGCCAGGAATGTTGTAAAATATTACATCCCAGAAGTTAGGTTGCTTTGGGTTAGGATATACAACGTTATAGACGTATACAATGTCCCCACCGAGAAGCAGGCGACGACACGCCAGGAATGATGTAAAATATTACATCCGAGATGTTAGGTTGCCTTAGGCTAGGATATACAACGTTATAGACGTATAGAATGTTCCCACCGAGATGTAGGGACCGACATGCCAGGAATGTTGTAAAATATTACATCCGAGTTGTTAGGTTGCTTTAGGTTAGGATATATATCGTTATAGACTTATATAATGTTCCCACCGAGACGTGGGGACCGACATGCCAGGAATGTTGTAAAATATTACATCCGAGTTGTTAGGTTGCTTTAGGTTAGGATATATATCGTTATAGACATATATAATGTTCCCACCGAGACGTGGGGACCGACATGCCAGGAATGTTGTAAAATATTACATCCCAGAAGTTAGGTTTCTTTGGGTTAGGATATACAACGTTATAGACGTATATAATGTCCCCATCGAGAAGCAGGCGACGACGCGCCAGGAATGTTGTAAAATATTACATCCGAGATGTTAGGTTCCCTTAGGTTAGGATATACAACGTTATAGACATATATAATGTCCCCTTCGAGAAGCAGGCGACGACACGCCAGAATGTTGTAAAATATTACATTCGACATGTTAGGTTGTCTTAGCCTAGGATATACAACGTCATAGACGTATAGAATGTTCCCACCGAGATGTAGGGACCGACATGCCAGGAATGTTGTAAAATATTACATCCGAGATGTTAGGTTGCCTTAGGCTAGGACATATATCGTTATAGCCGTATACAATGTTCCCACCGAGAAATTGGGGCCGACGGGTCAGGAATGTTGTAAAATATTACACCCGAGATGTTAGGTTCCCTTAGGTTAGGATATACAACGTTATAGACGTAGAGAATGTTCACACCGAGAAGTAGGGACCGAAATGCCAGGAATGTTGTAAAATATTACACCCGAGATGTTAGGTTCCCTTAGGTTAGGATATACAACGTTATAGACGTATCTAATGTCCCCATCGAGAAGCAGGCGACGACACGCCAGGATGTTGTACAACATTACATCCGATATGTTAGGTTGCCTTAGGCTAGGATATATAACGTGAGAGACGTATATAATGTTCCCACCGAGAAGTAGGGACCGAAATGCCAGGAATGTTGTAAAATATTACACCCGAGATGTTAGGTTCCCTTAGGTTAGGATATACAACGTTATAGACGTAGAGAATGTTCACACCGAGAAGTAGGGACCGAAATGCCAGGAATGTTGTAAAATATTACACCCGAGATGTTAGGTTCCCTTAGGTTAGGATATACAACGTTATAGACGTATCTAATGTCCCCATCGAGAAGCAGGCGACGACACGCCAGGATGTTGTACAACATTACATCCGATATGTTAGGTTGCCTTAGGCTAGGATATATAACGTGAGAGACGTATATAATGTTCCCACCGAGAAGTAGGGACCGAAATGCCAGGAATGTTGTAAAATATTACACCCGAGATGTTAGGTTGCCTTAGGCTAGGATATACAACGTTATAGACGTATAGAATGTTCGCACCGAGATGTAGGGACCGACATGCCAGGAATGTTGTAAAATATTACATCCGAGTTGTTAGGTTGCTTTAGGTTAGGATATATATCGTTATAGACTTATATAATGTTCCCACCGAGACGTGGGGACCGACATGCCAGGAATGTTGTAAAATATTACATCCCAGAAGTTAGGTTTCTTTGGGTTAGGATATACAACGTTATAGACGTATATAATGTCCCCATCGAGAAGCAGGCGACGACACGCCAGGAATGTTGTAAAATATTACATCCGAGATGTTAGGTTGCCTTAGGCTAGGATATACAACGTTATAGACGTATAGAATGTTCCCACCGAGAAGCAGGCGGCGACACGCCATGAATGTTGTAAAATATTACATCCTAGATGATAGGTTCCCTTAGGATAGGATATACAACGTTATAGACGTATCTAATGTCCCCATCGAGAAGCAGGCGACGACACGCCAGAATGTTGTAAAATATTACATCCGAGATATTAGGTTCCCTTAGGTTAGGATATACAACGTTATAGACGTATATAATGTCCCCATCGAGAAGCAGGCGACGACACGCCAGGAATGTGTTAAAATATTACATCCGAGATGTTAGGTTGCCTTAGGCTAGGATATACAACGTTATAGACGTATAGAATGTTCCCACCGAGAAGAAGGGACCGACATGCCAGGAATGTTGTGAAATATTACATCCGAGTTATTAGGTTGCTTTAGGTGAGGATATATAACGTTATAGACTTATATAATGTTTCCACCGAGACGTGGGGACCGACATGCCAGGCATGTTGTAAAATATTACATCCCAGAAGTTAGGTTTCTTTGGGTTAGGATATACAACGTTATAGACGTATATAATGTCCCCATCGAGAAGCAGGCGACGACACGCCAAGAATGTTGTAAAATATTACATCCTAGATGTTAGGTTCCCTTAGCGTAGGATATACAATGTTATAGACGTATATAATGTCCCCTTCGAGAAGCAGGCGACGACACGCCAGAATGTTGTAAAATACTACATCCGAGATGTTAGGTTGCCTTAGGCTAGGATATACAACGTTATAGACGTATAGAATGTTCCCACCGAGATGTAGGGACCGACATGCCAGGAATGTTGTAAAATATTACATCCGAGTTGTTAGGTTGCTTTAGGTTAGGATATATATCGTTATAGACTTATATAATGTTCCCACCGAGACGTGGGGACCGACATGCCAGGAATGTTGTAAAATATGACATCCCAGATGTTAGGTTGCGTTAGGTTAAGATATACAACGTTATAGACGTATATAATGTCCCCTTCGAGAAGCAGGCGACGACACGCCAGAATGTTGTAAAATGTTACACCCGAGATGTTAGCTTCCCTTAGGTTAGCATATACAACGTTATAGACGTATATAATGTTCCCACCGAGACGTGGGTACCGACATGCCAGGAATGTTGTAAAATATTACATCCCAGAAGTTAGGTTGCTTTGGGTTAGGATATACAACGTTATAGACGTATATAATGTCCCCATCGAGAAGCAGGCGACGACACGCCAGGAATGTTGTAAAATATTACATCCGAGTTGTTAGGTGGCCTTAGTCTAGGACATATATCGTTATAGACGTATACAATGTTCCCACCGAGAAGTAGGGACCGACGCGTCAGGAATGTTGTAAAATATTACATCCCAGATGTTAGGTTGCGTTAGGTTAGGATATACAACGTTATAGACGTATGTAATGTCCCCTTCGAGAAGCAGGCGACGACACGCCAGAATGTTGTAAAATATTACATCCGATATGCTAGGTTGCCTTAGGCTAGGATATACAACGTTATAGACGTATATAATATTCCCACCGAGAAATAGGGGCCGACGCGTCAGGAATGTTGTAAAATATTACACCCGAGATGTTAGGTTCCCTTAGATTAGCATATACAACGTTATAGAGGTATATAATGCTCCCATCGAGAAGCAGGCGACGACACGCCAGAATGTTGTAAAATATTACATCCGAGATATTAGGTTCCCTTAGGTTAGGATACACAACGTTATAGACGTATCTAATGTCACCATCGAGAAGCAGGCAACGACACGCCAGAATGTTGTAAAACATTACATCCGATATGTTAGGTTGCCTTAGGCTAGGATATATAACGTGATAGACGTATATAATGTTCCCACCGAGAAATAGGGGCCGACACGTCAGGAATGTTGTAAAATATGACATCCCAGATGTTAGGTTGCGTTACGTTAAGATATACAACGTTATAGACGTATATAATGTCCCCTTCGAGAAGCAGGCGACGACACGCCAGAATGTTGTAAAATATTACATTCGACATGTTAGGTTGCCTTAGGCTAGGATATACAACGTCATAGACGTATAGAATGTTCCCACCGAGATGTAGGGACCGACATGCCAGGAATGTTGTAAAATATTACATCCGAGATGTTAGGTTGCCTTAGGCTAGGACATATATCGTTATAGCCGTATACAATGTTCCCACCGAGAAATTGGGGCCGACGGGTCAGGAATGTTGTAAAATATTACACCCGAGATGTTAGGTTCCCTTAGGTTAGGATATACAACGTTATAGACGTATAGAATGTTCACACCGAGAAATAGGGGCCGACGCGTCAGGAATGTTGTAAAATATTACACCCGAGATGTTATGTTCCCTTGGGTTAGGATATACAACGTTATAGACGTATAGAATGTTCCCACCGAGAAATTGGGGCCGACGGGTCAGGAATGTTGTAAAATATTACACCCGAGATGTTAGGTTCCCTTAGGTTAGGATATACAACGTTATAGACGTATAGAAAGTTCCCAGCGAGATGTAGGGACCGACATGCCAGGAATGTTGTAAAATATATCATCCCAGAAGTTAGGTTGCTTTGGGTTAGGATATACAACGTTGTAGACGTATATAATGTCCCAATCGAGCAGCAGGTGACGACACGCCAGGAATGTTGTAAAATATTACATCCTAGATGTTAGGTTCCCTTAGGATAGGATATACAACGTTATAGACGTATCTAATGTCCCCATCGAGAAGCAGGCGACGACAAACCAGAATGTTGTGAAATGTTACATCCGATATGTTAGGTTGCCTTAGGCTAGGATATGTAACGTGATAGACGTATATAATGTTCCCACCGAGAAATAGGGGCCGACGCGTCAGGAATGTTGTAAAAAATGACATCCCAGATGTTAGGTTGCGTTAGGTTAAGATATACAACGTTATAGACGTATATAATGTCCCCTTCGAGAAGCAGGCGACGACACGCCAGAATGTTGTAAAATGTTACACCCGAGATGTTAGCTTCCCTTAGGTTAGCATATACAACATTATAGACGTATATAATGTTCCTACCGAGAAGTAGGGACCGACATGACAGGAATGTTGTAAAATATTACATACGAGATGTTAGGTTGCTTTGGGTTAGGATATACAACGTTATAAACGTATATAATGTCCCCATCGAGAAGCAGGAGGCGACGCGTCAGGAATGTTGTAAAATATTACACCCGAGATGCTAGGTTCCCTTAGGTTAGGATATACAACGTTATAGACATATAGAATGTTCCCACCGAGAAATAGGGGCCGACGGGACAGGAATGTTGTAAAATATTACACCCGAGATGTTAGGTTCCCTTAGGTTAGGATATACAACGTTATAGATGTATAGAAAGTTCCCACCGAGAAATTGGGGCCGACCGGACAGGAATGTTGTAAAATATTACACCCGAGATGTTAGGTTCCCTTAGGTTAGGATATACAACGTTATAGACGTGTAGAAAGTTCCCAGCGAGATGTAGGGACCGACATGCCAGGAATGTTGTAAAATATTACATCCGAGTTGTTAGGTTGCTTTAGGTTAGGATATATATCGTTATAGACTTATATAATGTTCCCACCGAGACGTGGGGACCGACATGCCAGGAATGTTGTAAAATATTACATCCGAGTTGTTAGGTTGCTTTAGGTTAGGATATATATCGTTATAGACTTATATAATGTTCCCACCGAGACGTGGGGACCGACATGCCAGGAATGTTGTAAAATATTACATCCCAGAAGTTAGGTTTCTTTGGGTTAGGATATACAACGTTATAGACGTATATAATGTCCCCATCGAGAAGCAGGCGACGACGCGCCAGGAATGTTGTAAAATATTACATCCGAGATGTTAGGTTCCCTTAGGTTAGGATATACAACGTTATAGACATATATAATGTCCCCTTCGAGAAGCAGGCGACGACACGCCAGAATGTTGTAAAATATTACATTCGACATGTTAGGTTGCCTTAGGCTAGGATATACAACGTCATAGACGTATAGAATGTTCCCACCGAGATGTAGGGACCGACATGCCAGGAATGTTGTAAAATATTACATCCGAGATGTTAGGTTGCCTTAGGCTAGGACATATATCGTTATAGCCGTATACAATGTTCCCACCGAGAAATTGGGGCCGACGGGTCAGGAATGTTGTAAAATATTACACACGAGATGTTAGGTTCCCTTAGGTTAGGATATACAACGTTATAGACGTAGAGAATGTTCACACCGAGAAGTAGGGACCGAAATGCCAGGAATGTTGTAAAATATTACACCCGAGATGTTAGGTTCCCTTAGGTTAGGATATACAACGTTATAGACGTATCTAATGTCCCCATCGAGAAGCAGGCGACGACACGCCAGGATGTTGTACAACATTACATCCGATATGTTAGGTTGCCTTAGGCTAGGATATATAACGTGAGAGACGTATATAATGTCTCCATCGAGAAGCAGGCGACGACACGCCAGGAATGTTGTAAAATATTACATCCGAGATGTTAGGTTGCCTTAGGCTAGGATATACAACGTTATAGACGTATAGAATGTTCCCACCGAGAAGAAGGGACCGACATGCCAGGAATGTTGTGAAATATTACATCCGAGTTATTAGGTTGCTTTAGGTGAGGATATATATCGTTATAGACTTATATAATGTTTCCACCGAGACGTGGGGACCGACATGCCAGGCATGTTGTAAAATATTACATCCCAGAAGTTAGGTTTCTTTGGGTTAGGATATACAACGTTATAGACGTATATAATGTCCCCATCGAGAAGCAGGCGACGACACGCCAAGAATGTTGTAAAATATTACATCCTAGATGTTAGGTTCCCTTAGCGTAGGATATACAATGTTATAGACGTATATAATGTCCCCTTCGAGAAGCAGGCGACGACACGCCAGAATGTTGTAAAATACTACATCCGAGATGTTAGGTTGCCTTAGGCTAGGATATACAACGTTATAGACGTATAGAATGTTCCCACCGAGATGTAGGGACCGACATGCCAGGAATGTTGTAAAATATTACATCCGAGTTGTTAGGTTGCTTTAGGTTAGGATATATATCGTTATAGACTTATATAATGTTCCCACCGAGACGTGGGGACCGACATGCCAGGAATGTTGTAAAATATGACATCCCAGATGTTAGGTTGCGTTAGGTTAAGATATACAACGTTATAGACGTATATAATGTCCCCTTCGAGAAGCAGGCGACGACACGCCAGAATGTTGTAAAATGTTACACCCGAGATGTTAGCTTCCCTTAGGTTAGCATATACAACGTTATAGACGTATATAATGTTCCCACCGAGACGTGGGTACCGACATGCCAGGAATGTTGTAAAATATTACATCCCAGAAGTTAGGTTGCTTTGGGTTAGGATATACAACGTTATAGACGTATATAATGTCCCCATCGAGAAGCAGGCGACGACACGCCAGGAATGTTGTAAAATATTACATCCGAGTTGTTAGGTGGCCTTAGTCTAGGACATATATCGTTATAGACGTATACAATGTTCCCACCGAGAAGTAGGGACCGACGCGTCAGGAATGTTGTAAAATATTACATCCCAGATGTTAGGTTGCGTTAGGTTAGGATATACAACGTTATAGACGTATGTAATGTCCCCTTCGAGAAGCAGGCGACGACACGCCAGAATGTTGTAAAATATTACATCCGATATGCTAGGTTGCCTTAGGCTAGGATATACAACGTTATAGACGTATATAATATTCCCACCGAGAAATAGGGGCCGACGCGTCAGGAATGTTGTAAAATATTACACCCGAGATGTTAGGTTCCCTTAGATTAGCATATACAACGTTATAGAGGTATATAATGCTCCCATCGAGAAGCAGGCGACGACACGCCAGAATGTTGTAAAATATTACATCCGAGATATTAGGTTCCCTTAGGTTAGGATACACAACGTTATAGACGTATCTAATGTCACCATCGAGAAGCAGGCAACGACACGCCAGAATGTTGTAAAACATTACATCCGATATGTTAGGTTGCCTTAGGCTAGGATATATAACGTGATAGACGTATATAATGTTCCCACCGAGAAATAGGGGCCGACACGTCAGGAATGTTGTAAAATATGACATCCCAGATGTTAGGTTGCGTTACGTTAAGATATACAACGTTATAGACGTATATAATGTCCCCTTCGAGAAGCAGGCGACGACACGCCAGAATGTTGTAAAATATTACATTCGACATGTTAGGTTGCCTTAGGCTAGGATATACAACGTCATAGACGTATAGAATGTTCCCACCGAGATGTAGGGACCGACATGCCAGGAATGTTGTAAAATATTACATCCGAGATGTTAGGTTGCCTTAGGCTAGGACATATATCGTTATAGCCGTATACAATGTTCCCACCGAGAAATTGGGGCCGACGGGTCAGGAATGTTGTAAAATATTACACCCGAGATGTTAGGTTCCCTTAGGTTAGGATATACAACGTTATAGACGTATAGAATGTTCACACCGAGAAATAGGGGCCGACGCGTCAGGAATGTTGTAAAATATTACACCCGAGATGTTATGTTCCCTTGGGTTAGGATATACAACGTTATAGACGTATAGAATGTTCCCACCGAGAAATTGGGGCCGACGGGTCAGGAATGTTGTAAAATATTACACCCGAGATGTTAGGTTCCCTTAGGTTAGGATATACAACGTTATAGACGTATAGAAAGTTCCCAGCGAGATGTAGGGACCGACATGCCAGGAATGTTGTAAAATATATCATCCCAGAAGTTAGGTTGCTTTGGGTTAGGATATACAACGTTGTAGACGTATATAATGTCCCAATCGAGCAGCAGGTGACGACACGCCAGGAATGTTGTAAAATATTACATCCTAGATGTTAGGTTCCCTTAGGATAGGATATACAACGTTATAGACGTATCTAATGTCCCCATCGAGAAGCAGGCGACGACAAACCAGAATGTTGTGAAATGTTACATCCGATATGTTAGGTTGCCTTAGGCTAGGATATGTAACGTGATAGACGTATATAATGTTCCCACCGAGAAATAGGGGCCGACGCGTCAGGAATGTTGTAAAAAATGACATCCCAGATGTTAGGTTGCGTTAGGTTAAGATATACAACGTTATAGACGTATATAATGTCCCCTTCGAGAAGCAGGCGACGACACGCCAGAATGTTGTAAAATGTTACACCCGAGATGTTAGCTTCCCTTAGGTTAGCATATACAACATTATAGACGTATATAATGTTCCTACCGAGAAGTAGGGACCGACATGACAGGAATGTTGTAAAATATTACATACGAGATGTTAGGTTGCTTTGGGTTAGGATATACAACGTTATAAACGTATATAATGTCCCCATCGAGAAGCAGGAGGCGACGCGTCAGGAATGTTGTAAAATATTACACCCGAGATGCTAGGTTCCCTTAGGTTAGGATATACAACGTTATAGACATATAGAATGTTCCCACCGAGAAATAGGGGCCGACGGGACAGGAATGTTGTAAAATATTACACCCGAGATGTTAGGTTCCCTTAGGTTAGGATATACAACGTTATAGATGTATAGAAAGTTCCCACCGAGAAATTGGGGCCGACCGGACAGGAATGTTGTAAAATATTACACCCGAGATGTTAGGTTCCCTTAGGTTAGGATATACAACGTTATAGACGTGTAGAAAGTTCCCAGCGAGATGTAGGGACCGACATGCCAGGAATGTTGTAAAATATTACATCCGAGTTGTTAGGTTGCTTTAGGTTAGGATATATATCGTTATAGACTTATATAATGTTCCCACCGAGACGTGGGGACCGACATGCCAGGAATGTTGTAAAATATTACATCCGAGTTGTTAGGTTGCTTTAGGTTAGGATATATATCGTTATAGACTTATATAATGTTCCCACCGAGACGTGGGGACCGACATGCCAGGAATGTTGTAAAATATTACATCCCAGAAGTTAGGTTTCTTTGGGTTAGGATATACAACGTTATAGACGTATATAATGTCCCCATCGAGAAGCAGGCGACGACGCGCCAGGAATGTTGTAAAATATTACATCCGAGATGTTAGGTTCCCTTAGGTTAGGATATACAACGTTATAGACATATATAATGTCCCCTTCGAGAAGCAGGCGACGACACGCCAGAATGTTGTAAAATATTACATTCGACATGTTAGGTTGCCTTAGGCTAGGATATACAACGTCATAGACGTATAGAATGTTCCCACCGAGATGTAGGGACCGACATGCCAGGAATGTTGTAAAATATTACATCCGAGATGTTAGGTTGCCTTAGGCTAGGACATATATCGTTATAGCCGTATACAATGTTCCCACCGAGAAATTGGGGCCGACGGGTCAGGAATGTTGTAAAATATTACACACGAGATGTTAGGTTCCCTTAGGTTAGGATATACAACGTTATAGACGTAGAGAATGTTCACACCGAGAAGTAGGGACCGAAATGCCAGGAATGTTGTAAAATATTACACCCGAGATGTTAGGTTCCCTTAGGTTAGGATATACAACGTTATAGACGTATCTAATGTCCCCATCGAGAAGCAGGCGACGACACGCCAGGATGTTGTACAACATTACATCCGATATGTTAGGTTGCCTTAGGCTAGGATATATAACGTGAGAGACGTATATAATGTCTCCATCGAGAAGCAGGCGACGACACGCCAGGAATGTTGTAAAATATTACATCCGAGATGTTAGGTTGCCTTAGGCTAGGATATACAACGTTATAGACGTATAGAATGTTCCCACCGAGAAGAAGGGACCGACATGCCAGGAATGTTGTGAAATATTACATCCGAGTTATTAGGTTGCTTTAGGTGAGGATATATATCGTTATAGACTTATATAATGTTTCCACCGAGACGTGGGGACCGACATGCCAGGCATGTTGTAAAATATTACATCCCAGAAGTTAGGTTTCTTTGGGTTAGGATATACAACGTTATAGACGTATATAATGTCCCCATCGAGAAGCAGGCGACGACACGCCAAGAATGTTGTAAAATATTACATCCTAGATGTTAGGTTCCCTTAGCGTAGGATATACAATGTTATAGACGTATATAATGTCCCCTTCGAGAAGCAGGCGACGACACGCCAGAATGTTGTAAAATACTACATCCGAGATGTTAGGTTGCCTTAGGCTAGGATATACAACGTTATAGACGTATAGAATGTTCCCACCGAGATGTAGGGACCGACATGCCAGGAATGTTGTAAAATATTACATCCGAGTTGTTAGGTTGCTTTAGGTTAGGATATATATCGTTATAGACTTATATAATGTTCCCACCGAGACGTGGGGACCGACATGCCAGGAATGTTGTAAAATATTGCATCCGAGTTGTTAGGTTGCTTTAGGTTAGGATATATATCGTTATAGACTTATATAATGTTCCCACCGAGACGTGGGGACCGACATGCCAGGAATGTTGTAAAATATTACATCCCAGAAGTTAGGTTTCTTTGGGTTAGGATATACAACGTTATAGACGTATATAATGTCCCCATCGAGAAGCAGGCGACGACGCGCCAGGAATGTTGTAAAATATTACATCCCAGAAGTTAGGTTTCTTTGGGTTAGGATATACAACGTTATAGACGTATATAATGTCCCCATCGAGAAGCAGGCGACGACACGCCATGAATGTTGTAAAATATTACATCCTAGATGTTAGGTTCCCTTAGGATAGGATATACAACGTTATAGACGTATCTAATGTCCCCATCGAGAAGCAGGCGACGACACGCCAGAATGTTGTAAAATATTACATCCGAGATATTAGGTTCCCTTAGGATAGGATATACAACGTTATAGACGTATCTAATGTCCCCATCGAGAAGCAGGCGACGACACGCCAGAATGTTGTAAAATATTACATTCGACATGTTAGGTTGCCTTAGGCTAGGATATACAACGTCATAGCCGTATACAATGTTCCCACCGAGAAATTGGGGCCGACGGGTCAGGAATGTTGTAAAATATTACACACGAGATGTTAGGTTCCCTTAGGTTAGGATATACAACGTTATAGACGTAGAGAATGTTCACACCGAGAAGTAGGGACCGAAATGCCAGGAATGTTGTAAAATATTACACCCGAGATGTTAGGTTCCCTTAGGTTAGGATATACAACGTTATAGACGTATCTAATGTCCCCATCGAGAAGCAGGCGACGACACGCCAGGATGTTGTACAACATTACATCCGATATGTTAGGTTGCCTTAGGCTAGGATATATAACGTGAGAGACGTATATAATGTTCCCACCGAGAAGTAGGGACCGAAATGCCAGGAATGTTGTAAAATATTACACCCGAGATGTTAGGTTGCCTTAGGCTAGGATATACAACGTTATAGACGTATAGAATGTTCGCACCGAGATGTAGGGACCGACATGCCAGGAATGTTGTAAAATATTACATCCGAGTTGTTAGGTTGCTTTAGGTTAGGATATATATCGTTATAGACTTATATAATGTTCCCACCGAGACGTGGGGACCGACATGCCAGGAATGTTGTAAAATATTACATCCCAGAAGTTAGGTTTCTTTGGGTTAGGATATACAACGTTATAGACGTATATAATGTCCCCATCGAGAAGCAGGCGACGACGCGCCAGGAATGTTGTAAAATATTACATCCGAAATGTTAGGTTCCCTTAGGTTAGGATATACAACGTTATAGACATATATAATGTCCCCTTCGAGAAGCAGGCGACGACACGCCAGAATGTTGTAAAATATTACATTCGACATGTTAGGTTGCCTTAGGCTAGGATATACAACGTCATAGACGTATAGAATGTTCCCACCGAGATGTAGGGACCGACATGCCAGGAATGTTGTAAAATATTACATCCGAGATGTTAGGTTGCCTTAGGCTAGGACATATATCGTTATAGCCGTATACAATGTTCCCACCGAGAAATTGGGGCCGACGGGTCAGGAATGTTGTAAAATATTACACACGAGATGTTAGGTTCCCTTAGGTTAGGATATACAACGTTATAGACGTAGAGAATGTTCACACCGAGAAGTAGGGACCGAAATGCCAGGAATGTTGTAAAATATTACACCCGAGATGTTAGGTTCCCTTAGGTTAGGATATACAACGTTATAGACGTATCTAATTTCCCCATCGAGAAGCAGGCGACGACACGCCAGGATGTTGTACAACATTACATCCGATATGTTAGGTTGCCTTAGGCTAGGATATATAACGTGAGAGACGTATATAATGTTCCCACCGAGAAGTAGGGACCGAAATGCCAGGAATGTTGTAAAATATTACACCCGAGATGTTAGGTTGCCTTAGGCTAGGATATACAACGTTATAGACGTATAGAATGTTCGCACCGAGATGTAGGGACCGACATGCCAGGAATGTTGTAAAATATTACATCCGAGTTGTTAGGTTGCTTTAGGTTAGGATATATATCGTTATAGACTTATATAATGATCCCACCGAGACGTGGGGACCGACATGCCAGGAATGTTGTAAAATATTACATCCCAGAAGTTAGGTTTCTTTGGGTTAGGATATACAACGTTATAGACGTATATAATGTCCCCATCGAGAAGCAGGCGACGACACGCCAGGAATGTTGTAAAATATTACATCCGAGATGTTAGGTTGCCTTAGGCTAGGATATACAACGTTATAGACGTATAGAATGTTCCCACCGAGAAGCAGGCGGCGACACGCCATGAATGTTGTAAAATATTACATCCTAGATGATAGGTTCCCTTAGGATAGGATATACAACGTTATAGACGTATCTAATGTCCCCATCGAGAAGCAGGCGACGACACGCCAGAATGTTGTAAAATATTACATCCGAGATATTAGGTTCCCTTAGGTTAGGATATACAACGTTATAGACGTATATAATGTCCCCATCGAGAAGCAGGCGACGACACGCCAGGAATGTGTTAAAATATTACATCCGAGATGTTAGGTTGCCTTAGGCTAGGATATACAACGTTATAGACGTATAGAATGTTCCCACCGAGAAGAAGGGACCGACATGCCAGGAATGTTGTGAAATATTACATCCGAGTTATTAGGTTGCTTTAGGTTAGGATATATATCGTTATAGACTTATATAATGTTCCCACCGAGACGTGGGGACCGACATGCCAGGCATGTTGTAAAATATTACATCCCAGAAGTTAGGTTTCTTTGGGTTAGGATATACAACGTTATAGACGTATATAATGTCCCCATCGAGAAGCAGGCGACGACACGCCAAGAATGTTGTAAAATATTACATCCTAGATGTTAGGTTCCCTTAGCGTAGGATATACAATGTTATAGACGTATATAATGTCCCCTTCGAGAAGCAGGCGACGACACGCCAGAATGTTGTAAAATACTACATCCGAGATGTTAGGTTGCCTTAGGCTAGGATATACAACGTTATAGACGTATAGAATGTTCCCACCGAGATGTAGGGACCGACATGCCAGGAATGTTGTGAAATATTACATCCGAGTTGTTAGGTTGCTTTAGGTTAGGATATATATCGTTATAGACTTATATAATGTTCCCACCGAGACGTGGGGACCGACATGCCAGGAATGTTGTAAAATATTACATCCCAGAAGTTAGGTTTCTTTGGGTTAGGATATACAACGTTATAGACGTATATAATGTCCCCATCGAGAAGCAGGCGACGACACGCCAGGAATGTTGTAAAATATTACATCCGAGATGTTAGGTTGCCTTAGGCTAGGATATACAACGTTATAGACGTATAGAATGTTCCCACCGAGAAGCAGGCGACGACACGCCATGAATGTTGTAAAATATTACATCCTAGATGTTAGGTTCCCTTAGGATAGGATATACAACGTTATAGACGTATCTAATGTCCCCATCGAGAAGCAGGCGACGACACGCCAGAATGTTGTAAAATATTACATTCGACATGTTAGGTTGCCTTAGGCTAGGATATACAACGTCATAGCCGTATACAATGTTCCCACCGAGAAATTGGGGCCGACGGGTCAGGAATGTTGTAAAATATTACACACGAGATGTTAGGTTCCCTTAGGTTAGGATATACAACGTTATAGACGTAGAGAATGTTCACACCGAGAAGTAGGGACCGAAATGCCAGGAATGTTGTAAAATATTACACCCGAGATGTTAGGTTCCCTTAGGTTAGGATATACAACGTTATAGACGTATCTAATGTCCCCATCGAGAAGCAGGCGACGACACGCCAGGATGTTGTACAACATTACATCCGATATGTTAGGTTGCCTTAGGCTAGGATATATAACGTGAGAGACGTATATAATGTTCCCACCGAGAAGTAGGGACCGAAATGCCAGGAATGTTGTAAAATATTACACCCGAGATGTTAGGTTGCCTTAGGCTAGGATATACAACGTTATAGACGTATAGAATGTTCGCACCGAGATGTAGGGACCGACATGCCAGGAATGTTGTAAAATATTACATCCGAGTTGTTAGGTTGCTTTAGGTTAGGATATATATCGTTATAGACTTATATAATGTTCCCACCGAGACGTGGGGACCGACATGCCAGGAATGTTGTAAAATATTACATCCCAGAAGTTAGGTTTCTTTGGGTTAGGATATACAACGTTATAGACGTATATAATGTCCCCATCGAGAAGCAGGCGACGACACGCCAGGAATGTTGTAAAATATTACATCCGAGATGTTAGGTTGCCTTAGGCTAGGATATACAACGTTATAGACGTATAGAATGTTCCCACCGAGAAGCAGGCGGCGACACGCCATGAATGTTGTAAAATATTACATCCTAGATGATAGGTTCCCTTAGGATAGGATATACAACGTTATAGACGTATCTAATGTCCCCATCGAGAAGCAGGCGACGACACGCCAGAATGTTGTAAAATATTACATCCGAGATATTAGGTTCCCTTAGGTTAGGATATACAACGTTATAGACGTATCTAATGTCCCCATCGAGAAGCAGGCGACGACACGCCAGGAATGTTGTAAAATATTACACCCGAGATGTTAGGTTCCCTTAGGTTAGGATATACAACGTTATAGACGTATCTAATGTCCCCATCGAGAAGCAGGCGACGACACGCCAGGATGTTGTACAACATTACATCCGATATGTTAGGTTGCCTTAGGCTAGGATATATAACGTGAGAGACGTATATAATGTTCCCACCGAGAAGTAGGGACCGAAATGCCAGGAATGTTGTAAAATATTACACCCGAGATGTTAGGTTGCCTTAGGCTAGGATATATAACGTTATAGACGTATAGAATGTTCGCACCGAGATGTAGGGACCGACATGCCAGGAATGTTGTAAAATATTACATCCGAGTTGTTAGGTTGCTTTAGGTTAGGATATATATCGTTATAGACTTATATAATGTTCCCACCGAGACGTGGGGACCGACATGCCAGGAATGTGGTAAAATATTACATCCCAGAAGTTAGGTTTCTTTGGGTTAGGATATACAACGTTATAGACGTATATAATGTCCCCATCGAGAAGCAGGCGACGACACGCCAGGAATGTTGTAAAATATTACATCCGAGATGTTAGGTTGCCTTAGGCTAGGATATACAACGTTATAGACGTATAGAATGTTCCCACCGAGAAGCAGGCGGCGACACGCCATGAATGTTGTAAAATATTACATCCTAGATGATAGGTTCCCTTAGGATAGGATATACAACGTTATAGACGTATCTAATGTCCCCATCGAGAAGCAGGCGACGACACGCCAGAATGTTGTAAAATATTACATCCGAGATATTAGGTTCCCTTAGGTTAGGATATACAACGTTATAGACGTATATAATGTCCCCATCGAGAAGCAGGCGACGACACGCCAGGAATGTGTTAAAATATTACATCCGAGATATTAGGTTCCCTTAGGTTAGGATATACAACGTTATAGACGTATATAATGTCCCCATCGAGAAGCAGGCGACGACACGCCAGGAATGTGTTAATATATTACATCCGAGATGTTAGGTTGCCTTAGGCTAGGATATACAACGTTATAGACGTATAGAATGTTCCCACCGAGAAGAAGGGTCCGACATGCCAGGAATGTTGTGAAATATTACATCCGAGTTGTTAGGTTGCTTTAGGTTAGGATATATATCGTTATAGACTTATATAATGTTCCCACCGAGACGTGGGGACCGACATGCCAGGAATGTTGTAAAATATTACATCCCAGAAGTTAGGTTTCTTTGGGTTAGGATATACAACGTTATAGACGTATATAATGTCCCCATCGAGAAGCAGGCGACGACACGCCAGGAATGTTGTAAAATATTACATCCGAGATGTTAGGTTGCCTTAGGCTAGGATATACAACGTTATAGACGTATAGAATGTTCCCACCGAGAAGCAGGCGACGACACGCCATGAATGTTGTAAAATATTACATCCTAGATGTTAGGTTCCCTTAGGATAGGATATACAACGTTATAGACGTATCTAATGTCCCCATCGAGAAGCAGGCGACGACACGCCAGAATGTTGTAAAATATTACATTCGACATGTTAGGTTGCCTTAGGCTAGGATATACAACGTCATAGACGTATAGAATGTTCCCACCGAGATGTAGGGACCGACATGCCAGGAATGTTGTAAAATATTACATCCGAGATGTTAGGTTGCCTTAGGCTACGACATATATCGTTATAGCCGTATACAATGTTCCCACCGAGAAATTGGTGCCGACGGGTCAGGAATGTTGTAAAATATTACACCCGAGATGTTAGGTTCCCTTAGGTTAGGATATACAACGTTATAGACGTAGAGAATGTTCACACCGAGAAATAGGGGCCGACGCGTCAGGAATGTTGTAAAATATTACACCCGAGATGTTAGGTTGCCTTAGGCTAGGATATACAACGTTATAGACATATAGAATGTTCCCACCGAGATGTAGGGACCGACATGCCAGGAATGTTGTAAAATATTACATCCGAGTTGTTGGGTTGCTTTGGGTTAGGATGTATATCATTATAGACTTATATAATGTTCCCACCGAGACGTGGGGGCCGACATGCCAGGAATGTTGTAAAATATTACATCCCAGAAGTTAGGTTTCTTTGGGTTAGGATATACAACGTTATACACGTATATAATGTCCCCATCGAGAAGCAGGCGACGACACGCCAGGAATGTTGTAAAATATTACATCCTAGATGTTAGGTTCCCTTAGGATAGGATATACAACGTTATAGACGTATAGAATGTTCCCACCGAGAAGCAGGCGACGACACGCCATGAATGTTGTAAAATATTACATCCTAGATGTTAGGTTCCCTTAGGATAGGATATACAACGTTATAGACGTATCTAATGTCCCCATCGAGAAGCAGGCGACGACACGCCAGAATGTTGTAAAATATTACATTCGACATGTTAGGTTGCCTTAGGCTAGGATATACAACGTCATAGCCGTATACAATGTTCCCACCGAGAAATTGGGGCCGACGGGTCAGGAATGTTGTAAAATATTACACACGAGATGTTAGGTTCCCTTAGGTTAGGATATACAACGTTATAGACGTAGAGAATGTTCACACCGAGAAGTAGGGACCGAAATGCCAGGAATGTTGTAAAATATTACACCCGAGATGTTAGGTTCCCTTAGGTTAGGATATACAACGTTATAGACGTATCTAATGTCCCCATCGAGAAGCAGGCGACGACACGCCAGGATGTTGTACAACATTACATCCGATATGTTAGGTTGCCTTAGGCTAGGATATATAACGTGAGAGACGTATATAATGTTCCCACCGAGAAGTAGGGACCGAAATGCCAGGAATGTTGTAAAATATTACACCCGAGATGTTAGGTTGCCTTAGGCTAGGATATACAACGTTATAGACGTATAGAATGTTCGCACCGAGATGTAGGGACCGACATGCCAGGAATGTTGTAAAATATTACATCCGAGTTGTTAGGTTGCTTTAGGTTAGGATATACAACCTTATAGACGTATATAATGTCCCCATCGAGAAGCAGGCGACGACACGCCAGGAATGTTGTAAAATATTACATCCGAGATGTTAGGTTGCCTTAGGCTAGGATATACAACGTTATAGACGTATAGAATGTTCCCACCGAGAAGCAGGCGGCGACACGCCATGAATGTTGTAAAATATTACATCCTAGATGATAGGTTCCCTTAGGATAGGATATACAACGTTATAGACGTATCTAATGTCCCCATCGAGAAGCAGGCGACGACACGCCAGAATGTTGTAAAATATTACATCCGAGATATTAGGTTCCCTTAGGTTAGGATATACAACGTTATAGACGTATATAATGTCCCCATCGAGAAGCAGGCGACGACACGCCAGGAATGTGTTAAAATATTACATCCGAGATGTTAGGTTGCCTTAGGCTAGGATATACAACGTTATAGACGTATAGAATGTTCCCACCGAGAAGAAGGGACCGACATGCCAGGAATGTTGTGAAATATTACATCCGAGTTATTTGGTTGCTTTAGGTCAGGATATATATCGTTATAGACTTATATAATGTTTCCACCGAGACGTGGGGACCGACATGCCAGGCATGTTGTAAAATATTACATCCCAGAAGTTAGGTTTCTTTGGGTTAGGATATACAACGTTATAGACGTATATAATGTCCCCATCGAGAAGCAGGCGACGACACGCCAAGAATGTTGTAAAATATTACATCCTAGATGTTAGGTTCCCTTAGCGTAGGATATACAATGTTATAGACGTATATAATGTCCCCTTCGAGAAGCAGGCGACGACACGCCAGAATGTTGTAAAATACTACATCCGAGATGTTAGGTTGCCTTAGGCTAGGATATACAACGTTATAGACGTATAGAATGTTCCCACCGAGATGTAGGGACCGACATGCCAGGAATGTTGTAAAATATTACATCCGAGTTGTTAGGTTGCTTTAGGTTAGGATATATATCGTTATAGACTTATATAATGTTCTCACCGAGACGTGGGGACCGACATGCCAGGAATGTTGTAAAATATTACATCCGAGTTGTTAGGTTGCTTTAGGTTAGGATATATATCGTTATAGACTTATATAATGTTCCCACCGAGACGTGGGGACCGACATGCCAGGAATGTTGTAAAATATTACATCCCAGAAGTTAGGTTTCTTTGGGTTAGGATATACAACGTTATAGACGTATATAATGTCCCCATCGAGAAGCAGGCGACGACGCGCCAGGAATGTTGTAAAATATTACATCCCAGAAGTTAGGTTTCTTTGGGTTAGGATATACAACGTTATAGGCGTATATAATGTCCCCATCGAGAAGCAGGCGACGACACGCCATGAATGTTGTAAAATATTACATCCTAGATGTTAGGTTCCCTTAGGTTAGGATATACAACGTTATAGACGTATCTAATGTCCCCATCGAGAAGCAGGCGACGACACGCCAGAATGTTGTAAAATATTACATCCGAGATATTAGGTTCCCTTAGGTTAGGATATACAACGTTATAGACGTATATAATGTCCCCATCGAGAAGCAGGCGACGACACGCCAGGAATGTGTTAATATATTACATCCGAGATGTTAGGTTGCCTTAGGCTAGGATATACAACGTTATAGACGTATAGAATGTTCCCACCGAGAAGAAGGGACCGACATGCCAGGAATGTTGTGAAATATTACATCCGAGTTGTTAGGTTGCTTTAGGTTAGGATATATATCGTTATAGACTTATATAATGTTCCCACCGAGACGTGGGGACCGACATGCCAGGAATGTTGTAAAATATTACATCCCAGAAGTTAGGTTTCTTTGGGTTAGGATATACAACGTTATAGACGTATATAATGTCCCCATCGAGAAGCAGGCGACGACACGCCAGGAATGTTGTAAAATATTACATCCGAGATGTTAGGTTGCCTTAGGCTAGGATATACAACGTTATAGACGTATACAATGTTCCCACCGAGAAATTGGGGCCGACGGGTCAGGAATGTTGTAAAATATTACACACGAGATGTTAGGTTCCCTTAGGTTAGGATATACAACGTTATAGACGTAGAGAATGTTCACACCGAGAAGTAGGGACCGAAATGCCAGGAATGTTGTAAAATATTACACCCGAGATGTTAGGTTCCCTTAGGTTAGGATATACAACGTTATAGACGTATCTAATGTCCCCATCGAGAAGCAGGCGACGACACGCCAGAATGTTGTAAAATATTACATTCGACATGTTAGGTTGCCTTAGGCTAGGATATACAACGTCATAGCCGTATACAATGTTCCCACCGAGAAATTGGGGCCGACGGGTCAGGAATGTTGTAAAATATTACACACGAGATGTTAGGTTCCCTTAGGTTAGGATATACAACGTTATAGACGTAGAGAATGTTCACACCGAGAAGTAGGGACCGAAATGCCAGGAATGTTGTAAAATATTACACCCGAGATGTTAGGTTCCCTTAGGTTAGGATATACAACGTTATAGACGTATCTAATGTCCCCATCGAGAAGCAGGCGACGACACGCCAGGATGTTGTACAACATTACATCCGATATGTTAGGTTGCCTTAGGCTAGGATATATAACGTGAGAGACGTATATAATGTTCCCACCGAGAAGTAGGGACCGAAATGCCAGGAATGTTGTAAAATATTACACCCGAGATGTTAGGTTGCCTTAGGCTAGGATATACAACGTTATAGACGTATAGAATGTTCGCACCGAGATGTAGGGACCGACATGCCAGGAATGTTGTAAAATATTACATCCGAGTTGTTAGGTTGCTTTAGGTTAGGATATATATCGTTATAGACTTATATAATGTTTCCACCGAGACGTGGGGACCGACATGCCAGGCATGTTGTAAAATATTACATCCCAGAAGTTAGGTTTCTTTGGGTTAGGATATACAACGTTATAGACGTATAGAATGTTCCCACCGAGAAGAAGGGACCGACATGCCAGGAATGTTGTGAAATATTACATCCGAGTTGTTAGGTTGCTTTAGGTTAGGATATATATCGTTATAGACTTATATAATGTTCCCACCGAGACGTGGGGACCGACATGCCAGGAATGTTGTAAAATATTACATCCCAGAAGTTAGGTTTCTTTGGGTTAGGATATACAACGTTATAGACGTATATAATGTCCCCATCGAGAAGCAGGCGACGACACGCCAGGAATGTTGTAAAATATTACATCCGAGATGTTAGGTTGCCTTAGGCTAGGATATACAACGTTATAGACGTATAGAATGTTCCCACCGAGAAGCAGGCGACGACACGCCATGAATGTTGTAAAATATTACATCCTAGATGTTAGGTTCCCTTAGGATAGGATATACAACGTTATAGACGTATCTAATGTCCCCATCGAGAAGCAGGCGACGACACGCCAGAATGTTGTAAAATATTACATTCGACATGTTAGGTTGCCTTAGGCTAGGATATACAACGTCATAGACGTATAGAATGTTCCCACCGAGATGTAGGGACCGACATGCCAGGAATGTTGTAAAATATTACATCCGAGATGTTAGGTTGCCTTAGGCTAGGACATATATCGTTATAGCCGTATACAATGTTCCCACCGAGAAATTGGTGCCGACGGGTCAGGAATGTTGTAAAATATTACACCCGAGATGTTAGGTTCCCTTAGGTTAGGATATACAACGTTATAGACGTAGAGAATGTTCACACCGAGAAATAGGGGCCGACGCGTCAGGAATGTTGTAAAATATTACACCCGAGATGTTAGGTTTCCTTAGGCTAGGATATACAACGTTATAGACATATAGAATGTTCCCACCGAGATGTAGGGACCGACATGCCAGGAATGTTGTAAAATATTACATCCGAGTTGTTGGGTTGCTTTGGGTTAGGATATATATCATTATAGGCTTATATAATGTTCCCACCGAGACGTGGGGGCCGACATGCCAGGAATGTTGTAAAATATTACATCCCAGAAGTTAGGTTTCTTTGGGTTAGGATATACAACGTTATACACGTATATAATGTCCCCATCGAGAAGCAGGCGACGACACGCCAGGAATGTTGTAAAATATTTCATCCTAGATGTTAGGTTCCCTTAGGATAGGATATACAACGTTATAGACGTATAGAATGTTCCCACCGAGAAGCAGGCGACGACACGCCATGAATGTTGTAAAATATTACATCCTAGATGTTAGGTTCCCTTAGGATAGGATATACAACGTTATAGACGTATCTAATGTCCCCATCGAGAAGCAGGCGACGACACGCCAGAATGTTGTAAAATATTACATTCGACATGTTAGGTTGCCTTAGGCTAGGATATACAACGTCATAGCCGTATACAATGTTCCCACCGAGAAATTGGGGCCGACGGGTCAGGAATGTTGTAAAATATTACACACGAGATGTTAGGTTCCCTTAGCTTAGGATATACAACGTTATAGACGTAGAGAATGTTCACACCGAGAAGTAGGGACCGAAATGCCAGGAATGTTGTAAAATATTACACCCGAGATGTTAGGTTCCCTTAGGTTAGGATATACAACGTTATAGACGTATCTAATGTCCCCATCGAGAAGCAGGCGACGACACGCCAGGATGTTGTACAACATTACATCCGATATGTTAGGTTGCCTTAGGCTAGGATATATAACGTGAGAGACGTATATAATGTTCCCACCGAGAAGTAGGGACCGAAATGCCAGGAATGTTGTAAAATATTACACCCGAGATGTTAGGTTGCCTTAGGCTAGGATATACAACGTTATAGACGTATAGAATGTTCGCACCGAGATGTAGGGACCGACATGCCAGGAATGTTGTAAAATATTACATCCGAGTTGTTAGGTTGCTTTAGGTTAGGATATACACCCTTATAGACGTATATAATGTCCCCATCGAGAAGCAGGCGACGACACGCCAGGAATGTTGTAAAATATTACATCCGAGATGTTAGGTTGCCTTAGGCTAGGATATACAACGTTATAGACGTATAGAATGTTCCCACCGAGAAGCAGGCGGCGACACGCCATGAATGTTGTAAAATATTACATCCTAGATGATAGGTTCCCTTAGGATAGGATATACAACGTTATAGACGTATCTAATGTCCCCATCGAGAAGCAGGCGACGACACGCCAGAATGTTGTAAAATATTACATCCGAGATATTAGGTTCCCTTAGGTTAGGATATACAACGTTATAGACGTATATAATGTCCCCATCGAGAAGCAGGCGACGACACGCCAGGAATGTGTTAAAATATTACATCCGAGATGTTAGGTTGCCTTAGGCTAGGATATACAACGTTATAGACGTATAGAATGTTCCCACCGAAAAGAAGGGACCGACATGCCAGGAATGTTGTGAAATATTACATCCGAGTTATTTGGTTGCTTTAGGTGAGGATATATATCGTTATAGACTTATATAATGTTTCCACCGAGACGTGGGGACCGACATGCCAGGCATGTTGTAAAATATTACATCCCAGAAGTTAGGTTTCTTTGGGTTAGGATATACAACGTTATAGACGTATATAATGTCCCCATCGAGAAGCAGGCGACGACACGCCAAGAATGTTGTAAAATATTACATCCTAGATGTTAGGTTCCCTTAGCGTAGGATATACAATGTTATAGACGTATATAATGTCCCCTTCGAGAAGCAGGCGACGACACGCCAGAATGTTGTAAAATACTACATCCGAGATGTTAGGTTGCCTTAGGCTAGGATATACAACGTTATAGACGTATAGAATGTTCCCACCGAGATGTAGGGACCGACATGCCAGGAATGTTGTAAAATATTACATCCGAGTTGTTAGGTTGCTTTAGGTTAGGATATATATCGTTATAGACTTATATAATGTTCTCACCGAGACGTGGGGACCGACATGCCAGGAATGTTGTAAAATATTACATCCGAGTTGTTAGGTTGCTTTAGGTTAGGATATATATCGTTATAGACTTATATAATGTTCCCACCGAGACGTGGGGACCGACATGCCAGGAATGTTGTAAAATATTACATCCCAGAAGTTAGGTTTCTTTGGGTTAGGATATACAACGTTATAGACGTATATAATGTCCCCATCGAGAAGCAGGCGACGACGCGCCAGGAATGTTGTAAAATATTACATCCCAGAAGTTAGGTTTCTTTGGGTTAGGATATACAACGTTATAGGCGTATATAATGTCCCCATCGAGAAGCAGGCGACGACACGCCATGAATGTTGTAAAATATTACATCCTAGATGTTAGGTTCCCTTAGGATAGGATATACAACGTTATAGACGTATCTAATGTCCCCATCGAGAAGCAGGCGACGACACGCCAGAATGTTGTAAAATATTACATCCGAGATATTAGGTTCCCTTAGGTTAGGATATACAACGTTATAGACGTATATAATGTCCCCATCGAGAAGCAGGCGACGACACGCCAGGAATGTGTTAATATATTACATCCGAGATGTTAGGTTGCCTTAGGCTAGGATATACAACGTTATAGACGTATAGAATGTTCCTACCGAGAAGAAGGGACCGACATGCCAGGAATGTTGTGAAATATTACATCCGAGTTGTTAGGTTGCTTTAGGTTAGGATATATATCGTTATAGACTTATATAATGTTCCCACCGAGACGTGGGGACCGACATGCCAGGAATGTTGTAAAATATTACATCCCAGAAGTTAGGTTTCTTTGGGTTAGGATATACAACGTTATAGACGTATATAATGTCCCCATCGAGAAGCAGGCGACGACACGCCAGGAATGTTGTAAAATATTACATCCGAGATGTTAGGTTGCCTTAGGCTAGGATATACAACGTTATAGACGTATAGAATGTTCCCACCGAGAAGCAGGCGACGACACGCCATGAATGTTGTAAAATATTACATCCTAGATGTTAGGTTCCCTTAGGATAGGATATACAACGTTATAGACGTATCTAATGTCCCCATCGAGAAGCAGGCGACGACACGCCAGAATGTTGTAAAATATTACATTCGACATGTTAGGTTGCCTTAGGCTAGGATATACAACGTCATAGACGTATAGAATGTTCCCACCGAGATGTAGGGACCGACATGCCAGGAATGTTGTAAAATATTACATCCGAGATGTTAGGTTGCCTTAGGCTAGGACATATATCGTTATAGCCGTATACAATGTTCCCACCGAGAAATTGGTGCCGACGGGTCAGGAATGTTGTAAAATATTACACCCGAGATGTTAGGTTCCCTTAGGTTAGGATATACAACGTTATAGACGTAGAGAATGTTCACACCGAGAAATAGGGGCCGACGCGTCAGGAATGTTGTAAAATATTACACCCGAGATGTTAGGTTGCCTTAGGCTAGGATATACAACGTTATAGACATATAGAATGTTCCCACCGAGATGTAGGGACCGACATGCCAGGAATGTTGTAAAATATTACATCCGAGTTGTTGGGTTGCTTTGGGTTAGGATATATATCATTATAGACTTATATAATGTTCCCACCGAGACGTGGGGGCCGACATGCCAGGAATGTTGTAAAATATTACATCCCAGAAGTTAGGTTTCTTTGGGTTAGGATATACAACGTTATACACGTATATAATGTCCCCATCGAGAAGCAGGCGACGACACGCCAGGAATGTTGTAAAATATTACATCCTAGATGTTAGGTTCCCTTAGGATAGGATATACAACGTTATAGACGTATATAATGTTCCCATCGAGAAGCAGGCGACGACACGCCAGGAATGTTGTAAAATATTACGTCCTAGATGTTAGGTTCCCATAGGATAGGATATACAAAGTTATAGACGTATCTAATGTCCCCATCGAGAAGCAGGCGACGACACGCCAGAATGTTGTAATACATTACATCCGATATGTTAGGTTGCCTTAGGCTAGGATATATAACGTGATAGACGTATATAATGTTCCCACCGAGAAGTAAGGACCGAAATGCCAGGAATGTTGTAAAATATTACACCCGAGATGTTAGGTTCCCTTAGGTTAGGATATACAACGTTATAGATGTATAGAATGTTCCCACCGAGAAATTGGGGCCGACGGGTCAGGAATGTTGTAAAATATTACACCCGAGATGTTAGGTTCCCTTAGGTTAGGATATACAACGTTATAGACGTATAGAAAGTTCCCAGCGAGATGTAAGCACCTACATGCCAGGAATGTTGTAAAATATTACATCCCAGAAGTTAGGTTGCTTTGGGTTAGGATATACAACGTTATAGACGTATACAATGTCCCCATCGAGAAGCAGGCGACGACACGCCAGGAATGATGTAAAATATTACATCCAAGATGTTAGGTTGCCTTAGGCTAGGATATACAACGTTATAGACGTATAGAATGTTCCCACCGAGATGTAGGGACCGACATGCCAGGAAAGTTGTAAAATATTACATCCCAGAAGTTAGGTTTCTTTGGGTTAGGATATACAACGTTATAGACATATAGAATGTTCCCACCGAGAAATAGGGGCCGACGCGTCAGGAATGTTGTAAAATATGACATCCCAGATGTTAGGTTGCGTTAGGTTAAGATATACAACGTTATAGACGTATATAATGTCCCCTTCGAGAAGCAGGCGACGACACGCCAGAATGTTGTAAAATGTTACACCCGAGATGTTAGCTTCCCTTAGGTTAGCATATACAACGTTATAGACGTATATAATGTTCCCACCGAGAAGTAGGGACCGACATGCCAGGAATGTTGTAAAATATTACATACGAGATGTTAGGTTGCTTTGGGTTAGGATATACAACGTTATAGACGTATATAATGTCCCCATCGAGAAGCAGGCGACGACGCGTCAGGAATGTTGTAAAATATTACACCCGAGATGTTAGGTTCCCTTAGGTTAGGATATACAACGTTATAGACATATAGAATGTTCCCACCGAGAAATAGGGGCCGACGGGACAGGAATGTTGTAAAATATTACACCCGAGATGTTAGATTCCCTTAGGTTAGGATATACAACGTTATAGACGTATAGAAAGTTCCCACGGAGATGTAGGGGCCGACATGCCAGGAATATTGTAAAATATTACATCCGAGATGTTACGTTGCTTTAGGTTAGGATATATATCGTTATAGACTTATATAATGTTCCCACCGAGACGTGGGGACCGACATGCCAGGAATGTTGTAAAATATTACATCCCAGAAGTTAGGTTTCTTTGGGTTAGGATATACACCGTTATAGACGTATCTAATGTCCCCATCGAGAAGCAGGCGACGACACGCCAGAATGTTGTAATACATTACATCCGATATGTTAGGTTGCCTTAGGCTAGGATATATAACGTGATAGACGTATATAATGTTCCCACCGAGAAATTGGGGCCGACGGGTCAGGAATGTTGTAAAATATTACACCCGAGATGTTAGGGTCCCTTAGGTTAGGATATACAACGTTATAGACGTATAGAAAGTTCCCAGCGAGATGTAGGGACCGACATGCCAGGAATGTTGTAAAATATTACATCCGAGATGTTAGGTTGCCTTAGGCTAGGACATATATCGTTATAGCCGTATACAATGTTCCCACCGAGAAATTGGTGCCGACGGGTCAGGAATGTTGTAAAATATTACACCCGAGATGTTAGGTTCCCTTAGGTTAGGATATACAACGTTATAGACGTAGAGAATGTTCACACCGAGAAATAGGGGCCGACGCGTCAGGAATGTTGTAAAATATTACACCCGAGATGTTAGGTTGCCTTAGGCTAGGATATACAACGTTATAGACATATAGAATGTTCCCACCGAGATGTAGGGACCGACATGCCAGGAATGTTGTAAAATATTACATCCGAGTTGTTGGGTTGCTTTGGGTTAGGATATATATCATTATAGACTTATATAATGTTCCCACCGAGACGTGGGGGCCGACATGCCAGGAATGTTGTAAAATATTACATCCCAGAAGTTAGGTTTCTTTGGGTTAGGATATACAACGTTATACACGTATATAATGTCCCCATCGAGAAGCAGGCGACGACACGCCAGGAATGTTGTAAAATATTACATCCTAGATGTTAGGTTCCCTTAGGATAGGATATACAACGTTATAGACGTATATAATGTTCCCATCGAGAAGCAGGCGACGACACGCCAGGAATGTTGTAAAATATTACATCCTAGATGTTAGGTTCCCATAGGATAGGATATACAAAGTTATAGACGTATCTAATGTCCCCATCGAGAAGCAGGCGACGACACGCCAGAATGTTGTAATACATTACATCCGATATGTTAGGTTGCCTTAGGCTAGGATATATAACGTGATAGACGTATATAATGTTCCCACCGAGAAGTAAGGACCGAAATGCCAGGAATGTTGTAAAATATTACACCCGAGATGTTAGGTTCCCTTAGGTTAGGATATACAACGTTATAGATGTATAGAATGTTCCCACCGAGAAATTGGGGCCGACGGGTCAGGAATGTTGTAAAATATTACACCCGAGATGTTAGGTTCCCTTAGGTTAGGATATACAACGTTATAGACGTATAGAAAGTTCCCAGCGAGATGTAAGCACCGACATGCCAGGAATGTTGTAAAATATTACATCCCAGAAGTTAGGTTGCTTTGGGTTAGGATATACAACGTTATAGACGTATACAATGTCCCCATCGAGAAGCAGGCGACGACACGCCAGGAATGATGTAAAATATTACATCCGAGATGTTAGGTTGCCTTAGGCTAGGATATACAACGTTATAGACGTATAGAATGTTCCCACCGAGATGTAGGGACCGACATGCCAGGAAAGTTGTAAAATATTACATCCCAGAAGTTAGGTTTCTTTGGGTTAGGATATACAACGTTATAGACATATAGAATGTTCCCACCGAGAAATAGGGGCCGACGCGTCAGGAATGTTGTAAAATATGACATCCCAGATGTTAGGTTGCGTTAGGTTAAGATATACAACGTTATAGACGTATATAATGTCCCCTTCGAGAAGCAGGCGACGACACGCCAGAATGTTGTAAAATGTTACACCCGAGATGTTAGCTTCCCTTAGGTTAGCATATACAACGTTATAGACGTATATAATGTTCCCACCGAGAAGTAGGGACCGACATGCCAGGAATGTTGTAAAATATTACATACGAGATGTTAGGTTGCTTTGGGTTAGGATATACAACGTTATAGACGTATATAATGTCCCCATCGAGAAGCAGGCGACGACGCGTCAGGAATGTTGTAAAATATTACACCCGAGATGTTAGGTTCCCTTAGGTTAGGATATACAACGTTATAGACATATAGAATGTTCCCACCGAGAAATAGGGGCCGACGGGACAGGAATGTTGTAAAATATTACACCCGAGATGTTAGATTCCCTTAGGTTAGGATATACAACGTTATAGACGTATAGAAAGTTCCCACGGAGATGTAGGGGCCGACATGCCAGGAATATTGTAAAATATTACATCCGAGATGTTACGTTGCTTTAGGTTAGGATATATATCGTTATAGACTTATATAATGTTCCCACCGAGACGTGGGGACCGACATGCCAGGAATGTTGTAAAATATTACATCCCAGAAGTTAGGTTTCTTTGGGTTAGGATATACACCGTTATAGACGTATCTAATGTCCCCATCGAGAAGCAGGCGACGACACGCCAGAATGTTGTAATACATTACATCCGATATGTTAGGTTGCCTTAGGCTAGGATATATAACGTGATAGACGTATATAATGTTCCCACCGAGAAATTGGGGCCGACGGGTCAGGAATGTTGTAAAATATTACACCCGAGATGTTAGGGTCCCTTAGGTTAGGATATACAACGTTATAGACGTATAGAAAGTTCCCAGCGAGATGTAGGGACCGACATGCCAGGAATGTTGTAAAATATTACATCCGAGATGTTAGGTTGCCTTAGGCTAGGACATATATCGTTATAGCCGTATACAATGTTCCCACCGAGAAATTGGGGCCGACGGGTCAGGAATGTTGTAAAATATTACACCCGAGATGTTAGGTTCCCTTAGGTTAGGATATACAACGTTATAGACGTATCGAATGTTCACACCGAGAAATAGGGGCCGACGCGTCAGGAATGTTGTAAAATATTACATCCGAGATGTTAGGTTGCCTTAGGGTAGGATATACAACGTTATAGACATATAGAATGTTCCCACCGAGATGTAGGGACCGACATGCCAGGAATGTTGTAAAACATTACATCCGAGTTGTTAGGTTGCTTTGGGTTAGGATATATATCGTTATAGACTTATATAATGTTCCCACCGAGACGTGGGGACCGACATGCCAGGAATGTTGTAAAATATTACATCCCAGAAGTTAGGTTTCTTTGGGTTAGGATATACACCGTTATAGACGTATCTAATGTCCCCATCGAGAAGCAGGCGACGACACGCCAGAATGTTGTAATACATTACATCCGATATGTTAGGTTGCCTTAGGCTAGGATATATAACGTGATAGACGTATATAATGTTCCCACCGAGAAATTGGGGCCGACGGGTCAGGAATGTTGTAAAATATTACACCCGAGATGTTAGGGTCCCTTAGGTTAGGATATACAACGTTATAGACGTATAGAAAGTTCCCAGCGAGATGTAGGGACCGACATGCCAGGAATGTTGTAAAATATTACATCCGAGATGTTAGGTTGCCTTAGGCTAGGACATATATCGTTATAGCCGTATACAATGTTCCCACCGAGAAATTGGGGCCGACGGGTCAGGAATGTTGTAAAATATTACACCCGAGATGTTAGGTTCCCTTAGGTTAGGATATACAACGTTATAGACGTATCGAATGTTCACACCGAGAAATAGGGGCCGACGCGTCAGGAATGTTGTAAAATATTACATCCGAGATGTTAGGTTGCCTTAGGGTAGGATATACAACGTTATAGACATATAGAATGTTCCCACCGAGATGTAGGGACCGACATGCCAGGAATGTTGTAAAACATTACATCCGAGTTGTTAGGTTGCTTTGGGTTAGGATATATATCGTTATAGACTTATATAATGTTCCCACCGAGACGTGGGGACCGACATGCCAGGAATGTTGTAAAATATTACATCCCAGAAGTTAGGTTTCTTTGGGTAGGGATATACAACGTTATAGACGTATATAATGTCTCCATCGAGAAGCAGGCGACGACACGCCAGGAATGTTGTAAAATATTACATCCTAGATGTTAGGTTCCCTTAGGATAGGATATACAACATTATAGACGTATCTAATGTCCCCATCAAGAAGCAGGCGACGACACGCCAGAATGTTGTGAAATGTTACATCCGATATGTTAGGTTGCCTTAGGCTAGGATATACAACGTTATAGACATATAGAATGTTCCCACCGAGATGTAGGGACCGACATGCCAGGAATGTTGTAAAACATTACATCCGAGTTGTTAGGTTGCTTTGGGTTAGGATATATATCGTTATAGACTTATATAATGTTCCCACCGAGACGTGGGGACCGACATGCCAGGAATGTTGTAAAATATTACATCCCAGAAGTTAGGTTTCTTTGGGTAGGGATATACAACGTTATAGACGTATATAATGTCCCCATCGAGAAGCAGGCGACGACACGCCAGGAATGTTGTAAAATATTACATCCTAGATGTTAGGTTCCCTTAGGATAGGATATACAACGTTATAGACGTATCTAATGTCCCCATCAAGAAGCAGGCGACGACACGCCAGAATGTTGTGAAATGTTACATCCGATATGTTAGGTTGCCTTAGGCTAGGATATATAACGTGATAGACGTATATAACGTTCCCACCGAGAAATAGGGGCCGACGCGTCAGGAATGTTGTAAAATATGACATCCCAGATGTTAGGTTGCGTTAGGTTAAGATATACAACGTTATAGACGTATATAATGTCCCCTTCGAGAAGCAGGCGACGACACGCCAGAATGTTGTAAAATGTTACAACCGAGATGTTAGCTTCCCTTAGGTTAGCATATACAACGTTATAGACGTATATAATGTCCCCACCGAGAAGTAGGGACCGACATGCCAGGAATGTTGTAAAATATTACATACGAGATGTTAGGTTGCTTTGGGTTAGGATATACAACGTTATAGACGTATATAATGTCCCCATCGAGAAGCAGGCGACGACGCGTCAGGAATGTTGTAAAATATTACACCCGAGATGTTAGGTTCCCTTAGGTTAGGATATACAACGTTATAGACATATAGAATGTTCCCACCGAGAAATAGGGGCCGACGGTACAGGAATGTTGTAAAATATTACATACGAGATGTTAGGTTGCTTTGGGTTAGGATATACAACGTTATAGACGTATATAATGTCCCCATCGAGAAGCAGGCGACGACGCGTCAGGAATGTTGTAAAATATTACACCCGAGATGTTAGGTTCCCTTAGGTTAGGATATACAACGTTATAGACATATAGAATGTTCCCACCGAGAAATAGGGGCCGACGGGACAGGAATGTTGTAAAATATTACACCCGAGATGTTAGATTCCCTTAGGTTAGGATATACAACGTTATAGACGTATAGAAAGTTCCCACGGAGATGTAGGGGCCGACATGCCAGGAATATTGTAAAATATTACATCCGAGATGTTACGTTGCTTTAGGTTAGGATATATATCGTTATAGACTTATATAATGTTCCCACCGAGACGTGGGGACCGACATGCCAGGAATGTTGTAAAATATTACATCCCAGAAGTTAGGTTTCTTTGGGTTAGGATATACAACGTTATAGACGTATCTAATGTCCCCATCGAGAAGCAGGCGACGACACGCCAGGAATGTTGTAAAGCCTTACATCCTAGATGTTAGGTTCCCTTAGGATAGGATATACAACGTTATAGACGTATCTAATGTCCCCATCGAGAAGCAGGCGACGACACGCCAGAATGTTGTGAAATGTTACACCCGATATGTTAGGTTGCCTTAGGCTAGGATATATAACGTGATAGACGTATATAATGTTCGCACCGAGAAATAGGGGCCCACACGTCAGGAATGTTGTAAAATATGACATCCCAGATGTTAGGTTGCGTTAGGTTAAGATATACAACGTTATAGACGTATATAATGTCCCCTTCGAGAAGCAGGCGACGACACGCCAGAATGTTGTAAAATGTTACAACCGAGATGTTAGCTTCCCTTAGGTTAGCATATACAACGTTATAGACGTATATAATGTCCCCACCGAGAAGTAGGGACCGACATGCCAGGAATGTTGTAAAATATTACATACGAGATGTTAGGTTGCTTTGGGTTAGGATATACAACGTTATAGACGTATATAATGTCCCCATCGAGAAGCAGGCGACGACGCGTCAGGAATGTTGTAAAATATTACACCCGAGATGTTAGGTTCCCTTAGGTTAGGATATACAACGTTATAGACATATAGAATGTTCCCACCGAGAAATAGGGGCCGACGGGACAGGAATGTTGTAAAATATTACATACGAGATGTTAGGTTGCTTTGGGTTAGGATATACAACGTTATAGACGTATATAATGTCCCCATCGAGAAGCAGGCGACGACGCGTCAGGAATGTTGTAAAATATTACACCCGAGATGTTAGGTTCCCTTAGGTTAGGATATACAACGTTATAGACATATAGAATGTTCCCACCGAGAAATAGGGGCCGACGGGACAGGAATGTTGTAAAATATTACACCCGAGATGTTAGATTCCCTTAGGTTAGGATATACAACGTTATAGACGTATAGAAAGTTCCCACGGAGATGTAGGGGCCGACATGCCAGGAATATTGTAAAATATTACATCCGAGATGTTACGTTGCTTTAGGTTAGGATATATATCGTTATAGACTTATATAATGTTCCCACCGAGACGTGGGGACCGACATGCCAGGAATGTTGTAAAATATTACATCCCAGAAGTTAGGTTTCTTTGGGTTAGGATATACAACGTTATAGACGTATCTAATGTCCCCATCGAGAAGCAGGCGACGACACGCCAGGAATGTTGTAAAGCCTTACATCCTAGATGTTAGGTTCCCTTAGGATAGGATATACAACGTTATAGACGTATCTAATGTCCCCATCGAGAAGCAGGCGACGACACGCCAGAATGTTGTGAAATGTTACACCCGATATGTTAGGTTGCCTTAGGCTAGGATATATAACGTGATAGACGTATATAATGTTCGCACCGAGAAATAGGGGCCCACACGTCAGGAATGTTGTAAAATATGACATCCCAGATGTTAGGTTGCGTTAGGTTAAGATATACAACGTTATAGACGTATATAATGTCCCCTTCGAGAAGCAGGCGACGACACGCCAGAATGTTGTAAAATGTTACAACCGAGATGTTAGCTTCCCTTAGGTTAGCATATACAACGTTATAGACGTATATAATGTTCCCACCGAGAAGTAGGGACCGACATGCCAGGAATGTTGTAAAATATTACATACGAGATGTTAGGTTGCTTTGGGTTAGGATATACAACGTTATAGACGTATATAATGTCCCCATCGAGAAGCAGGCGACGACGTGTCAGGAATGTTGTAAAATATTACACCCGAGATGTTAGATTCCGTTAGGTTAGGATATACAACGTTATAGACGTATCGAATGTTCACACCGAGAAATAGGGGCCGACGCGTCAGGAATGTTGTAAAATATTACATCCGAGATGTTAGGTTGCCTTAGGCTAGGATATACAACGTTATAGACATATAGAATGTTCCCACCGAGATGTAGGGACCGACATGCCAGGAATGTTGTAAAACATTACATCCGAGTTGTTAGGTTGCTTTGGGTTAGGATATATATCGTTATAGACTTATATAATGTTCCCACCGTGACGTGGGGACCGACATGCCAGGAATGTTGTAAAATATTACATCCCAGAAGTTAGGTTTCTTTGGGTAGGGATATACAACGTTATAGACGTATATAATATCCCCATCGAGAAGCAGGCGACGACACGCCAGGAATGTTGTAAAATATTACATCCTAGATGTTAGGTTCCCTTAGGATAGGATATACAACGTTAAAGACGTATCTAATGTCCCCATCGAGAAGCAGGCGACGACACGCCAGAATGTTGTGAAATGTTACATCCGATATGTTAGGTTGCCTTAGGCTAGGATATATAACGTGATAGACGTATATAATGTTCCCACTGAGAAATAGGGGCCCACGCGTCAGGAATGTTGTAAAATATGGCATCCCAGATGTTAGGTTGCGTTAGGTTAAGATATACAACGTTATAAACGTAAATAATGTCCCTTTCGAGAAGCAGGCGACGACACGCCAGAATGTTGTAAAATGTTACACCCGAGATGTTAGCTTCCCTTAGGTTAGCATATACAACGTTATAGACCTATATCATGTTCCCACCGAGAAGTAGGGACCGACATGCCAGGAATGTTGTAAAATATTACATACGAAATGTTAGGTTTCTTTGGGTTAGGATATACAACGTTATAGACGTATATAATGTCCCCATCGAGAAGCAGGCGACGACGCGTCAGGAATGTTGTAAAATATTACACCCGAGATGTTAGGTTCCCTTAGGTTAGGATATACAACGTTATAGACATATAGAATGTTCCCACCGAGAAGTAAGAACCGAAATGCCAGGAATGTTGTAAAATATTACACCCGAGATGTTAGCTTCCCTTAGGCTAGGATATACAACGTTATAGACGTATAGAATGTTCCCACCGAGATGTAGGGACCGACATGCCAGGAATGTTGTAAAATATTACATCCCAGAAGTTAGGTTTCTTTGGGTTAGGATATACAACGTTATAGACATATAGAATGTTCCCACCGAGAAATAGGGGCCGACGCGTCAGGAATGTTGTAAAATATGACATCCCAGGTGTTAGGTTGCGTTAGGTTAAGATATACAACGTTATAGACGTATATAATGTCCCCTTCGAGAAGCAGGCGACGACGCGCCAGAATGTTGTAAAATGTTACACCCGAGATGTTAGCTTCCCTTAGGTTAGCATATACAACGTTATAGACGTATATAATGTTCCCACCGAGAAGTAGGGACCGACATGCCAGGAATGTTGTAAAATATTACATACGAGATGTTAGGTTGCTTTGGGTTAGGATATACAACGTTATAGACGTATATAATGTCCCCATCGAGAAGCAGGCGACGACGCGTCAGGAATGTTGTAAAATATTACACCCGAGATGTTAGGTTCCCTTAGGTTAGGATATACAACGTTATAGACATATAGAATGTTCCCACCGAGAAATAGGGGCCGACGGGACAGGAATGTTGTAAAATATTACACCCGAGATGTTAGATTCCCTTAGGTTAGGATATACAACGTTATAGACGTATAGAAAGTTCCCACGGAGATGTAGGGGCCGACATGCCAGGAATATTGTAAAATATTACATCCGAGATGTTACGTTGCTTTAGGTTAGGGTATATATCGTTATAGACTTATATAATGTTCCCACCGAGACGTGGGGACCGACATGCCAGGAATGTTGTAAAATATTACATCCCAGAAGTTAGGTTTCTTTGGGTTAGGATATACAACGTTATAGACGTATCTAATGTCCCCATCGAGAAGCAGGCGACGACACGCCAGAATGTTGTAATACATTACATCCGATATGTTAGGTTGCCTTAGGCTAGGATATATAACGTGATAGACGTATATAATGTTCCCACCGAGAAATTGGGGCCGACGGGTCAGGAATGTTGTAAAATATTACACTCGAAATGTTAGGGTCCCTTAGGTTAGGATATACAACGTTATAGACGTATAGAAAGTTCCCAGCGAGATGTAGGGACCGACATGCCAGGAATGATGTAAAATATTACATCCGAGATGTTAGGTTGCCTTAGGCTAGGACATATATCGTTATAGCCGTATACAACGTTCCCACCGAGACGTGGGGACCGACATGCCAGGAATGTTGTAAAATATTACATCCCAGAAGTTAGGTTTCTTTGGGTAGGGATATACAACGTTATAGACGTATATAATATCCCCATCGAGAAGCAGGCGACGACACGCCAGGAATGTTGTAAAATATTACATCCTAGATGTTAGGTTCCCTTAGGATAGGATATACAACGTTATAGACGTATCTAATGTCCCCATCGAGAAGCAGGCGACGACACGCCAGAATGTTGTGAAATGTTACATCCGATATGTTAGGTTGCCTTAGGCTAGGATATATAACGTGATAGACGTATATAATGTTCCCACTGAGAAATAGGGGCCCACGCGTCAGGAATGTTGTAAAATATGGCATCCCAGATGTTAGGTTGCGTTAGGTTAAGATATACAACGTTATAAACGTATATAATGTCCCTTTCGAGAAGCAGGCGACGACACGCCAGAATGTTGTAAAATGTTACACCCGAGATGTTAGCTTCCCTTAGGTTAGCATATACAACGTTATAGACCTATATCATGTTCCCACCGAGAAGTAGGGACCGACATGCCAGGAATGTTGTAAAATATTACATACGAAATGTTAGGTTTCTTTGGGTTAGGATATACAACGTTATAGACGTATATAATGTCCCCATCGAGAAGCAGGCGACGACGCGTCAGGAATGTTGTAAAATATTACACCCGATATGTTAGGTTCCCTTAGGTTAGGATATACAACGTTATAGACATATAGAATGTTCCCACCGAGAAATAGGGGCCGACGGGACAGGAATGTTGTAAAATATTACACCCGAGATGTTAGGTTCCCTTAGGTTAGGATATACAACGTTATAGACATATAGAATGTTCCCACCGAGAAATAGGGGCCGACGGGACAGGAATGTTGTAAAATATTACACCCGAGATGTTAGATTCCCTTAGGTTAGGATATACAACGTTATAGACGTATAGAAAGTTCCCACGGAGATGTAGGGGCCGACATGCCAGGAATATTGTAAAATATTACATCCGAGATGTTACGTTGCTTTAGGTTAGGATATATATCGTTATAGACTTATATAATGTTCCCACCGAGACGTGGGGACCGACATGCCAGGAATGTTGTAAAATATTACATCCCAGAAGTTAGGTTTCTTTGGGTTAGGATATACAACGTTATAGACGTATCTAATGTCCCCATCGAGAAGCAGGCGACGACACGCCAGAATGTTGTAATACATTACATCCGATATGTTAGGTTGCCTTAGGCTAGGATATATAACGTGATAGACGTATATAATGTTCCCACCGAGAAATTGGGGCCGACGGGTCAGGAATGTTGTAAAATATTACACCCGAAATGTTAGGGTCCCTTAGGTTAGGATATACAACGTTATAGACGTATAGAAAGTTCCCAGCGAGATGTAGGGACCGACATGCCAGGAATGATGTAAAATATTACATCCGAGATGTTAGGTTGCCTTAGGCTAGGACATATATCGTTATAGCCGTATACAATGTTCCCACCGAGACGTGGGGACCGACATGCCAGGAATGTTGTAAAATATTACATCCCAGAAGTTAGGTTTCTTTGGGTAGGGATATACAACGTTATAGACGTATATAATGTCCCCATCGAGAAGCAGGCGACGACACGCCAGCAATGTTGTAAAATATTACATCCTAGATGTTAGGTTCCCTTAGGATAGGATATACAACGTTATAGACGTATCTAATGTCCCCATCGAGAAGCAGGCGACGACACGCCAGAATGTTGTGAAATGTTACACCCGATATGTTAGGTTGCCTTAGGCTAGGATATATAACGTGATAGACGTATATAGTGTTCGCACCGAGAAATAGGGGCCCACACGTCAGGAATGTTGTAAAATATGACATCCCAGATGTTAGGTTGCGTTAGGTTAAGATATACAACGTTATAGACGTATATAATGTCCCCTTCGAGAAGCAGGCGACGACACGCCAGAATGTTGTAAAATGTTACAACCGAGATGTTAGCTTCCCTTAGGTTAGCATATACAACGTTATAGACGTATATAATGTTCCCACCGAGAAGTAGGGACCGACATGCCAGGAATGTTGTAAAATATTACATACGAGATGTTAGGTTGCTTTGGGTTAGGATATACAACGTTATAGACGTATATAATGTCCCCATCGAGAAGCAGGCGACGACGCGTCAGGAATGTTGTAAAATATTACACCCGAGATGTTAGATTCCGTTAGGTTAGGATATACAACGTTATAGACGTATCGAATGTTCACACCGAGAAATAGGGGCCGACGCGTCAGGAATGTTGTAAAATATTACATCCGAGATGTTAGGTTGCCTTAGGCTAGGATATACAACGTTATAGACATATAGAATGTTCCCACCGAGATGTAGGGACCGACATGCCAGGAATGTTGTAAAACATTACATCCGAGTTGTTAGGTTGCTTTGGGTTAGGATATATATCGTTATAGACTTATATAATGTTCCCACCGTGACGTGGGGACCGACATGCCAGGAATGTTGTAAAATATTACATCCCAGAAGTTAGGTTTCTTTGGGTAGGGATATACAACGTTATAGACGTATATAATATCCCCATCGAGAAGCAGGCGACGACACGCCAGGAATGTTGTAAAATATTACATCCTAGATGTTAGGTTCCCTTAGGATAGGATATACAACGTTATAGACGTATCTAATGTCCCCATCGAGAAGCAGGCGACGACACGCCAGAATGTTGTGAAATGTTACATCCGATATGTTAGGTTGCCTTAGGCTAGGATATATAACGTGATAGACGTATATAATGTTCCCACTGAGAAATAGGGGCCCACGCGTCAGGAATGTTGTAAAATATGGCATCTCAGATGTTAGGTTGCGTTAGGTTAAGATATACAACGTTATAAACGTATATAATGTCCCCATCGAGAAGCAGGCGACGACGCGTCAGGAATGTTGTAAAATATTACACCCGAGATGTTAGGTTCCCTTAGGTTAGGATATACAACGTTATAGACACATAGAATGTTCCCCCCGAGAAGTAAGAACCGAAATGCCAGGAATGTTGTAAAATATTACACCCGAGATGTTAGCTTCCCTTAGGTTAGGATATACAACGTTATAGATGTATAGAATGTTCCCACCGAGAAATTGGGGCCGACGGGTCAGGAGTGTTGTAAAATATTACACCCGAGATGTTAGGTTGCCTTAGGCTAGGATATACAACGTTATAGACGTATAGAATGTTCCCACCGAGATGTAGGGACCGACATGCCAGGAATGTTGTAAAATATTACATCCCAGAAGTTAGGTTTCTTTGGGTTAGGATATACAACGTTATAGACATATAGAATGTTCCCACCGAGAAATAGGGGCCGACGCGTCAGGAATGTTGTAAAATATGACATCCCAGGTGTTAGGTTGCGTTAGGTTAAGATATAGAACGTTATAGACGTATATAATGTCCCCTTCGAGAAGCAGGCGACGACGCGCCAGAATGTTGTAAAATGTTACACCCGAGATGTTAGCTTCCCTTAGGTTAGCATATACAACGTTATAGACGTATATAATGTTCCCACCGAGAAGTAGGGACCGACATGCCAGGAATGTTGTAAAATATTACATACGAGATGTTAGGTTGCTTTGGGTTAGGATATACAACGTTATAGACGTATATAATATCCCCATCGAGAAGCAGGCGACGACGCGTCAGGAATGTTGTAAAATATTACACCCGAGATGTTAGGTTCCCTTAGGTTAGGATATACAACGTTATAGACATATAGAATGTTCCCACCGAGAAATAGGGGCCGACGGGACAGGAATGTTGTAAAATATTACACCCGAGATGTTAGATTCCCTTAGGTTAGGATATACAACGTTATAGACGTATAGAAAGTTCCCACGGAGATGTAGGGGCCGACATGCCAGGAACATTGTAAAATATTACATCCGAGATGTTACGTTGCTTTAGGTTAGGATATATATCGTTATAGACTTATATAATGTTCCCACCGAGACGTGGGGACCGACATGCCAGGAATGTTGTAAAATATTACATCCCAGAAGTTAGGTTTCTTTGGGTTAGGATATACAACGTTATAGACGTATCTAATGTCCCCATCGAGAAGCAGGCGACGACACGCCACAATGTTGTAATACATTACATCCGATATGTTAGGTTGCCTTAGGCTAGGATATATAACGTGATAGACGTATATAATGTTCCCACCGAGAAATTGGGGCCGACGGGTCAGGAATGTTGTAAAATATTACACCCGAAATGTTAGGGTCCCTTAGGTTAGGATATACAACGTTATAGACGTATAGAAAGTTCCCAGCGAGATGTAGGGACCGACATGCCAGGAATGATGTAAAATATTACATCCGAGATGTTAGGTTGCCTTAGGCTAGGACATATATCGTTATAGCCGTATACAATGTTCCCACTGAGACGTGGGGACCGACATGCCAGGAATGTTGTAAAATATGACATCCCAGAAGTTAGGTTCCTTTGGGTAGGGATATAAAACGTTATAGACGTATATAATGTCCCCATCGAGAAGCAGGCGACGACACGCCAGGAATGTTGTAAAATATTACATCCTAGATGTTAGGTTCCCTTAGGATAGGATATACAACGTTATAGACGTATCTAATGTCCCCATCGAGAAGCAGGCGACGACACGCCAGAATGTTGTGAAATGTTACATCAGATATGTTAGGTTGCCTTAGGCTAGGATATATAACGTGATAGACGTATATAATGTTCCCACTGAGAAATAGGGGCCCACGCGTCAGGAATGTTGTAAAATATGGCATCCCAGATGTTAGGTTGCGTTAGGTTAAGATATACAACGTTATAAACGTATATAATGTCCCTTTCGAGAAGCAGGCGACGACACGCCAGAATGTTGTAAAATGTTACACCCGAGATGTTAGCTTCCCTTAGGTTAGCATATACAACGTTATAGACCTATATCATGTTCCCACCGAGAAGTAGGGACCGACATGCCAGGAATGTTGTAAAATATTACATACGAAATGTTAGGTTTCTTTGGGTTAGGATATACAACGTTATAGACGTATATAATGTCCCCATCGAGAAGCAGGCGACGACGCGTCAGGAATGTTGTAAAATATTACACCCGATATGTTAGGTTCCCTTAGGTTAGGATATACAACGTTATAGACATATAGAATGTTCCCACCGAGAAATAGGGGCCGACGGGACAGGAATGTTGTAAAATATTACACCCGAGATGTTAGGTTCCCTTAGGTTAGGATATACAACGTTATAGACATATAGAATGTTCCCACCGAGAAATAGGGGCCGACGGGACAGGAATGTTGTAAAATATTACACCCGAGATGTTAGATTCCCTTAGGTTAGGATATACAACGTTATAGACGTATAGAAAGTTCCCACGGAGATGTAGGGGCCGACATGCCAGGAATATTGTAAAATATTACATCCGAGATGTTACGTTGCTTTAGGTTAGGATATATATCGTTATAGACTTATATAATGTTCCCACCGAGACGTGGGGACCGACATGCCAGGAATGTTGTAAAATATTACATCCCAGAAGTTAGGTTTCTTTGGGTTAGGATATACAACGTTATAGACGTATCTAATGTCCCTATCGAGAAGCAGGCGACGACACGCCAGAATGTTGTAATACATTACATCCGATATGTTAGGTTGCCTTAGGCTAGGATATATAACGTGATAGACGTATATAATGTTCCCACCGAGAAATTGGGGCCGACGGGTCAGGAATGTTGTAAAATATTACACCCGAAATGTTAGGGTCCCTTAGGTTAGGATATACAACGTTATAGACGTATAGAAAGTTCCCAGAGAGATGTAGGGACCGACATGCCAGGAATGATGTAAAATATTACATCCGAGATGTTAGGTTGCCTTAGGCTAGGACATATATCGTTATAGCCGTATACAATGTTCCCATCGAGACGTGGGGACCGACATGCCAGGAATGTTGTAAAATATTACATCCCAGAAGTTAGGTTTCTTTGGGTAGGGATATACAACGTTATAGACGTATATAATGTCCCCATCGAGAAGCAGGCGACGACACGCCAGCAATGTTGTAAAATATTACATCCTAGATGTTAGGTTCCCTTAGGATAGGATATACAACGTTATAGACGTATCTAATGTCCCCATCGAGAAGCAGGCGACGACACGCCAGAATGTTGTGAAATGTTGCACCCGATATGTTAGGTTGCCTTAGGCTAGGATATATAACGTGATAGACGTATATAATGTTCGCACCGAGAAATAGGGGCCCACACGTCAGGAATGTTGTAAAATATGACATCCCAGATGTTAGGTTGCGTTAGGTTAAGATATACAACGTTATAGACGTATATAATGTCCCCTTCGAGAAGCAGGCGACGACACGCCAGAATGTTGTAAAATGTTACAACCGAGATGTTAGCTTCCCTTAGGTTAGCATATACAACGTTATAGACGTATATAATGTTCCCACCGAGAAGTAGGGACCGACATGCCAGGAATGTTGTAAAATATTACATACGAGATGTTAGGTTGCTTTGGGTTAGGATATACAACGTTATAGACGTATATAATGTCCCCATCGAGAAGCAGGCGACGACGCGTCAGGAATGTTGTAAAATATTACACCCGAGATGTTAGATTCCGTTAGGTTAGGATATACAACGTTATAGACGTATCGAATGTTCACACCGAGAAATAGGGGCCGACGCGTCAGGAATGCTGTAAAATATTACATCCGAGATGTTAGGTTGCCTTAGGCTAGGATATACAACGTTATAGACATATAGAATGTTCCCACCGAGATGTAGGGACCGACATGCCAGGAATGTTGTAAAACATTACATCCGAGTTGTTAGGTTGCTTTGGGTTAGGATATATATCGTTATAGACTTATATAATGTTCCCACCGTGACGTGGGGACCGACATGCCAGGAATGTTGTAAAATATTACATCCCAGAAGTTAGGTTTCTTTGGGTAGGGATATACAACGTTATAGACGTATATAATATCCCCATCGAGAAGCAGGCGACGACACGCCAGGAATGTTGTAAAATATTACATCCTAGATGTTAGGTTCCCTTAGGATAGGATATACAACGTTATAGACGTATCTAATGTCCCCATCGAGAAGCAGGCGACGACACGCCAGAATGTTGTGAAATGTTACATCCGATATGTTAGGTTGCCTTAGGCTAGGATATATAACGTGATAGACGTATATAATGTTCCCACTGAGAAATAGGGGCCCACGCGTCAGGAATGTTGTAAAATATGGCATCTCAGATGTTAGGTTGCGTTAGGTTAAGATATACAACGTTATAAACGTATATAATGTCCCTTTCGAGAAGCAGGCGACGACACGCCAGAATGTTGTAAAATGTTACACCCGAGATGTTAGCTTCCCTTAGGTTAGCATATACAACGTTATAGACCTATATCATGTTCCCACCGAGAAGTAGGGACCGACATGCCAGGAATGTTGTAAAATATTACATACGAAATGTTAGGTTTCTTTGGGTTAGGATATACAACGTTATAGACGTATATAATGTCCCCATCGAGAAGCAGGCGACGACGCGTCAGGAATGTTGTAAAATATTACACCCGAGATGTTAGGTTCCCTTAGGTTAGGATATACAACGTTATAGACATATAGAATGTTCCCACCGAGAAGTAAGAACCGAAATGCCAGGAATGTTGTAAAATATTACACCCGAGATGTTAGCTTCCCTTAGGTTAGGATATACAACGATATAGATGTATAGAATGTTCCCACCGAGAAATTGGGGCCGACGGGTCAGGAATGTTGTAAAATATTACACCCGAGATGTTAGGTTGCCTTAGGCTAGGATATACAACGTTATAGACGTATAGAAAGTTCCCACGGAGATGTAGGGGCCGACATGCCAGGAATATTGTAAAATATTACATCCGAGATGTTACGTTGCTTTAGGTTAGGATATATATCGTTATAGACTTATATAATGTTCCCACCGAGACGTGGGGACCGACATGCCAGGAATGTTGTAAAATATTACATCCCAGAAGTTAGGTTTCTTTGGGTTAGGATATACAACGTTATAGACGTATCTAATGTCCCCATCGAGAAGCAGGCGACGACACGCCAGAATGTTGTAATACATTACATCCGATATGTTAGGTTGCCTTAGGCTAGGATATATAACGTGATAGACGTATATAATGTTCCCACCGAGAAATAGGGGCCGACGCGTCAGGAATGTTGTAAAATATGACATCCCAGGTGTTAGGTTGCGTTAGGTTAAGATATACAACGTTATAGACGTATATAATGTCCCCTTCGAGAAGCAGGCGACGACGCGCCAGAATGTTGTAAAATGTTACACCCGAGATGTTAGCTTCCCTTAGGTTAGCATATACAACGTTATAGACGTATATAATGTTCCCACCGAGAAGTAGGGACCGACATGCCAGGAATGTTGTAAAATATGGCATCCCAGATGTTAGGTTGCGTTAGGTTAAGATATACAACGTTATAAACGTATATAATGTCCCTTTCGAGAAGCAGGCGACGACACGCCAGAATGTTGTAAAATGTTACACCCGAGATGTTAGCTTCCCTTAGGTTAGCATATACAACGTTATAGACGTATATAATGTTCCCACCGAGAAGTAGGGACCGACATGCCAGGAATGTTGTAAAATATTACATACGAGATGTTAGGTTGCTTTGGGTTAGGATATACAACGTTATAGACGTATATAATGTCCCCATCGAGAAGCAGGCGACGACGCGTCAGGAATGTTGTAAAATATTACACCCGAGATGTTAGATTCCGTTAGGTTAGGATATACAACGTTATAGACGTATCGAATGTTCACACCGAGAAATAGGGGCCGACGCGTCAGGAATGTTGTAAAATATTACATCCGAGATGTTAGGTTGCCTTAGGCTAGGATATACAACGTTATAGACATATAGAATGTTCCCACCGAGATGTAGGGACCGACATGCCAGGAATGTTGTAAAACATTACATCCGAGTTGTTAGGTTGCTTTGGGTTAGGATATATATCGTTATAGACTTATATAATGTTCCCACCGTGACGTGGGGACCGACATGCCAGGAATGTTGTAAAATATTACATCCCAGAAGTTAGGTTTCTTTGGGTAGGGATATACAACGTTATAGACGTATATAATATCCCCATCGAGAAGCAGGCGACGACACGCCAGGAATGTTGTAAAATATTACATCCTAGATGTTAGGTGCCCTTAGGATAGGATATACAACGTTATAGACGTATCTAATGTCCCCATCGAGAAGCAGGCGACGACACGCCAGAATGTTGTGAAATGTTACATCCGATATGTTAGGTTGCCTTAGGCTAGGATATATAACGTGATAGACGTATATAATGTTCCCACTGAGAAATAGGGGCCCACGCGTCAGGAATGTTGTAAAATATGGCATCCCAGATGTTAGGTTGCGTTAGGTTAAGATATACAACGTTATAAACGTATATAATGTCCCTTTCGAGAAGCAGGCGACGACACGCCAGAATGTTGTAAAATGTTGCACCCGAGTGTTAGCTTCCCTTAGGTTAGCATATACAACGTTATAGACCTATATCATGTTCCCACCGAGAAGTAGGGACCGACATGCCAGGAATGTTGTAAAATATTACATACGAAATGTTAGGTTTCTTTGGGTTAGGATATACAACGTTATAGACGTATATCACGTCCCCATCGAGAAGCAGGCGACGACGCGTCAGGAATGTTGTAAAATATTACACCCGATATGTTAGGTTCCCTTAGGTTAGGATATACAACGTTATAGACATATAGAATGTTCCCACCGAGAAATAGGGGCCGACGGGACAGGAATGTTGTAAAATATTACATCCGTGATGTTACGTTGCTTTAGGTTAGGATATATATCGTTATAGACTTATATAATGTTCCCACCGAGACGTGGGGACCGACATGCCAGGAATGTTGTAAAATATTACATCCCAGAAGTTAGGTTTCTTTGGGTTAGGATATACAACGTTATAGACGTATCTAATGTCCCCATCGAGAAGCAGGCGACGACACGCCAGAATGTTGTAATACATTACATCCGATATGTTAGGTTGCCTTAGGCTAGGATATATAACGTGATAGACGTATATAATGTTCCCACCGAGAAGTAAGAACCGAAATGCCAGGAATGTTGTAAAATATTACACCCGAGATGTTAGCTTCCCTTAGGTTAGGATATACAACGTTATAGATGTATAGAATGTTCCCACCGAGAAATTGGGGCCGACGGGTCAGGAATGTTGTAAAATATTACACCCGAGATGTTAGGTTGCCTTAGGCTAGGATATACAACGTTATAGACGTATAGAATGTTCCCACCGAGATGTAGGGACCGACATGCCAGGAATGTTGTAAAATATTACATCCCAGAAGTTAGGTTTCTTTGGGTTAGGATATACAACGTTATAGACATATAGAATGTTCCCACCGAGAAATAGGGGCCGACGCGTCAGGAATGTTGTAAAATATGACATCCCAGGTGTTAGGTTGCGTTAGGTTAAGATATACAACGTTATATACGTATATAATGTCCCCTTCGAGAAGCAGGCGACGACGCGCCAGAATGTTGTAAAATGTTACACCCGAGATGTTAGCTTCCCTTAGGTTAGCATATACAACGTTATAGACGTATATAATGTTCCCACCGAGAAGTAGGGACCGACATGCCAGGAATGTTGTAAAATATTGCATACGAGATGTTAGGTTGCTTTGGGTTAGGATATACAACGTTATAGACGTATATAATGTCCCCATCGAGAAGCAGGCGACGACGCGTCAGGAATGTTGTAAAATATTACACCCGAGATGTTAGATTCCGTTAGGTTAGGATATACAACGTTATAGACGTATCGAATGTTCACACCGAGAAATAGGGGCCGACGCGTCAGGAATGTTGTAAAATATTACATCCGAGATGTTAGGTTGCCTTAGGCTAGGATATACAACGTTATAGACATATAGAATGTTCCCACCGAGATGTAGGGACCGACATGCCAGGAATGTTGTAAAACATTACATCCGAGTTGTTAGGTTGCTTTGGGTTAGGATATATATCGTTATAGACTTATATAATGTTCCCACCGTGACGTGGGGACCGACATGCCAGGAATGTTGTAAAATATTACATCCCAGAAGTTAGGTTTCTTTGGGTAGGGATATACAACGTTATAGACGTATATAATATCCCCATCGAGAAGCAGGCGACGACACGCCAGGAATGTTGTAAAATATTACATCCTAGATGTTAGGTGCCCTTAGGATAGGATATACAACGTTATAGACGTATCTAATGTCCCCATCGAGAAGCAGGCGACGACACGCCAGAATGTTGTGAAATGTTACATCCGATATGTTAGGTTGCCTTAGGCTAGGATATATAACGTGATAGACGTATATAATGTTCCCACTGAGAAATAGGGGCCCACGCGTCAGGAATGTTGTAAAATATGGCATCTCAGATGTTAGGTTGCGTTAGGTTAAGATATACAACGTTATAAACGTATATAATGTCCCTTTCGAGAAGCAGGCGACGACACGCCAGAATGTTGTAAAATGTTACACCCGAGATGTTAGCTTCCCTTAGGTTAGCATATACAACGTTATAGACCTATATCATGTTCCCACCGAGAAGTAGGGACCGACATGCCAGGAATGTTGTAAAATATTACATACGAAATGTTAGGTTTCTTTGGGTTAGGATATACAACGTTATAGACGTATATAATGTCCCCATCGAGAAGCAGGCGACGACGCGTCAGGAATGTTGTAAAATATTACACCCGAGATGTTAGGTTCCCTTAGGTTAGGATATACAACGTTATAGACATATAGAATGTTCCCACCGAGAAGTAAGAACCGAAATGCCAGGAATGTTGTAAAATATTACACCCGAGATGTTAGCTTCCCTTAGGTTAGGATATACAACGATATAGATGTATAGAATGTTCCCACCGAGAAATTGGGGCCGACGGGTCAGGAATGTTGTAAAATATTACACCCGAGATGTTAGGTTGCCTTAGGCTAGGATATACAACGTTATAGACGTATAGAAAGTTCCCACGGAGATGTAGGGGCCGACATGCCAGGAATATTGTAAAATATTACATCCGAGATGTTACGTTGCTTTAGGTTAGGATATATATCGTTATAGACTTATATAATGTTCCCACCGAGACGTGGGGACCGACATGCCAGGAATGTTGTAAAATATTACATCCCAGAAGTTAGGTTTCTTTGGGTTAGGATATACAACGTTATAGACGTATCTAATGTCCCCATCGAGAAGCAGGCGACGACACGCCAGAATGTTGTAATACATTACATCCGATATGTTAGGTTGCCTTAGGCTAGGATATATAACGTGATAGACGTATATAATGTTCCCACCGAGAAATAGGGGCCGACGCGTCAGGAATGTTGTAAAATATGACATCCCAGGTGTTAGGTTGCGTTAGGTTAAGATATACAACGTTATAGACGTATATAATGTCCCCTTCGAGAAGCAGGCGACGACGCGCCAGAATGTTGTAAAATGTTACACCCGAGATGTTAGCTTCCCTTAGGTTAGCATATACAACGTTATAGACGTATATAATGTTCCCACCGAGAAATAGGGGCCGACGGGACAGGAATGTTGTAAAATATTACATCCGTGATGTTACGTTGCTTTAGGTTAGGATATATATCGTTATAGACTTATATAATGTTCCCACCGAGACGTGGGGACCGACATGCCAGGAATGTTGTAAAATATTACATCCCAGAAGTTAGGTTTCTTTGGGTTAGGATATACAACGTTATAGACGTATCTAATGTCCCCATCGAGAAGCAGGCGACGACACGCCAGAATGTTGTAATACATTACATCCGATATGTTAGGTTGCCTTAGGCTAGGATATATAACGTGATAGACGTATATAATGTTCCCACCGAGAAGTAAGAACCGAAATGCCAGGAATGTTGTAAAATATTACACCCGAGATGTTAGCTTCCCTTAGGTTAGGATATACAACGTTATAGATGTATAGAATGTTCCCACCGAGAAATTGGGGCCGACGGGTCAGGAATGTTGTAAAATATTACACCCGAGATGTTAGGTTGCCTTAGGCTAGGATATACAACGTTATAGACGTATAGAATGTTCCCACCGAGATGTAGGGACCGACATGCCAGGAATGTTGTAAAATATTACATCCCAGAAGTTAGGTTTCTTTGGGTTAGGATATACAACGTTATAGACATATAGAATGTTCCCACCGAGAAATAGGGGCCGACGCGTCAGGAATGTTGTAAAATATGACATCCCAGGTGTTAGGTTGCGTTAGGTTAAGATATACAACGTTATATACGTATATAATGTCCCCTTCGAGAAGCAGGCGACGACGCGCCAGAATGTTGTAAAATGTTACACCCGAGATGTTAGCTTCCCTTAGGTTAGCATATACAACGTTATAGACGTATATAATGTTCCCACCGAGAAGTAGGGACCGACATGCCAGGAATGTTGTAAAATATTGCATACGAGATGTTAGGTTGCTTTGGGTTAGGATATACAACGTTATAGACGTATATAATGTCCCCATCGAGAAGCAGGCGACGACGCGTCAGGAATGTTGTAAAATATTACACCCGAGATGTTAGATTCCGTTAGGTTAGGATATACAACGTTATAGACGTATCGAATGTTCACACCGAGAAATAGGGGCCGACGCGTCAGGAATGTTGTAAAATATTACATCCGAGATGTTAGGTTGCCTTAGGCTAGGATATACAACGTTATAGACATATAGAATGTTCCCACCGAGATGTAGGGACCGACATGCCAGGAATGTTGTAAAACATTACATCCGAGTTGTTAGGTTGCTTTGGGTTAGGATATATATCGTTATAGACTTATATAATGTTCCCACCGTGACGTGGGGACCGACATGCCAGGAATGTTGTAAAATATTACATCCCAGAAGTTAGGTTTCTTTGGGTAGGGATATACAACGTTATAGACGTATATAATATCCCCATCGAGAAGCAGGCGACGACACGCCAGGAATGTTGTAAAATATTACATCCTAGATGTTAGGTGCCCTTAGGATAGGATATACAACGTTATAGACGTATCTAATGTCCCCATCGAGAAGCAGGCGACGACACGCCAGAATGTTGTGAAATGTTACATCCGATATGTTAGGTTGCCTTAGGCTAGGATATATAACGTGATAGACGTATATAATGTTCCCACTGAGAAATAGGGGCCCACGCGTCAGGAATGTTGTAAAATATGGCATCTCAGATGTTAGGTTGCGTTAGGTTAAGATATACAACGTTATAAACGTATATAATGTCCCTTTCGAGAAGCAGGCGACGACACGCCAGAATGTTGTAAAATGTTACACCCGAGATGTTAGCTTCCCTTAGGTTAGCATATACAACGTTATAGACCTATATCATGTTCCCACCGAGAAGTAGGGACCGACATGCCAGGAATGTTGTAAAATATTACATACGAAATGTTAGGTTTCTTTGGGTTAGGATATACAACGTTATAGACGTATATAATGTCCCCATCGAGAAGCAGGCGACGACGCGTCAGGAATGTTGTAAAATATTACACCCGAGATGTTAGGTTCCCTTAGGTTAGGATATACAACGTTATAGACATATAGAATGTTCCCACCGAGAAGTAAGAACCGAAATGCCAGGAATGTTGTAAAATATTACACCCGAGATGTTAGCTTCCCTTAGGTTAGGATATACAACGATATAGATGTATAGAATGTTCCCACCGAGAAATTGGGGCCGACGGGTCAGGAATGTTGTAAAATATTACACCCGAGATGTTAGGTTGCCTTAGGCTAGGATATACAACGTTATAGACGTATAGAAAGTTCCCACGGAGATGTAGGGGCCGACATGCCAGGAATATTGTAAAATATTACATCCGAGATGTTACGTTGCTTTAGGTTAGGATATATATCGTTATAGACTTATATAATGTTCCCACCGAGACGTGGGGACCGACATGCCAGGAATGTTGTAAAATATTACATCCCAGAAGTTAGGTTTCTTTGGGTTAGGATATACAACGTTATAGACGTATCTAATGTCCCCATCGAGAAGCAGGCGACGACACGCCAGAATGTTGTAATACATTACATCCGATATGTTAGGTTGCCTTAGGCTAGGATATATAACGTGATAGACGTATATAATGTTCCCACCGAGAAATAGGGGCCGACGCGTCAGGAATGTTGTAAAATATGACATCCCAGGTGTTAGGTTGCGTTAGGTTAAGATATACAACGTTATAGACGTATATAATGTCCCCTTCGAGAAGCAGGCGACGACGCGCCAGAATGTTGTAAAATGTTACACCCGAGATGTTAGCTTCCCTTAGGTTAGCATATACAACGTTATAGACGTATATAATGTTCCCACCGAGAAGTAGGGACCGACATGCCAGGAATGTTGTAAAATATGGCATCCCAGATGTTAGGTTGCGTTAGGTTAAGATATACAACGTTATAAACGTATATAATGTCCCTTTCGAGAAGCAGGCGACGACACGCCAGAATGTTGTAAAATGTTACACCCGAGATGTTAGCTTCCCTTAGGTTAGCATATACAACGTTATAGACGTATATAATGTTCCCACCGAGAAGTAGGGACCGACATGCCAGGAATGTTGTAAAATATTACATACGAGATGTTAGGTTGCTTTGGGTTAGGATATACAACGTTATAGACGTATATAATGTCCCCATCGAGAAGCAGGCGACGACGCGTCAGGAATGTTGTAAAATATTACACCCGAGATGTTAGATTCCGTTAGGTTAGGATATACAACGTTATAGACGTATCGAATGTTCACACCGAGAAATAGGGGCCGACGCGTCAGGAATGTTGTAAAATATTACATCCGAGATGTTAGGTTGCCTTAGGCTAGGATATACAACGTTATAGACATATAGAATGTTCCCACCGAGATGTAGGGACCGACATGCCAGGAATGTTGTAAAACATTACATCCGAGTTGTTAGGTTGCTTTGGGTTAGGATATATATCGTTATAGACTTATATAATGTTCCCACCGTGACGTGGGGACCGACATGCCAGGAATGTTGTAAAATATTACATCCCAGAAGTTAGGTTTCTTTGGGTAGGGATATACAACGTTATAGACGTATATAATATCCCCATCGAGAAGCAGGCGACGACACGCCAGGAATGTTGTAAAATATTACATCCTAGATGTTAGGTGCCCTTAGGATAGGATATACAACGTTATAGACGTATCTAATGTCCCCATCGAGAAGCAGGCGACGACACGCCAGAATGTTGTGAAATGTTACATCCGATATGTTAGGTTGCCTTAGGCTAGGATATATAACGTGATAGACGTATATAATGTTCCCACTGAGAAATAGGGGCCCACGCGTCAGGAATGTTGTAAAATATGGCATCCCAGATGTTAGGTTGCGTTAGGTTAAGATATACAACGTTATAAACGTATATAATGTCCCTTTCGAGAAGCAGGCGACGACACGCCAGAATGTTGTAAAATGTTGCACCCGAGTGTTAGCTTCCCTTAGGTTAGCATATACAACGTTATAGACCTATATCATGTTCCCACCGAGAAGTAGGGACCGACATGCCAGGAATGTTGTAAAATATTACATACGAAATGTTAGGTTTCTTTGGGTTAGGATATACAACGTTATAGACGTATATCACGTCCCCATCGAGAAGCAGGCGACGACGCGTCAGGAATGTTGTAAAATATTACACCCGATATGTTAGGTTCCCTTAGGTTAGGATATACAACGTTATAGACATATAGAATGTTCCCACCGAGAAATAGGGGCCGACGGGACAGGAATGTTGTAAAATATTACATCCGTGATGTTACGTTGCTTTAGGTTAGGATATATATCGTTATAGACTTATATAATGTTCCCACCGAGACGTGGGGACCGACATGCCAGGAATGTTGTAAAATATTACATCCCAGAAGTTAGGTTTCTTTGGGTTAGGATATACAACGTTATAGACGTATCTAATGTCCCCATCGAGAAGCAGGCGACGACACGCCAGAATGTTGTAATACATTACATCCGATATGTTAGGTTGCCTTAGGCTAGGATATATAACGTGATAGACGTATATAATGTTCCCACCGAGAAGTAAGAACCGAAATGCCAGGAATGTTGTAAAATATTACACCCGAGATGTTAGCTTCCCTTAGGTTAGGATATACAACGTTATAGATGTATAGAATGTTCCCACCGAGAAATTGGGGCCGACGGGTCAGGAATGTTGTAAAATATTACACCCGAGATGTTAGGTTGCCTTAGGCTAGGATATACAACGTTATAGACGTATAGAATGTTCCCACCGAGATGTAGGGACCGACATGCCAGGAATGTTGTAAAATATTACATCCCAGAAGTTAGGTTTCTTTGGGTTAGGATATACAACGTTATAGACATATAGAATGTTCCCACCGAGAAATAGGGGCCGACGGGACAGGAATGTTGTAAAATATTACACCCGAGATGTTAGATTCCCTTAGGTTAGGATATACAACGTTATAGACGTATAGAAAGTTCCCACGGAGATGTAGGGGCCGACATGCCAGGAATATTGTAAAATATTACATCCGAGATGTTACGTTGCTTTAGGTTAGGATATATATCGTTATAGACTTATATAATGTTCCCACCGAGACGTGGGGACCGACATGCCAGGAATGTTGTAAAATATTACATCCCAGAAGTTAGGTTTCTTTGGGTTAGGATATACAACGTTATAGACGTATCTAATGTCCCCATCGAGAAGCAGGCGACGACACGCCAGAATGTTGTAATACATTACATCCGATATGTTAGGTTGCCTTAGGCTAGGATATATAACGTGATAGACGTATATAATGTTCCCACCGAGAAGTAAGGACCGAAATGCCAGAAATGTTGTAAAATATTACACCCGAGATGTTAGGTTCCCTTAGGTTAGGATATACAACGTTATAGACGTATAGAATGTTCCCACCGAGAAATTGGGGCCGACGGGTCAGGAATGTTGTAAAATATTACACCCGAGATGTTAGGTTCCCTTAGGTTAGGATATACAACGTTATAGACGTATAGAAAGTTCCCAGCGAGATGTAGGGACCGACATGCCAGGAATTTTGTAAAATATTACATCCCAGAAGTTAGGTTGCTTTGGGTTAGGATATACAACGTTATAGCCGTATACAATGTTCCCACCGAGAAATTGGGGCCGACGGGTCAGGAATGTTGTAAAATATTACACCCGAGATGTTAGGTTCCCTTAGGTTAGGATATACAACGTTATAGACATATAGAATGTTCCCACCGAGAAATAGGGGCCGACGCGTCAGGAATGTTGTGAAATATGACATCCCAGACGTTAGGTTGCGTTAGGTTAAGATATACAACGTTATAGACGTATATAATGTCCCCTTCGAGAAGCAGGCGACGACACGCCAGAATGTTGTAAAATGTTACACCCGAGATGTTAGCTTCCCTTAGGTTAGCATATACAACGTTATAGACGTATTTCATGTTCCCACCGAGAAGTAGGGACCGACATGCCAGGAATGTTGTAAAATATTACATACGAAATGTTAGGTTTCTTTGGGTTAGGATATACAACGTTATAGACGTATATAATGTCCCCATCGAGAAGCAGGCGACGACGCGTCAGGAATGTTGTAAAATATTACACCCGAGATGTTAGGTTCCCTTAGGTTAGGATATACATCGTTATAGACATATAGAATGTTCCCACCGAGAAATAGGGGCCGACGGGACAGGAATGTTGTAAAATATTACACCCGAGATGTTAGATTCCCTTAGGTTAGGATATACAACGTTATAGACGTATAGAAAGTTCCCACGGAGATGTAGGGGCCGACATGCCAGGAATATTGTAAAATATTACATCCGAGATGTTACGTTGCTTTAGGTTAGGATATATATCGTTATAGACTTATATAATGTTCCCACCGAGACGTGGGGACCGACATGCCAGGAATGTTGTAAAATATTACATCCCAGAAGTTTGGTTTCTTTGGGTTAGGATATACAACGTTATAGACGTATCTAATGTCCCCATTGAGAAGCAGGCGACGACACGCCAGAATGTTGTAATACATTACATCCGATATGTTAGGTTGCCTTAGGCTAGGATATATAACGTGATAGACGTATATAATGTTCCCACCGAGAAGTAAGGACCGAAATGCCAGGAATGTTGTAAAATATTACACCCGAGATGTTAGGTTCCCTTAGGTTAGGATATACAACGTTATAGACGTATAGAATGTTCCCACCGAGAAATTGGGGCCGACGGGTCAGGAATGTTGTAAAATATTACACCCGAGATGTTAGGTTCCCTTAGGTTAGGATATACAACGTTATAGACGTATAGAAAGTTCCCAGCGAGATGTAGGGACCGACATGCCAGGAATTTTGTAAAATATTACATCCCGGAAGTTAGGTTGCTTTGGGTTAGGATATACAACGTTATAGCCGTATACAATGTTCCCACCGAGAAATTGGGGCCGACGGGTCAGGAATGTTGTAAAATATTACACCCGAGATGTTAGGTTCCCTTAGGTTAGGATATACAACGTTATAGACATATAGAATGTTCCTACCGAGAAATAGGGGCCGACGGGCCAGGAATGTTGTAAAATATTACACCCGAGATGTTAGATTCCCTTAGGTTAGGATATACAACGTTATAGACGTATAGAAAGTTCCCACGGAGATGTAGGGGCCGACATGCCAGGAATGTTGTAAAATATTACATCGGAGATGTTACGTTGCTTTAGGTTAGGATATATATCGTTATAGACTTATATAATGTTGCCACCGAGACGTGGGGACCGACATGCCAGGAATGTTGTAAAATATTACATCCCAGAAGTTAGGTTTCTTTGGGTTAGGATATACAACGTTATAGACATATAGAATGTTCCCACCGAGAAATAGGGGCCGACGCGTCAGGAATGTTGTAAAATATGACATCCCAGATGTTAGGTTGCGTTAGGTTAAGATATACAACGTTATAGACGTATATAATGTCCCCTTCGAGAAGCAGGCGACGACACGCCAGAATGTTGTAAAATGTTACACCCGAGATGTTAGCTTCCCTTAGGTTAGCATATACAACGTTATAGACGTATTTCATGTTCCCACCGAGAAGTAGGGACCGACATGCCAGGAATGTTGTAAAATATTACATACGAAATGTTAGGTTTCTTTGGGTTAGGATATACAACGTTATAGACGTATATAATGTCCCCATCGAGAAGCAGGCGACGACGCGTCAGGAATGTTGTAAAATATTACACCCGAGATGTTAGGTTCCCGTAGGGTAGGATATACAACGTTATAGACATATAGAATGTTCCCACCGAGAAATAGGGGCCGACGGGACAGGAATGTTGTAAAATATTACACCCGAGATGTTAGATTCCCTTAGGTTAGGATATACAACGTTATAGACGTATAGAAAGTTCCCACGGAGATGTAGGGGCCGACATGCCAGGAATATTGTAAAATATTACATCCGAGATGTTACGTTGCTTTAGGTTAGGATATACAACGTTATAGACGTATAGAAAGTTCCCAGCGAGATGTAGGGACCGACATGCCAGGAATTTTGTAAAACATTACATCCCAGAAGTTAGGTTGCTTTGGGTTAGGATATACAACGTTATAGACGTATATAATGTCCCCTTCGAGAAGCAGGCGACGACGCGCCAGAATGTTGTAAAACATTACATCCGATATGTTAGGTTGCCTTAGGCTAGGATATATAACGTGATAGACGTATATAATGTTCCCACCGAGAAGTAGAGACCGAAATGCCAGGAATGTTGTAAAATATTACATCCGAGATGTTAGGTTGCCTTAGGCTAGGACATATATCGTTATAGACGTATACAGTGTTCCCACCGAGAAGTAGGGACCGACGCGTCAGGAATGTTATAATATATTACATCCCAGATGTTAGGTTGCGTTAGGTTAAGATATACAACGTTAAAGACGTATATAATGTCCCCTTCGAGAAGCAGGCGACGACACGCCAGATTGTTGTAAAAAATTACATTCGACATGTTAGGTTGCCTTAGGCTAGGATATACAACGTTATAGACGTATAGAATGTTCCCACCGAGAAATTGGGGCCGACGGGTCAGGAATGTTGTAAAATATTACACCCGAGATGTTAGGTTCCCTTAGGTTAGGATATACAACGTTATAGACGTATAGAAAGTCCCCAGCGAGATGTAGGGTCCCACATGCCAGGAATGTTGTAAAATATTACATCCCAGAAGTTAGGTTGCTTTGGGTTAGGATATACAACGTTATAGACGTATATAATGTCCCCATCGAGAAGCAGGCGACGACACGCCAGGAATGTTGTAAAATATTACGTCCGAGATGTTAGGTTGCCTTAGGCCAGGATATACAACGTTATAGACGTATAGAATGTTCCCACCGAGATGTAGGGTCCGACATGCCAGGAATGTTGTAATATATTACATCCCAGATGTTAGGTTGCGTTAGCTTAGGATATACAACGTTATAGACGTATATAATGTCCCCATTGAGAAGCAGGCGACGACACGCCAGGAATGTTGTAAAATATTACATCCGAGATGTTAGGTTGCCTTAGGTTAGGATATACAACGTTATAGACGTATATAATGTCCCCATCGAGAAGCAGGCGACGACACGCCAGAATGTTGTAAAATATTACATCCGAGATGTTAGGTTCCCTTAGGTTAGGATATACAACGTTATAGACGTATCTAATGTCCCCATCGAGAAGCAGGCGACGACACGCCAGAATGTTGTAAAACATTACATCCGATATGTTAGGTTGCCTTAGGCTAGGATATATAACGTGATAGACGTATATAATATTCCCACCGAGAAGTAGGGACCGAAATGCCAGGAATGTTGTAAAATATTACACCCGAGATGTTAGGTTCCCTTAGGTTAGGATATACTACGTTATAGACGTATAGAATGTTCCCACCGAGAAATTGGGGCCGACGGGTCAGGAATGTTGTAAAATATTACACCCGAGATGTTAGGTTCCCTTAGGTTAGGATATACAACGTGATAGACGTATAGAAAGTTCCCAGCGAGATGTAGGGACCGACATGCCAGGAATGTTGTAAAATATTACATCCCAGAACTTAGGTTGCTTTGGGTTAGGATATACAACGTTATAGACGTATACAATGTCCCCATCGAGAAGCAGGCGACGACACGCCAGGAATGTTGTAAAATATTACATTCTAGATGTTAGTTTCCCTTAGGATAGGATATACAACGTTCTAGGCGTATCTAATGTCCCCATCGAGAAGCAGGCGACGACACGCCAGGAATGCTGTAAAATATTACATCCGAGATGTTAGGTTGCCTTAGGCTAGGATATACAACGTTATAGACGTATATAATGTTCCCACCGAGAAGTAGGGACCGAAATGCCAGGAATGTTGTAAAATATTACACCCGAGATGTTAGGTTCCCTTAGGTTAGGATATACAACGTTATAGACGTATAGAAAGTCCCCAGCGAGATGTAGGGACCGACATGCCAGGAATGTTGTAAAATATTACATCCCAGAAGTTAGGTTGCTTTGGGTTAGGATATACAACGTTATAGACGTATATAATGTCCCCATCGAGAAGCAGGCGACGACACGCCAGGAATGTTGTAAAATATTACGTCCGAGATGTTAGGTTGCCTTAGGCCAGGATATACAACGTTATAGACGTATAGAATGTTCCCACCGAGATGTAGGGTCCGACATGCCAGGAATGTTGTAATATATTACATCCCAGATGTTAGGTTGCGTTAGGTTAGGATATACAACGTTATAGACGTATATAATGTCCCCTTCGAGAAGCAGGCGACGACACGCCAGAATGTTGTAAAATATTACATTCGACATGTTAGGTTGCCTTAGGCTAGGATATACAACGTTATAGACGTATAGAATGTTCCCACCGAGAAATTGGGGCCGACGGGTCAGGAATGTTGTAAAATATTACACCCGAGATGTTAGGTTCCCTTAGGTTAGAATATACAACGTTATAGACGTATAGAAAGTTCCCAGCGAGATGTAGGGACCGACATGCCAGGAATTTTGTAAAATATTACATCCCAGAAGTTAGGTTGCTTTGGGTTAGGATATACAACGTTATAGACGTATATAATGTTCCCATCGAGAAGCAGGCGACGACACGCCAGGAATGTTGTAAAACATTACATCCGATATGTTAGGTTGCCTTAGGCTAGGATATATAACGTTATAGACGTATTTCATGTTCCCACCGAGAAGTAGGGACCGACATGCCAGGAATGTTGTAAAATATTACATACGAAATGTTAGGTTTCTTTGGGTTAGGATATACAACGTTATAGACGTATATAATGTCCCCATCGAGAAGCAGGCGACGACGCGTCAGGAATGTTGTAAAATATTACACCCGAGATGTTAGGTTCCCTTAGGTTAGGATATACATCGTTATAGACATATAGAATGTTCCCACCGAGAAATAGGGGCCGACGGGACAGGAATGTTGTAAAATATTACACCCGAGATGCTAGATTCCCTTAGGTTAGGATATACAACGTTATAGACGTATAGAAAGTTCCCACGGAGATGTAGGGGCCGACATGCCAGGAATATTGTAAAATATTACATCCGAGATGTTACGTTGCTTTAGGTTAGGATATATATCGTTATAGACTTATATAATGTTCCCACCGAGACGTGGGGACCGACATGCCAGGAATGTTGTAAAATATTACATCCCAGAAGTTAGGTTTCTTTGGGTTAGGATATACAACGTTATAGACATATAGAATGTTCCCACCGAGAAATAGGGGCCGACGCGTCAGGAATGTTGTAAAATATGACATCCCAGATGTTAGGTTGCGTTAGGTTAAGATATACAACGTTATAGACGTATATAATGTCCCCTTCGAGAAGCAGGCGACGACACGCCAGAATGTTGTAAAATGTTACACCCGAGATGTTAGCTTCCCTTAGGTTAGCATATACAACGTTATAGACGTATTTCATGTTCCCACCGAGAAGTAGGGACCGACATGCCAGGAATGTTGTAAAATATTACATACGAAATGTTAGGTTTCTTTGGGTTAGGATATACAACGTTATAGACGTATATAATGTCCCCATCGAGAAGCAGGCGACGACGCGTCAGGAATGTTGTAAAATATTACACCCGAGATGTTAGGTTCCCGTAGGGTAGGATATACAACGTTATAGACATATAGAATGTTCCCACCGAGAAATAGGGGCCGACGGGACAGGAATGTTGTAAAATATTACACCCGAGATGTTAGATTCCCTTAGGTTAGGATATACAACGTTATAGACGTATAGAAAGTTCCCACGGAGATGTAGGGGCCGACATGCCAGGAATATTGTAAAATATTACATCCGAGATGTTACGTTGCTTTAGGTTAGGATATACAACGTTATAGACGTATAGAAAGTTCCCAGCGAGATGTAGGGACCGACATGCCAGGAATTTTGTAAAACATTACATCCCAGAAGTTAGGTTGCTTTGGGTTAGGATATACAACGTTATAGACGTATATAATGTCCCCTTCGAGAAGCAGGCGACGACGCGCCAGAATGTTGTAAAACATTACATCCGATATGTTGCGTTGCCTTAGGCTAGGATATATAACGTGATAGACGTATATAATGTTCCCACCGAGAAGTAGGGACCGAAATGCCAGGAATGTTGTAAAATATTACATCCGAGATGTTAGGTTGCCTTAGGCTAGGACATATATCGTTATAGACGTATACAGTGTTCCCACCGAGAAGTAGGGACCGACGCGTCAGGAATGTTATAATATATTACATCCCAGATGTCAGGTTGCGTTAGGTTAAGATATACAACGTTAAAGACGTATATAATGTCCCCTTCGAGAAGCAGGCGACGACACGCCAGATTGTTGTAAAAAATTACATTCGACATGTTAGGTTGCCTTAGGCTAGGATATACAACGTTATAGACGTATAGAATGTTCCCACCGAGAAATTGGGGCCGACGGGTCAGGAATGTTGTAAAATATTACACCCGAGATGTTAGGTTCCCTTAGGTTAGGATATACAACGTTATAGACGTATAGAAAGTCCCCAGCGAGATGTAGGGACCCACATGCCAGGAATGTTGTAAAATATTACATCCCAGAAGTTAGGTTGCTTTGGGTTAGGATATACAACGTTATAGACGTATATAATGTCCCCATCGAGAAGCAGGCGACGACACGCCAGGAATGTTGTAAAATATTACGTCCGAGATGTTAGGTTGCCTTAGGCCAGGATATACAACGTTATAGACGTATAGAATGTTCCCACCGAGATGTAGGGTCCGACATGCCAGGAATGTTGTAATATATTACATCCCAGATGTTAGGTTGCGTTAGCTTAGGATATACAACGTTATAGACGTATATAATGTCCCCATTGAGAAGCAGGCGACGACACGCCAGGAATGTTGTAAAATATTACATCCGAGATGTTAGGTTGCCTTAGGTTAGGATATACAACGTTATAGACGTATATAATGTCCCCATCGAGAAGCAGGCGACGACACGCCAGAATGTTGTAAAATATTACATCCGAGATGTTAGGTTCCCTTAGGTTAGGATATACAACGTTATAGACGTATCTAATGTCCCCATCGAGAAGCAGGCGACGACACGCCAGAATGTTGTAAAACATTACATCCGATATGTTAGGTTGCCTTAGGCTAGGATATATAACGTGATAGACGTATATAATATTCCCACCGAGAAGTAGGGACCGAAATGCCAGGAATGTTGTAAAATATTACATCCGAGATGTTAGGTTGCCTTAGGCTAGGATATACAACGTTATAGACGTATATAATGTTCCCACCGAGAAGTAGGGACCGAAATGCCAGGAATGTTGTAAAATATTACACCCGAGATGTTAGGTTCCCTTAGGTTAGGATATACAACGTTATAGACGTATAGAAAGTTCCCAGCGAGATGTAGGGACCGACATGCCAGGAATTTTGTAAAACATTACATCCCAGAAGTTAGGTTGCTTTGGGTTAGGATATACAACGTTATAGACGTATATAATGTTCCCATCGAGAAGCAGGCGACGACACGCCAGGAATGTTGTAAAATATTACATCCGAAATGTTAGGTTGCCTTAGGCTAGGATATACAACGTTATAGACGTATATAATGTCCCCATCGAGAAGCAGGCGACGACACTCCAGAATGTTGTAAAATATTACATCCGAGATGTTAGGTTCCCTTAGGTTAGGATATACAACGTTATAGACGTATCTAATGTTCCCACCGAGATGTAGGGTCCGACATGACGGGAATGTTGTAAAATATTACATCCGAGTTGTTAGGTTGCTTTAGGTTCGGATATACATCGTTATAGACTTATATAATGTTCCCACCGAGACGTGGGGACCGACATGCCAGGAATGTTGTAAAATATTACATCCCAGAAGTTAGGTTTCTTTGGGTTAGGATATACAACGTTATAGACGTATCTAATGTCCCCATCGAGAAGCAGGCGACGACACGCCAGAATGTTGTAATACATTACATCCGATATGTTAGGTTGCCTTAGGCTAGGATATATAACGTGATAGACGTATATAATGTTCCCACCGAGAAGTAAGAACCGAAATGCCAGGAATGTTGTAAAATATTACACCCGAGATGTTAGCTTCCCTTAGGTTAGGATATACAACGTTATAGATGTATAGAATGTTCCCACCGAGAAATTGGGGCCGACGGGTCAGGAATGTTGTAAAATATTACACCCGAGATGTTAGGTTGCCTTAGGCTAGGATATACAACGTTATAGACGTATAGAATGTTCCCACCGAGATGTAGGGACCGACATGCCAGGAATGTTGTAAAATATTACATCCCAGAAGTTAGGTTTCTTTGGGTTAGGATATACAACGTTATAGACATATAGAATGTTCCCACCGAGAAATAGGGGCCGACGGGACAGGAATGTTGTAAAATATTACACCCGAGATGTTAGATTCCCTTAGGTTAGGATATACAACGTTATAGACGTATAGAAAGTTCCCACGGAGATGTAGGGGCCGACATGCCAGGAATATTGTAAAATATTACATCCGAGATGTTACGTTGCTTTAGGTTAGGATATATATCGTTATAGACTTATATAATGTTCCCACCGAGACGTGGGGACCGACATGCCAGGAATGTTGTAAAATATTACATCCCAGAAGTTAGGTTTCTTTGGGTTAGGATATACAACGTTATAGACGTATCTAATGTCCCCATCGAGAAGCAGGCGACGACACGCCAGAATGTTGTAATACATTACATCCGATATGTTAGGTTGCCTTAGGCTAGGATATATAACGTGATAGACGTATATAATGTTCCCACCGAGAAGTAAGGACCGAAATGCCAGAAATGTTGTAAAATATTACACCCGAGATGTTAGGTTCCCTTAGGTTAGGATATACAACGTTATAGACGTATAGAATGTTCCCACCGAGAAATTGGGGCCGACGGGTCAGGAATGTTGTAAAATATTACACCCGAGATGTTAGGTTCCCTTAGGTTAGGATATACAACGTTATAGACGTATAGAAAGTTCCCAGCGAGATGTAGGGACCGACATGCCAGGAATTTTGTAAAATATTACATCCCAGAAGTTAGGTTGCTTTGGGTTAGGATATACAACGTTATAGCCGTATACAATGTTCCCACCGAGAAATTGGGGCCGACGGGTCAGGAATGTTGTAAAATATTACACCCGAGATGTTAGGTTCCCTTAGGTTAGGATATACAACGTTATAGACATATAGAATGTTCCCACCGAGAAATAGGGGCCGACGCGTCAGGAATGTTGTGAAATATGACATCCCAGACGTTAGGTTGCGTTAGGTTAAGATATACAACGTTATAGACGTATATAATGTCCCCTTCGAGAAGCAGGCGACGACACGCCAGAATGTTGTAAAATGTTACACCCGAGATGTTAGCTTCCCTTAGGTTAGCATATACAACGTTATAGACGTATTTCATGTTCCCACCGAGAAGTAGGGACCGACATGCCAGGAATGTTGTAAAATATTACATACGAAATGTTAGGTTTCTTTGGGTTAGGATATACAACGTTATAGACGTATATAATGTCCCCATCGAGAAGCAGGCGACGACGCGTCAGGAATGTTGTAAAATATTACACCCGAGATGTTAGGTTCCCTTAGGTTAGGATATACATCGTTATAGACATATAGAATGTTCCCACCGAGAAATAGGGGCCGACGGGACAGGAATGTTGTAAAATATTACACCCGAGATGTTAGATTCCCTTAGGTTAGGATATACAACGTTATAGACGTATAGAAAGTTCCCACGGAGATGTAGGGGCCGACATGCCAGGAATATTGTAAAATATTACATCCGAGATGTTACGTTGCTTTAGGTTAGGATATATATCGTTATAGACTTATATAATGTTCCCACCGAGACGTGGGGACCGACATGCCAGGAATGTTGTAAAATATTACATCCCAGAAGTTTGGTTTCTTTGGGTTAGGATATACAACGTTATAGACGTATCTAATGTCCCCATTGAGAAGCAGGCGACGACACGCCAGAATGTTGTAATACATTACATCCGATATGTTAGGTTGCCTTAGGCTAGGATATATAACGTGATAGACGTATATAATGTTCCCACCGAGAAGTAAGGACCGAAATGCCAGGAATGTTGTAAAATATTACACCCGAGATGTTAGGTTCCCTTAGGTTAGGATATACAACGTTATAGACGTATAGAATGTTCCCACCGAGAAATTGGGGCCGACGGGTCAGGAATGTTGTAAAATATTACACCCGAGATGTTAGGTTCCCTTAGGTTAGGATATACAACGTTATAGACGTATAGAAAGTTCCCAGCGAGATGTAGGGACCGACATGCCAGGAATTTTGTAAAATATTACATCCCGGAAGTTAGGTTGCTTTGGGTTAGGATATACAACGTTATAGCCGTATACAATGTTCCCACCGAGAAATTGGGGCCGACGGGTCAGGAATGTTGTAAAATATTACACCCGAGATGTTAGGTTCCCTTAGGTTAGGATATACAACGTTATAGACATATAGAATGTTCCTACCGAGAAATAGGGGCCGACGGGCCAGGAATGTTGTAAAATATTACACCCGAGATGTTAGATTCCCTTAGGTTAGGATATACAACGTTATAGACGTATAGAAAGTTCCCACGGAGATGTAGGGGCCGACATGCCAGGAATGTTGTAAAATATTACATCGGAGATGTTACGTTGCTTTAGGTTAGGATATATATCGTTATAGACTTATATAATGTTGCCACCGAGACGTGGGGACCGACATGCCAGGAATGTTGTAAAATATTACATCCCAGAAGTTAGGTTTCTTTGGGTTAGGATATACAACGTTATAGACATATAGAATGTTCCCACCGAGAAATAGGGGCCGACGCGTCAGGAATGTTGTAAAATATGACATCCCAGATGTTAGGTTGCGTTAGGTTAAGATATACAACGTTATAGACGTATATAATGTCCCCTTCGAGAAGCAGGCGACGACACGCCAGAATGTTGTAAAATGTTACACCCGAGATGTTAGCTTCCCTTAGGTTAGCATATACAACGTTATAGACGTATTTCATGTTCCCACCGAGAAGTAGGGACCGACATGCCAGGAATGTTGTAAAATATTACATACGAAATGTTAGGTTTCTTTGGGTTAGGATATACAACGTTATAGACGTATATAATGTCCCCATCGAGAAGCAGGCGACGACGCGTCAGGAATGTTGTAAAATATTACACCCGAGATGTTAGGTTCCCGTAGGGTAGGATATACAACGTTATAGACATATAGAATGTTCCCACCGAGAAATAGGGGCCGACGGGACAGGAATGTTGTAAAATATTACACCCGAGATGTTAGATTCCCTTAGGTTAGGATATACAACGTTATAGACGTATAGAAAGTTCCCACGGAGATGTAGGGGCCGACATGCCAGGAATATTGTAAAATATTACATCCGAGATGTTACGTTGCTTTAGGTTAGGATATACAACGTTATAGACGTATAGAAAGTTCCCAGCGAGATGTAGGGACCGACATGCCAGGAATTTTGTAAAACATTACATCCCAGAAGTTAGGTTGCTTTGGGTTAGGATATACAACGTTATAGACGTATATAATGTCCCCTTCGAGAAGCAGGCGACGACGCGCCAGAATGTTGTAAAACATTACATCCGATATGTTAGGTTGCCTTAGGCTAGGATATATAACGTGATAGACGTATATAATGTTCCCACCGAGAAGTAGAGACCGAAATGCCAGGAATGTTGTAAAATATTACATCCGAGATGTTAGGTTGCCTTAGGCTAGGACATATATCGTTATAGACGTATACAGTGTTCCCACCGAGAAGTAGGGACCGACGCGTCAGGAATGTTATAATATATTACATCCCAGATGTTAGGTTGCGTTAGGTTAAGATATACAACGTTAAAGACGTATATAATGTCCCCTTCGAGAAGCAGGCGACGACACGCCAGATTGTTGTAAAAAATTACATTCGACATGTTAGGTTGCCTTAGGCTAGGATATACAACGTTATAGACGTATAGAATGTTCCCACCGAGAAATTGGGGCCGACGGGTCAGGAATGTTGTAAAATATTACACCCGAGATGTTAGGTTCCCTTAGGTTAGGATATACAACGTTATAGACGTATAGAAAGTCCCCAGCGAGATGTAGGGTCCCACATGCCAGGAATGTTGTAAAATATTACATCCCAGAAGTTAGGTTGCTTTGGGTTAGGATATACAACGTTATAGACGTATATAATGTCCCCATCGAGAAGCAGGCGACGACACGCCAGGAATGTTGTAAAATATTACGTCCGAGATGTTAGGTTGCCTTAGGCCAGGATATACAACGTTATAGACGTATAGAATGTTCCCACCGAGATGTAGGGTCCGACATGCCAGGAATGTTGTAATATATTACATCCCAGATGTTAGGTTGCGTTAGCTTAGGATATACAACGTTATAGACGTATATAATGTCCCCATTGAGAAGCAGGCGACGACACGCCAGGAATGTTGTAAAATATTACATCCGAGATGTTAGGTTGCCTTAGGTTAGGATATACAACGTTATAGACGTATATAATGTCCCCATCGAGAAGCAGGCGACGACACGCCAGAATGTTGTAAAATATTACATCCGAGATGTTAGGTTCCCTTAGGTTAGGATATACAACGTTATAGACGTATCTAATGTCCCCATCGAGAAGCAGGCGACGACACGCCAGAATGTTGTAAAACATTACATCCGATATGTTAGGTTGCCTTAGGCTAGGATATATAACGTGATAGACGTATATAATATTCCCACCGAGAAGTAGGGACCGAAATGCCAGGAATGTTGTAAAATATTACACCCGAGATGTTAGGTTCCCTTAGGTTAGGATATACTACGTTATAGACGTATAGAATGTTCCCACCGAGAAATTGGGGCCGACGGGTCAGGAATGTTGTAAAATATTACACCCGAGATGTTAGGTTCCCTTAGGTTAGGATATACAACGTGATAGACGTATAGAAAGTTCCCAGCGAGATGTAGGGACCGACATGCCAGGAATGTTGTAAAATATTACATCCCAGAACTTAGGTTGCTTTGGGTTAGGATATACAACGTTATAGACGTATACAATGTCCCCATCGAGAAGCAGGCGACGACACGCCAGGAATGTTGTAAAATATTACATTCTAGATGTTAGTTTCCCTTAGGATAGGATATACAACGTTCTAGGCGTATCTAATGTCCCCATCGAGAAGCAGGCGACGACACGCCAGGAATGCTGTAAAATATTACATCCGAGATGTTAGGTTGCCTTAGGCTAGGATATACAACGTTATAGACGTATATAATGTTCCCACCGAGAAGTAGGGACCGAAATGCCAGGAATGTTGTAAAATATTACACCCGAGATGTTAGGTTCCCTTAGGTTAGGATATACAACGTTATAGACGTATAGAAAGTCCCCAGCGAGATGTAGGGACCGACATGCCAGGAATGTTGTAAAATATTACATCCCAGAAGTTAGGTTGCTTTGGGTTAGGATATACAACGTTATAGACGTATATAATGTCCCCATCGAGAAGCAGGCGACGACACGCCAGGAATGTTGTAAAATATTACGTCCGAGATGTTAGGTTGCCTTAGGCCAGGATATACAACGTTATAGACGTATAGAATGTTCCCACCGAGATGTAGGGTCCGACATGCCAGGAATGTTGTAATATATTACATCCCAGATGTTAGGTTGCGTTAGGTTAGGATATACAACGTTATAGACGTATATAATGTCCCCTTCGAGAAGCAGGCGACGACACGCCAGAATGTTGTAAAATATTACATTCGACATGTTAGGTTGCCTTAGGCTAGGATATACAACGTTATAGACGTATAGAATGTTCCCACCGAGAAATTGGGGCCGACGGGTCAGGAATGTTGTAAAATATTACACCCGAGATGTTAGGTTCCCTTAGGTTAGAATATACAACGTTATAGACGTATAGAAAGTTCCCAGCGAGATGTAGGGACCGACATGCCAGGAATTTTGTAAAATATTACATCCCAGAAGTTAGGTTGCTTTGGGTTAGGATATACAACGTTATAGACGTATATAATGTTCCCATCGAGAAGCAGGCGACGACACGCCAGGAATGTTGTAAAACATTACATCCGATATGTTAGGTTGCCTTAGGCTAGGATATATAACGTTATAGACGTATTTCATGTTCCCACCGAGAAGTAGGGACCGACATGCCAGGAATGTTGTAAAATATTACATACGAAATGTTAGGTTTCTTTGGGTTAGGATATACAACGTTATAGACGTATATAATGTCCCCATCGAGAAGCAGGCGACGACGCGTCAGGAATGTTGTAAAATATTACACCCGAGATGTTAGGTTCCCTTAGGTTAGGATATACATCGTTATAGACATATAGAATGTTCCCACCGAGAAATAGGGGCCGACGGGACAGGAATGTTGTAAAATATTACACCCGAGATGCTAGATTCCCTTAGGTTAGGATATACAACGTTATAGACGTATAGAAAGTTCCCACGGAGATGTAGGGGCCGACATGCCAGGAATATTGTAAAATATTACATCCGAGATGTTACGTTGCTTTAGGTTAGGATATATATCGTTATAGACTTATATAATGTTCCCACCGAGACGTGGGGACCGACATGCCAGGAATGTTGTAAAATATTACATCCCAGAAGTTAGGTTTCTTTGGGTTAGGATATACAACGTTATAGACATATAGAATGTTCCCACCGAGAAATAGGGGCCGACGCGTCAGGAATGTTGTAAAATATGACATCCCAGATGTTAGGTTGCGTTAGGTTAAGATATACAACGTTATAGACGTATATAATGTCCCCTTCGAGAAGCAGGCGACGACACGCCAGAATGTTGTAAAATGTTACACCCGAGATGTTAGCTTCCCTTAGGTTAGCATATACAACGTTATAGACGTATTTCATGTTCCCACCGAGAAGTAGGGACCGACATGCCAGGAATGTTGTAAAATATTACATACGAAATGTTAGGTTTCTTTGGGTTAGGATATACAACGTTATAGACGTATATAATGTCCCCATCGAGAAGCAGGCGACGACGCGTCAGGAATGTTGTAAAATATTACACCCGAGATGTTAGGTTCCCGTAGGGTAGGATATACAACGTTATAGACATATAGAATGTTCCCACCGAGAAATAGGGGCCGACGGGACAGGAATGTTGTAAAATATTACACCCGAGATGTTAGATTCCCTTAGGTTAGGATATACAACGTTATAGACGTATAGAAAGTTCCCACGGAGATGTAGGGGCCGACATGCCAGGAATATTGTAAAATATTACATCCGAGATGTTACGTTGCTTTAGGTTAGGATATACAACGTTATAGACGTATAGAAAGTTCCCAGCGAGATGTAGGGACCGACATGCCAGGAATTTTGTAAAACATTACATCCCAGAAGTTAGGTTGCTTTGGGTTAGGATATACAACGTTATAGACGTATATAATGTCCCCTTCGAGAAGCAGGCGACGACGCGCCAGAATGTTGTAAAACATTACATCCGATATGTTGCGTTGCCTTAGGCTAGGATATATAACGTGATAGACGTATATAATGTTCCCACCGAGAAGTAGGGACCGAAATGCCAGGAATGTTGTAAAATATTACATCCGAGATGTTAGGTTGCCTTAGGCTAGGACATATATCGTTATAGACGTATACAGTGTTCCCACCGAGAAGTAGGGACCGACGCGTCAGGAATGTTATAATATATTACATCCCAGATGTCAGGTTGCGTTAGGTTAAGATATACAACGTTAAAGACGTATATAATGTCCCCTTCGAGAAGCAGGCGACGACACGCCAGATTGTTGTAAAAAATTACATTCGACATGTTAGGTTGCCTTAGGCTAGGATATACAACGTTATAGACGTATAGAATGTTCCCACCGAGAAATTGGGGCCGACGGGTCAGGAATGTTGTAAAATATTACACCCGAGATGTTAGGTTCCCTTAGGTTAGGATATACAACGTTATAGACGTATAGAAAGTCCCCAGCGAGATGTAGGGACCCACATGCCAGGAATGTTGTAAAATATTACATCCCAGAAGTTAGGTTGCTTTGGGTTAGGATATACAACGTTATAGACGTATATAATGTCCCCATCGAGAAGCAGGCGACGACACGCCAGGAATGTTGTAAAATATTACGTCCGAGATGTTAGGTTGCCTTAGGCCAGGATATACAACGTTATAGACGTATAGAATGTTCCCACCGAGATGTAGGGTCCGACATGCCAGGAATGTTGTAATATATTACATCCCAGATGTTAGGTTGCGTTAGCTTAGGATATACAACGTTATAGACGTATATAATGTCCCCATTGAGAAGCAGGCGACGACACGCCAGGAATGTTGTAAAATATTACATCCGAGATGTTAGGTTGCCTTAGGTTAGGATATACAACGTTATAGACGTATATAATGTCCCCATCGAGAAGCAGGCGACGACACGCCAGAATGTTGTAAAATATTACATCCGAGATGTTAGGTTCCCTTAGGTTAGGATATACAACGTTATAGACGTATCTAATGTCCCCATCGAGAAGCAGGCGACGACACGCCAGAATGTTGTAAAACATTACATCCGATATGTTAGGTTGCCTTAGGCTAGGATATATAACGTGATAGACGTATATAATATTCCCACCGAGAAGTAGGGACCGAAATGCCAGGAATGTTGTAAAATATTACATCCGAGATGTTAGGTTGCCTTAGGCTAGGATATACAACGTTATAGACGTATATAATGTTCCCACCGAGAAGTAGGGACCGAAATGCCAGGAATGTTGTAAAATATTACACCCGAGATGTTAGGTTCCCTTAGGTTAGGATATACAACGTTATAGACGTATAGAAAGTTCCCAGCGAGATGTAGGGACCGACATGCCAGGAATTTTGTAAAACATTACATCCCAGAAGTTAGGTTGCTTTGGGTTAGGATATACAACGTTATAGACGTATATAATGTTCCCATCGAGAAGCAGGCGACGACACGCCAGGAATGTTGTAAAATATTACATCCGAAATGTTAGGTTGCCTTAGGCTAGGATATACAACGTTATAGACGTATATAATGTCCCCATCGAGAAGCAGGCGACGACACTCCAGAATGTTGTAAAATATTACATCCGAGATGTTAGGTTCCCTTAGGTTAGGATATACAACGTTATAGACGTATCTAATGTTCCCACCGAGATGTAGGGTCCGACATGACGGGAATGTTGTAAAATATTACATCCGAGTTGTTAGGTTGCTTTAGGTTCGGATATACATCGTTATAGACTTATATAATGTTCCCACCGAGACGTGGGGACCGACATGCCAGGAATGTTGTAATATATTACATCCCAGATGTTAGGTTGCGTTAGGTTAGGATATACAACGTTATAGACGTATATAATGTCCCCTTCGAGAAGCAGGCGACGACGCGCCAGAATGTTGTAAAACATTACATCCGATATGTTAGGTTGCCTTAGGCTAGGATATATAACGTGATAGACGTATATAATGTTCCCACCGAGAAGTAGGGACCGAAATGCCAGGAATGTTGTAAAATATTACATCCGAGATGTTAGGTTGCCTTAGGCTAGGACATATATCGTTATAGACGTATACAGTGTTCCCACCGAGAAGTAGGGACCGACGCGTCAGGAATGTTATAATATATTACATCCCAGATGTTAGGTTGCGTTAGGTTAAGATATACAACGTTAAAGACGTATATAATGTCCCCTTCGAGAAGCAGGCGACGACACGCCAGATTGTTGTAAAAAATTACATTCGACATGTTAGGTTGCCTTAGGCTAGGATATACAACGTTATAGACGTATAGAATGTTCCCACCGAGAAATTGGGGCCGACGGGTCAGGAATGTTGTAAAATATTACACCCGAGATGTTAGGTTCCCTTAGGTTAGGATATACAACGTTATAGACGTATAGAAAGTCCCCAGCGAGATGTAGGGACCGACATGCCAGGAATGTTGTAAAATATTACATCCCAGAAGTTAGGTTGCTTTGGGTTAGGATATACAACGTTATAGACGTATATAATGTCCCCATCGAGAAGCAGGCGACGACACGCCAGGAATGTTGTAAAATATTACGTCCGAGATGTTAGGTTGCCTTAGGCCAGGATATACAACGTTATAGACGTATAGAATGTTCCCACCGAGATGTAGGGTCCGACATGCCAGGAATGTTGTAATATATTACATCCCAGATGTTAGGTTGCGTTAGGTTAGGATATACAACGTTATAGACGTATATAATGTCCCCTTCGAGAAGCAGGCGACGACACGCCAGAATGTTGTAAAATATTACATTCGACATGTTAGGTTGCCTTAGGCTAGGATATACAACGTTATAGACGTATAGAATGTTCCCACCGAGAAATTGGGGCCGACGGGTCAGGAATGTTGTAAAATATTACACCCGAGATGTTAGGTTCCCTTAGGTTAGAATATACAACGTTATAGACGTATAGAAAGTTCCCAGCGAGATGTAGGGACCGACATGCCAGGAATTTTGTAAAATATTACATCCCAGAAGTTAGGTTGCTTTGGGTTAGGATATACAACGTTATAGACGTATATAATGTTCCCATCGAGAAGCAGGCGACGACACGCCAGGAATGTTGTAAAACATTACATCCGATATGTTAGGTTGCCTTAGGCTAGGATATATAACGTGATAGACGTATATAATATTCCCACCGAGAAGTAGGGACCGAAATGCCAGGAATGTTGTAAAATATTACACCCGAGATGTTAGGTTCCCTTAGGTTAGGATATACAACGTTATAGAGGTATAGAATATTCCCACCGACAAATTGGGGCCGACGGGGCAGGAATGTTGTAAAATATTACACCCGAGATTTTAGGTTCCCTTAGGTTAGGATATACAACGTTATAGACGTATAGAAAGTTCCCAGCGAGATGTAGGGACCGACATGCCAGGGATGTTGTAAAATATTACATCCGAGTTGTTAGGTTGCTTTAGGTTTGGATATACATCGTTATAGACTTATATAATGTTCCCACCGAGACGTGGGGACCGACATGCCAGGAATGTTGTAAAATATTAGATCCCAGAAGTTAGGTTTCTTTGGGTTACGATATACAACGTTATAGACGTATATAATGTCCCCTTCGAGAAGCAGGCGACGACACGCCAGAATGTTGTAAAATATTACATTCGACATGTTAGGTTGCCTTAGGCTAGGATATACAACGTTATAGACGTATAGAATGTTCCCACCGAGAAATTGGGGCCGACGGGTCAGGAATGTTGTAAAATATTACATCCGAGTTGTTAGGTTGCTTTAGGTTTGGATATACATCGTTATAGACTTATATAATGTTCCCACCGAGACGTGGGGACCGACATGCCAGGAATGTTGTAAAATATTACATCCCAGAAGTTAGGTTTCTTTGGGTTACGATATACAACGTTATAGACGTATATAATGTCCCCTTCGAGAAGCAGGCGACGACACGCGAGAATGTTGTAAAACATTACATCCGATATGTTAGGTTGCCTTAGGCTAGGATATATAACGTGATAGACGTATATAATATTCCCACCGAGAAGTAGGGACCGAAATGCCAGGAATGTTGTAAAATATTACACCCGAGATGTTAGGTTCCCTTAGGTTAGGATATACAACGTTATAGAGGTATAGAATGTTCCCACCGAGAAATTGGGGCCGACGGGTCAGGAATGTTGTAAAATATTACACCCGAGATGTTAGGTTCCCTTAGGTTAGGATATACAACGTTATAGACGTATAGAAAGTTCCCAGCGAGATGTAGGGTCCGACATGCCAGGAATGTTGTAAAATATTACATCCGAGATGTTAGGTTGCCTTAGGCTAGGACATATATCGTTATTGACGTATACAGTGTTCCCACCGAGAAGTAGGGACCGACGCGGCAGGAATGTTATAATATATTACATCCCAGATGTTAGGTTGCGTTAGGTTAAGATATACAACGTTGTAGACGTATATAATGTCCCCTTCGAGAAGCAGGCGACGACACGCCAGAATGTTGTAAAATATTACATTCGACATGTTAGGTTGCCTTAGGCTAGGATATACAGCGTTATAGACGTATAGAATGTTTCCACCGAGAAATTGGGGCCGACGGGTCAGGAATGTTGTAAAATATTACACCCGAGATGTTAGGTTCCCTTAGGTTAGGATATACAACGTTATAGACGTATAGAAAGTTCCCAGCGAGATGTAGGGACCGACATGCCAGGAATTTTGTAAAATATTACATCCCAGAAGTTAGGTTGCTTTGGGTTAGGATATACAACGTTATAGACGTATATAATGTCCCCATCGAGAAGCAGGCGACGACACGCCAGAACGTTGTAAAACATTACATCCGATATGTTAGGTTGCCTTAGGCTAGGATATATAACGTGATAGACGTATATAATGTTCCCACCGAGAAGTAGGGACCGAAATGCCAGGAATGTTGTAAAATATTACATCCGAGATGTTAGGTTGCCTTAGGCTAGGACATATATCGTTATAGACGTATACAGTGTTCCCACCGAGAAGTAGGGACCGACGCGTCAGGAATGTTATAATATATTACATCCCAGATGTTAGGTTGCGTTAGGTTAAGATATACAACGTTATAGACGTATATAATGTCCCCTTCGAGAAGCAGGCGACTACACGCCAGAATGTTGTAAAATATTACATTCGACATGTTAGGTTGCCTTAGGCTAGGATATACAACGTTATAGACGTATAGAATGTTCCCACCGAGAAATTGGGGCCGACGGGTCAGGAATGTTGTAAAATATTACACCCGAGATGTTAGGTTCCCTTAGGTTAGGATATACAACGTTATAGACGTATAGAAAGTTCCCAGCGCGATGTAGGGACCGACATGCCAGGAATTTTGTAAAATATTACATCCCAGAAGTTAGGTTGCTTTGGGTTAGGATACACAACGTTATAGACGTATATAATGTTCCCATCGAGAAGCAGGCGACGACACGCCAGGAATGTTGTAAAATATTACATCCGAGATGTTAGGTTGCCTTAGGCTAGGATATACAACGTTATAGACGTATATAATGTCCCCATCGAGAAGCAGGCGACGACACGCCAGAATGTTGTAAAATATTACATCCGAGATGTTAGGTTCCCTTAGGTTAGGATATACAACGTTATAGACGTATCTAATGTCCCCATCGAGAAGCATGCGACGACACGCCAGAATGTTGTAAAACATTACATCCGATATGTTAGGTTCCCTTAGGTTAGGATATACAACGTTATAGACGTATAGAATGTTCCCACCGAGAAATTGGGGCCGACGGGTCAGGAATGTTGTAAGATATTACACCCGAGATGTTAGGTTCCCTTAGGTTAGGATATACAACGTTATAGACGTATAGAAAGTTCCCAGCGAGATGTAGGGACCGACATGCCAGGAATGTTGTAAAATATTACATCCGAGTTGTTAGGTTGCTTTAGGTTTGGATATACATCGTTATAGACTTATATAATGTTCCCACCGAGACGTGGGGACCGACATGCCAGGAATGTTGTAAAATATTACATCCCAGAAGTTAGGTTTCTTTGGGTTACGATATACAACGTTATAGACGTATATAATGTCCCCTTCGAGAAGCAGGCGACGACAGGCGAGAATGTTGTAAAACATTACATCCGATATGTTAGGTTGCCTTAGGCTAGGATATATAACGTGATAGACGTATATAATATTCCCACCGAGAAGTAGGGACCGAAATGCCAGGAATGTTGTAAAATATTACACCCGAGATGTTAGGTTCCCTTAGGTTAGGATATACAACGTTATAGAGGTATAGAATGTTCCCACCGAGAAATTGGGGCCGACGGGTCAGGAATGTTGTAAAATATTACACCCGAGATGTTAGGTTCCCTTAGGTTAGGATATACAACGTTATAGACGTATAGAAAGTTCCCAGCGAGATGTAGGGTCCGACATGCCAGGAATGTTGTAAAATATTACATCCGAGACGTTAGGTTGCCTTAGGCTAGGACATATATCGTTATAGACGTATACAGTGTTCCCACCGAGAAGTAGGGACCGACGCGTCAGGAATGTTATAATATATTACATCCCAGATGTTAGGTTGCGTTAGGTTAAGATATACAACGTTGTATACGTATATAATGTCCCCTTCGAGAAGCAGGCGACGACACGCCAGAATGTTGTAAAATATTACATTCGACATGTTAGGTTGCCTTAGGCTAGGATATACAGCGTTATAGACGTATAGAATGTTCCCACCGAGAAATTGGGGCCGACGGGTCAGGAATGTTGTAAAATATTACACCCGAGATGTTAGGTTCCCTTAGGTTAGGATATACAACGTTATAGACGTATAGAAAGTTCCCAGCGAGATGTAGGGACCGACATGCCAGGAATTTTGTAAAATATTACATCCCAGAAGTTAGGTTGCTTTGGGTTAGGATATACAACGTTATAGACGTATATAATGTCCCCATCGAGAAGCAGGCGACGACACGCCAGAATGTTGTAAAACATTACATCCGATATGTTAGGTTGCCTTAGGCTAGGATATATAACGTGATAGACGTATATAATGTTCCCACCGAGAAGTAGGGACCGAAATGCCAGGAATGTTGTAAAATATTACATCCGAGATGTTAGGTTGCCTTAGGCTAGGACATATATCGTTATAGACGTATACAGTGTTCCCACCGAGAAGTAGGGACCGACGCGTCAGGAATGTTATAATATATTACATCCCAGATGTTAGGTTGCGTTAGGTTAAGATATACAACGTTATAGACGTATATAATGTCCCCTTCGAGAAGCAGGCGACGACACGCCAGAATGTTGTAAAATATTACATTCGACATGTTAGGTTCCCTTAGGTTAGGATATACAACGTTATAGACGTATCTAATGTCCCCATCGAGAAGCAGGCGACGACACGCCAGAATGTTGTAAAACATTACATCCGATATGTTAGGTTGCCTTAGGCTAGGATATATAACGTGATAGACGTATATAATATTCCCACCGAGAAGTAGGGACCGAAATGCCAGGAATGTTGTAAAATATTACACCCGAGATGTTAGGTTCCCTTAGGTTAGGATATACAACGTTATAGACGTATAGAATGTTCCCACCGAGAAATTGGGGCCGACGGGTCAGGAATGTTGTAAAATATTACACCCGAGATGTTAGGTTCCCTTAGGTTAGGATATACAACGTTATAGACGTATAGAAAGTCCCCAGCGAGATGTAGGGACCGACATGCCAGGAATGTTGTAAAATATTACATCCCAGAAGTTAGGTTGCTTTGGGTTAGGATATACAACGTTATAGACGTATACAATGTCCCCATCGAGAAGCAGGCGACGACACGCCAGGAATGTTGTAAAATATTACATTCTAGATGTTAGGTTCCCTTAGGATAGGATATACAACGTTCTAGACGTATCTAATGTCCCCATCGAGAAGCAGGCGACGACACGCCAGGAATGCTGTAAAATATTACATCCGAGATGTTAGGTTGCCTTAGGCTAGGATATACAACGTTATAGACGTATAGAATGTTCCCACCGAGAAATTGGGGCCGACGGGTCAGGAATGTTGTAAAATATTACACCCGAGATGTTAGGTTCCCTTAGGTTAGGATATACAACGTTATAGACGTATAGAAAGTCCCCAGCGAGATGTAGGGACCGACATGCCAGGAATGTTGTAAAATATTACATCCCAGAAGTTAGGTTGCTTTGGGTTAGGATATACAACGTTATAGACGTATATAATGTCCCCATCGAGAAGCAGGCGACGACACGCCAGGAATGTTGTAAAATATTACGTCCGAGATGTTAGGTTGCCTTAGGCCAGGATATACAACGTTATAGACGTATAGAATGTTCCCACCGAGATGTAGGGTCCGACATGCCAGGAATGTTGTAATATATTACATCCCAGATGTTAGGTTGCGTTAGGTTAGGATATACAACGTTATAGACGTATATAATGTCCCCTTCGAGAAGCAGGCGACGACACGCCAGAATGTTGTAAAATATTACATTCGACATGTTAGGTTGCCTTAGGCTAGGATATACAACGTTATAGACGTATAGAATGTTCCCACCGAGAAATTGGGGCCGACGGGTCAGGAATGTTGTAAAATATTACACCCGAGATGTTAGGTTCCCTTAGGTTAGAATATACAACGTTATAGACGTATAGAAAGTTCCCAGCGAGATGTAGGGACCGACATGCCAGGAATTTTGTAAAATATTACATCCCAGAAGTTAGGTTGCTTTGGGTTAGGATATACAACGTTATAGACGTATATAATGTTCCCATCGAGAAGCAGGCGACGACACGCCAGGAATGTTGTAAAACATTACATCCGATATGTTAGGTTGCCTTAGGCTAGGATATATAACGTGATAGACGTATATAATATTCCCACCGAGAAGTAGGGACCGAAATGCCAGGAATGTTGTAAAATATTACACCCGAGATGTTAGGTTCCCTTAGGTTAGGATATACAACGTTATAGAGGTATAGAATATTCCCACCGACAAATTGGGGCCGACGGGGCAGGAATGTTGTAAAATATTACACCCGAGATTTTAGGTTCCCTTAGGTTAGGATATACAACGTTATAGACGTATAGAAAGTTCCCAGCGAGATGTAGGGACCGACATGCCAGGGATGTTGTAAAATATTACATCCGAGTTGTTAGGTTGCTTTAGGTTTGGATATACATCGTTATAGACTTATATAATGTTCCCACCGAGACGTGGGGACCGACATGCCAGGAATGTTGTAAAATATTAGATCCCAGAAGTTAGGTTTCTTTGGGTTACGATATACAACGTTATAGACGTATGTAATGTCCCCTTCGAGAAGCAGGCGACGACACGCCAGAATGTTGTAAAATATTACATTCGACATGTTAGGTTGCCTTAGGCTAGGATATACAACGTTATAGACGTATAGAATGTTCCCACCGAGAAATTGGGGCCGACGGGTCAGGAATGTTGTAAAATATTACACCCGAGATGTTAGGTTCCCTTAGGTTAGGATATACAACGTTATAGACGTATAGAAAGTTCCCAGCGAGATGTAGGGACCGACATGCCAGGAATGTTGTAAAATATTACATCCGAGTTGTTAGGTTGCTTTAGGTTTGGATATACATCGTTATAGACTTATATAATGTTCCCACCGAGACGTGGGGACCGAAATGCCAGGAATGTTGTAAAATATTACATCCCAGAAGTTAGGTTTCTTTGGGTTACGATATACAACGTTATAGACGTATATAATGTCCCCTTCGAGAAGCAGGCGACGACACGCGAGAATGTTGTAAAACATTACATCCGATATGTTAGGTTGCCTTAGGCTAGGATATATAACGTGATAGACGTATATAATATTCCCACCGAGAAGTAGGGACCGAAATGCCAGGAATGTTGTAAAATATTACACCCGAGATGTTAGGTTCCCTTAGGTTAGGATATACAACGTTATAGAGGTATAGAATGTTCCCACCGAGAAATTGGGGCCGACGGGTCAGGAATGTTGTAAAATATTACACCCGAGATGTTAGGTTCCCTTAGGTTAGGATATACAACGTTATAGACGTATAGAAAGTTCCCAGCGAGATGTAGGGTCCGACATGCCAGGAATGTTGTAAAATATTACATCCGAGATGTTAGGTTGCCTTAGGCTAGGACATATATCGTTATTGACGTATACAGTGTTCCCACCGAGAAGTAGGGACCGACGCGGCAGGAATGTTATAATATATTACATCCCAGATGTTAGGTTGCGTTAGGTTAAGATATACAACGTTGTAGACGTATATAATGTCCCCTTCGAGAAGCAGGCGACGACACGCCAGAATGTTGTAAAATATTACATTCGACATGTTAGGTTGCCTTAGGCTAGGATATACAGCGTTATAGACGTATAGAATGTTCCCACCGAGAAATTGGGGCCGACGGGTCAGGAATGTTGTAAAATATTACACCCGAGATGTTAGGTTCCCTTAGGTTAGGATATACAACGTTATAGACGTATAGAAAGTTCCCAGCGAGATGTAGGGACCGACATGCCAGGAATTTTGTAAAATATTACATCCCAGAAGTTAGGTTGCTTTGGGTTAGGATATACAACGTTATAGACGTATATAATGTCCCCATCGAGAAGCAGGCGACGACACGCCAGAACGTTGTAAAACATTACATCCGATATGTTAGGTTGCCTTAGGCTAGGATATATAACGTGATAGACGTATATAATGTTCCCACCGAGAAGTAGGGACCGAAATGCCAGGAATGTTGTAAAATATTACATCCGAGATGTTAGGTTGCCTTAGGCTAGGACATATATCGTTATAGACGTATACAGTGTTCCCACCGAGAAGTAGGGACCGACGCGTCAGGAATGTTATAATATATTACATCCCAGATGTTAGGTTGCGTTAGGTTAAGATATACAACGTTATAGACGTATATAATGTCCCCTTCGAGAAGCAGGCGACGACACGCCAGAATGTTGTAAAATATTACATTCGACATGTTAGGTTGCCTTAGGCTAGGATATACAACGTTATAGACGTATAGAATGTTCCCACCGAGAAATTGGGGCCGACGGGTCAGGAATGTTGTAAAATATTACACCCGAGATGTTAGGTTCCCTTAGGTTAGGATATACAACGTTATAGACGTATAGAAAGTTCCCAGCGCGATGTAGGGACCGACATGCCAGGAATTTTGTAAAATATTACATCCCAGAAGTTAGGTTGCTTTGGGTTAGGATACACAACGTTATAGACGTATATAATGTTCCCATCGAGAAGCAGGCGACGACACGCCAGGAATGTTGTAAAATATTACATCCGAGATGTTAGGTTGCCTTAGGCTAGGATATACAACGTTATAGACGTATATAATGTCCCCATCGAGAAGCAGGCGACGACACGCCAGAATGTTGTAAAATATTACATCCGAGATGTTAGGTTCCCTTAGGTTAGGATATACAACGTTATAGACGTATCTAATGTCCCCATCGAGAAGCAGGCGACGACACGCCAGAATGTTGTAAAACATTACATCCGATATGTTAGGTTCCCTTAGGTTAGGATATACAACGTTATAGACGTATAGAATGTTCCCACCGAGAAATTGGGGCCGACGGGTCAGGAATGTTGTACAATATTACACCCGAGATGTTAGGTTCCCTTAGGTTAGGATATACAACGTTATAGACGTATAGAAAGTTCCCAGCGAGATGTAGGGACCGACATGCCAGGAATGTTGTAAAATATTACATCCGAGTTGTTAGGTTGCTTTAGGTTTGGATATACATCGTTATAGACGTATATAATGTCCCCTTCGAGAAGCAGGCGACGACAGGCGAGAATGTTGTAAAACATTACATCCGATATGTTAGGTTGCCTTAGGCTAGGATATATAACGTGATAGACGTATATAATATTCCCACCGAGAAGTAGGGACCGAAATGCCAGGAATGTTGTAAAATATTACACCCGAAATGTTAGGTTCCCTTAGGTTAGGATATACAACGTTATAGAGGTATAGAATGTTCCCACCGAGAAATTGGGGCCGACGGGTCAGGAATGTTGTAAAATATTACACCCGAGATGTTAGGTTCCCTTAGGTTAGGATATACAACGTTATAGACGTATAGAAAGTTCCCAGCGAGATGTAGGGTCCGACATGCCAGGAATGTTGTAAAATATTACATCCGAGACGTTAGGTTGCCTTAGGCTAGGACATATATCGTTATAGACGTATACAGTGTTCCCACCGAGAAGTAGGGACCGACGCGTCAGGAATGTTATAATATATTACATCCCAGATGTTAGGTTGCGTTAGGTTAAGATATACAACGTTGTAGACGTATATAATGTCCCCTTCGAGAAGCAGGCGACGACACGCCAGAATGTTGTAAAATATTACATTCGACATGTTAGGTTGCCTTAGGCTAGGATATACAGCGTTATAGACGTATAGAATGTTCCCACCGAGAAATTGGGGCCGACGGGTCAGGAATGTTGTAAAATATTACACCCGAGATGTTAGGTTCCCTTAGGTTAGGATATACAACGTTATAGACGTATAGAAAGTCCCCAGCGAGATGTAGGGACCGACATGCCAGGAATGTTGTAAAATATTACATCCCAGAAGTTAGGTTGCTTTGGGTTAGGATATACAACGTTATAGACGTATACAATGTCCCCATCGAGAAGCAGGCGACGACACGCCAGGAATGTTGTAAAATATTACATTCTAGATGTTAGGTTCCCTTAGGATAGGATATACAACGTTCTAGACGTATCTAATGTCCCCATCGAGAAGCAGGCGACGACACGCCAGGAATGCTGTAAAATATTACATCCGAGATGTTAGGTTGCCTTAGGCTAGGATATACAACGTTATAGACGTATAGAATGTTCCCACCGAGAAATTGGGGCCGACGGGTCAGGAATGTTGTAAAATATTACACCCGAGATGTTAGGTTCCCTTAGGTTAGGATATACAACGTTATAGACGTATAGAAAGTCCCCAGCGAGATGTAGGGACCGACATGCCAGGAATGTTGTAAAATATTACATCCCAGAAGTTAGGTTGCTTTGGGTTAGGATATACAACGTTATAGACGTATATAATGTCCCCATCGAGAAGCAGGCGACGACACGCCAGGAATGTTGTAAAATATTACGTCCGAGATGTTAGGTTGCCTTAGGCCAGGATATACAACGTTATAGACGTATAGAATGTTCCCACCGAGATGTAGGGTCCGACATGCCAGGAATGTTGTAATATATTACATCCCAGATGTTAGGTTGCGTTAGGTTAGGATATACAACGTTATAGACGTATATAATGTCCCCTTCGAGAAGCAGGCGACGACACGCCAGAATGTTGTAAAATATTACATTCGACACGTTAGGTTGCCTTAGGCTAGGATATACAACGTTATAGACGTATAGAATGTTCCCACCGAGAAATTGGGGCCGACGGGTCAGGAATGTTGTAAAATATTACACCCGAGATGTTAGGTTCCCTTAGGTTAGAATATACAACGTTATAGACGTATAGAAAGTTCCCAGCGAGATGTAGGGACCGACATGCCAGGAATTTTGTAAAATATTACATCCCAGAAGTTAGGTTGCTTTGGGTTAGGATATACAACGTTATAGACGTATATAATGTTCCCATCGAGAAGCAGGCGACGACACGCCAGGAATGTTGTAAAACATTACTTCCGATATGTTAGGTTGCCTTAGGCTAGGATATATAACGTGATAGACGTATATAATATTCCCACCGAGAAGTAGGGACCGAAATGCCAGGAATGTTGTAAAATATTACACCCGAGATGTTAGGTTCCCTTAGGTTAGGATATACAACGTTATAGAGGTATAGAATATTCCCACCGACAAATTGGGGCCGACGGGGCAGGAATGTTGTAAAATATTACACCCGAGATTTTAGGTTCCCTTAGGTTAGGATATACAACGTTATAGACGTATAGAAAGTCCCCAGCGAGATGTAGGGACCGACATGCCAGGAATGTTGTAAAATATTACATCCCAGAAGTTAGGTTGCTTTGGGTTAGGATATACAACGTTATAGACGTATACAATGTCCCCATCGAGAAGCAGGCGACGACACGCCAGGAATGTTGTAAAATATTACATTCTAGATGTTAGGTTCCCTTAGGATAGGATATACAACGTTCTAGACGTATCTAATGTCCCCATCGAGAAGCAGGCGACGACACGCCAGAATGTTGTAAAATATTACATCCGAGATGTTAGGTTGCCTTAGGCTAGGATATACAACGTTATAGACGTATAGAATGTTCCCACCGAGAAATTGGGGCCGACGGGTCAGGAATGTTGTAAAATATTACACCCGAGATGTTAGGTTCCCTTAGGTTAGGATATACAACGTTATAGACGTATAGAAAGTTCCCAGCGAGATGTAGGGACCGACATGCCAGGAATGTTGTAAAATATTACATCCGAGTTGTTAGGTTGCTTTAGGTTTGGATATACATCGTTATAGACTTATATAATGTTCCCACCGAGACGTGGGGACCGACATGCCAGGAATGTTGTAAAATATTACATCCCAGAAGTTAGGTTTCTTTGGGTTACGATATACAACGTTATAGACGTATATAATGTCCCCTTCGAGAAGCAGGCGACGACACGCGAGAATGTTGTAAAACATTACATCCGATATGTTAGGTTGCCTTAGGCTAGGATATATAACGTGATAGACGTATATAATATTCCCACCGAGAAGTAGGGACCGAAATGCCAGGAATGTTGTAAAATATTACACCCGAGATGTTAGGTTCCCTTAGGTTAGGATATACAACGTTATAGAGGTATAGAATGTTCCCACCGAGAAATTGGGGCCGACGGGTCAGGAATGTTGTAAAATATTACACCCGAGATGTTAGGTTCCCTTAGGTTAGGATATACAACGTTATAGACGTATAGAAAGTTCCCAGCGAGATGTAGGGTCCGACATGCCAGGAATGTTGTAAAATATTACATCCGAGATGTTAGGTTGCCTTAGGCTAGGACATATATCGTTATTGACGTATACAGTGTTCCCACCGAGAAGTAGGTACCGACGCGTCAGGAATGTTATAATATATTACATCCCAGATGTTAGGTTGCGTTAGGTTAAGATATACAACGTTGTAGACGTATATAATGTCCCCTTCGAGAAGCAGGCGACGACACGCCAGAATGTTGTAAAATATTACATTCGACATGTTAGGTTGCCTTAGGCTAGGATATACAGCGTTATAGACGTATAGAATGTTCCCACCGAGAAATTGGGGCCGACGGGTCAGGAATGTTGTAAAATATTACACCCGAGATGTTAGGTTCCCTTAGGTTAGGATATACAACGTTATAGACGTATAGAAAGTTCCCAGCGAGATGTAGGGACCGACATGCCAGGAATTTTGTAAAATATTACATCCCAGAAGTTAGGTTGCTTTGGGTTAGGATATACAACGTTATAGACGTATATAATGTCCCCATCGAGAAGCAGGCGACGACACGCCAGAACGTTGTAAAACATTACATCCGATATGTTAGGTTGCCTTAGGCTAGGATATATAACGTGATAGACGTATATAATGTTCCCACCGAGAAGTAGGGACCGAAATGCCAGGAATGTTGTAAAATATTACATCCGAGATGTTAGGTTGCCTTAGGCTAGGACATATATCGTTATAGACGTATACAGTGTTCCCACCGAGAAGTAGGGACCGACGCGTCAGGAATGTTATAATATATTACATCCCAGATGTTAGGTTGCGTTAGGTTAAGATATACAACGTTATAGACGTATATAATGTCCCCTTCGAGAAGCAGGCGACGACACGCCAGAATGTTGTAAAATATTACATTCGACATGTTAGGTTGCCTTAGGCTAGGATATACAACGTTATAGACGTATAGAATGTTCCCACCGAGAAATTGGGGCCGACGGGTCAGGAATGTTGTAAAATATTACACCCGAGATGTTAGGTTCCCTTAGGTTAGGATATACAACGTTATAGACGTATAGAAAGTTCCCAGCGCGATGTAGGGACCGACATGCCAGGAATTTTGTAAAATATTACATCCCAGAAGTTAGGTTGCTTTGGGTTAGGATACACAACGTTATAGACGTATATAATGTTCCCATCGAGAAGCAGGCGACGACACGCCAGGAATGTTGTAAAATATTACATCCGAGATGTTAGGTTGCCTTAGGCTAGGATACACAACGTTATAGACGTATATAATGTCCCCATCGAGAAGCAGGCGACGACACGCCAGAATGTTGTAAAATATTACATCCGAGATGTTAGGTTCCCTTAGGTTAGGATATACAACGTTATAGACGTATCTAATGTCCCCATCGAGAAGCAGGCGACGACACGCCAGAATGTTGTAAAACATTACATCCGATATGTTAGGTTCCCTTAGGTTAGGATATACAACGTTATAGACGTATAGAATGTTCCCACCGAGAAATTGGGGCCGACGGGTCAGGAATGTTGTAAGATATTACACCCGAGATGTTAGGTTCCCTTAGGTTAGGATATACAACGTTATAGACGTATAGAAAGTTCCCAGCGAGATGTAGGGACCGACATGCCAGGAATGTTGTAAAATATTACATCCGAGTTGTTAGGTTGCTTTAGGTTTGGATATACATCGTTATAGACTTATATAATGTTCCCACCGAGACGTGGGGACCGACATGCCAGAAATGTTGTAAAATATTACATCCCAGAAGTTAGGTTTCTTTGGGTTACGATATACAAGGTTATAGACGTATATAATGTCCCCTTCGAGAAGCAGGCGACGACAGGCGAGAATGTTGTAAAACATTACATCCGATATGTTAGGTTGCCTTAGGCTAGGATATATAACGTGATAGACGTATATAATATTCCCACCGAGAAGTAGGGACCGAAATGCCAGGAATGTTGTAAAATATTACACCCGAGATGTTAGGTTCCCTTAGGTTAGGATATACAACGTTATAGAGGTATAGAATGTTCCCACCGAGAAATTGGGGCCGACGGGTCAGGAATGTTGTAAAATATTACACCCGAGATGTTAGGTTCCCTTCGGTTAGGATATACAACGTTATAGACGTATAGAAAGTTCCCAGCGAGATGTAGGGTCCGACATGCCAGGAATGTTGTAAAATATTACATCCGAGACGTTAGGTTGCCTTAGGCTAGGACATATATCGTTATAGACGTATACAGTGTTCCCACCGAGAAGTAGGGACCGACGCGTCAGGAATGTTATAATATATTACATCCCAGATGTTAGGTTGCGTTAGGTTAAGATATACAACGTTGTAGACGTATATAATGTCCCCTTCGAGAAGCAGGCGACGACACGCCAGAATGTTGTAAAATATTACATTCGACATGTTAGGTTGCCTTAGGCTAGGATATACAGCGTTATAGACGTATAGAATGTTCCCACCGAGAAATTGGGGCCGACGGGTCAGGAATGTTGTAAAATATTACACCCGAGATGTTAGGTTCCCTTAGGTTAGGATATACAACGTTATAGACGTATAGAAAGTTCCCAGCGAGATGTAGGGACCGACATGCCAGGAATTTTGTAAAATATTACATCCCAGAAGTTAGGTTGCTTTGGGTTAGGATATACAACGTTATAGACGTATATAATGTCCCCATCGAGAAGCAGGCGACGACACGCCAGAATGTTGTAAAACATTACATCCGATATGTTAGGTTGCCTTAGGCTAGGATATATAACGTGATAGACGTATATAATGTTCCCACCGAGAAGTAGGGACCGAAATGCCAGGAATGTTGTAAAATATTACATCCGAGATGTTAGGTTGCCTTAGGCTAGGACATATATCGTTATAGACGTATACAGTGTTCCCACCGAGAAGTAGGGACCGACGCGTCAGGAATGTTATAATATATTACATCCCAGATGTTAGGTTGCGTTAGGTTAAGATATACAACGTTATAGACGTATATAATGTCCCCTTCGAGAAGCAGGCGACGACACGCCAGAATGTTGTAAAATATTACATTCGACATGTTAGGTTGCCTTAGGCTAGGATATACAACGTTATAGACGTATAGAATGTTCCCACCGAGAAATTGGGGCCGACGGGTCAGGAATGTTGTAAAATATTACACCCGAGATGTTAGGTTCCCTTAGGTTAGGATATACAACGTTATAGACGTATAGAAAGTTCCCAGCGCGATGTAGGGACCGACATGCCAGGAATTTTGTAAAATATTACATCCCAGAAGTTAGGTTGCTTTGGGTTAGGATACACAACGTTATAGACGTATATAATGTTCCCATCGAGAAGCAGGCGACGACACGCCAGGAATGTTGTAAAATATTACATCCGAGATGTTAGGTTGCCTTAGGCTAGGATACACAACGTTATAGACGTATATAATGTCCCCATCGAGAAGCAGGCGACGACACGCCAGAATGTTGTAAAATATTACATCCGAGATGTTAGGTTCCCTTAGGTTAGGATATACAACGTTATAGACGTATAGAATGTTCCCACCGAGAAATTGGGGCCGACGGGTCAGGAATGTTGTAAGATATTACACCCGAGATGTTAGGTTCCCTTAGGTTAGGATATACAACGTTATAGACGTATAGAAAGTTCCCAGCGAGATGTAGGGACCGACATGCCAGGAATGTTGTAAAATATTACATCCGAGTTGTTAGGTTGCTTTAGGTTTGGATATACATCGTTATAGAGTTATATAATGTTCCCACCGAGACGTGGGGACCGACATGCCAGAAATGTTGTAAAATATTACATCCCAGAAGTTAGGTTTCTTTGGGTTACGATATACAAGGTTATAGACGTATATAATGTCCCCTTCGAGAAGCAGGCGACGACAGGCGAGAATGTTGTAAAACATTACATCCGATATGTTAGGTTGCCTTAGGCTAGGATATATAACGTGATAGACGTATATAATATTCCCACCGAGAAGTAGGGACCGAAATGCCAGGAATGTTGTAAAATATTACACCCGAGATGTTAGGTTCCCTTAGGTTAGGATATACAACGTTATAGAGGTATAGAATGTTCCCACCGAGAAATTGGGGCCGACGGGTCAGGAATGTTGTAAAATATTACACCCGAGATGTTAGGTTCCCTTAGGTTAGGATATACAACGTTATAGACGTATAGAAAGTTCCCAGCGAGATGTAGGGTCCGACATGCCAGGAATGTTGTAAAATATTACATCCGAGATGTTAGGTTGCCTTAGGCTAGGACATATATCGTTATTGACGTATACAGTGTTCCCACCGAGAAGTAGGTACCGACGCGTCAGGAATGTTATAATATATTACATCCCAGATGTTAGGTTGCGTTAGGTTAAGATATACAACGTTGTAGACGTATATAATGTCCCCTTCGAGAAGCAGGCGACGACACGCCAGAATGTTGTAAAATATTACATTCGACATGTTAGGTTGCCTTAGGCTAGGATATACAGCGTTATAGACGTATAGAATGTTCCCACCGAGAAATTGGGGCCGACGGGTCAGGAATGTTGTAAAATATTACACCCGAGATGTTAGGTTCCCTTAGGTTAGGATATACAACGTTATAGACGTATAGAAAGTTCCCAGCGAGATGTAGGGACCGACATGCCAGGAATTTTGTAAAATATTACATCCCAGAAGTTAGGTTGCTTTGGGTTAGGATATACAACGTTATAGACGTATATAATGTCCCCATCGAGAAGCAGGCGACGACACGCCAGAACGTTGTAAAACATTACATCCGATATGTTAGGTTGCCTTAGGCTAGGATATATAACGTGATAGACGTATATAATGTTCCCACCGAGAAGTAGGGACCGAAATGCCAGGAATGTTGTAAAATATTACATCCGAGATGTTAGGTTGCCTTAGGCTAGGACATATATCGTTATAGACGTATACAGTGTTCCCACCGAGAAGTAGGGACCGACGCGTCAGGAATGTTATAATATATTACATCCCAGATGTTAGGTTGCGTTAGGTTAAGATATACAACGTTATAGACGTATATAATGTCCCCTTCGAGAAGCAGGCGACGACACGCCAGAATGTTGTAAAATATTACATTCGACATGTTAGGTTGCCTTAGGCTAGGATATACAACGTTATAGACGTATAGAATGTTCCCACCGAGAAATTGGGGCCGACGGGTCAGGAATGTTGTAAAATATTACACCCGAGATGTTAGGTTCCCTTAGGTTAGGATATACAACGTTATAGACGTATAGAAAGTTCCCAGCGCGATGTAGGGACCGACATGCCAGGAATTTTGTAAAATATTACATCCCAGAAGTTAGGTTGCTTTGGGTTAGGATACACAACGTTATAGACGTATATAATGTTCCCATCGAGAAGCAGGCGACGACACGCCAGGAATGTTGTAAAATATTACATCCGAGATGTTAGGTTGCCTTAGGCTAGGATACACAACGTTATAGACGTATATAATGTCCCCATCGAGAAGCAGGCGACGACACGCCAGAATGTTGTAAAATATTACATCCGAGATGTTAGGTTCCCTTAGGTTAGGATATACAACGTTATAGACGTATCTAATGTCCCCATCGAGAAGCAGGCGACGACACGCCAGAATGTTGTAAAACATTACATCCGATATGTTAGGTTCCCTTAGGTTAGGATATACAACGTTATAGACGTATAGAATGTTCCCACCGAGAAATTGGGGCCGACGGGTCAGGAATGTTGTAAGATATTACACCCGAGATGTTAGGTTCCCTTAGGTTAGGATATACAACGTTATAGACGTATAGAAAGTTCCCAGCGAGATGTAGGGACCGACATGCCAGGAATGTTGTAAAATATTACATCCGAGTTGTTAGGTTGCTTTAGGTTTGGATATACATCGTTATAGACTTATATAATGTTCCCACCGAGACGTGGGGACCGACATGCCAGAAATGTTGTAAAATATTACATCCCAGAAGTTAGGTTTCTTTGGGTTACGATATACAAGGTTATAGACGTATATAATGTCCCCTTCGAGAAGCAGGCGACGACAGGCGAGAATGTTGTAAAACATTACATCCGATATGTTAGGTTGCCTTAGGCTAGGATATATAACGTGATAGACGTATATAATATTCCCACCGAGAAGTAGGGACCGAAATGCCAGGAATGTTGTAAAATATTACACCCGAGATGTTAGGTTGCGTTAGGTTAAGATATACAACGTTATAGACGTATATAATGCCCCTTCGAGAAGCAGGCGACGACACGCCAGAATGTTGTAAAATATTACATTCGACATGTTAGGTTGCCTTAGGCTAGGATATACAACGTTATAGACGTATAGAATGTTCCCACCGAGAAATTGGGGCCGACGGGTCAGGAATGTTGTAAAATATTACACCCGAGATGTTAGGTTCCCTTAGGTTAGGATATACAACGTTATAGACGTATAGAAAGTTCCCAGCGAGATGTAGGGACCGACATGCCAGGAATTTTGTAAAATATTACATCCCAGAAGTTAGGTTGCTTTGGGTTAGGATATACAACGTTATAGACGTATATAATGTTCCCATCGAGAAGCAGGCGACGACACGCCAGGAATGTTGTAAAATATTACATCCGAGATGTTAGGTTGCCTTAGGCTAGGATATACAACGTTATAGACGTATATAATGTCCCCATCGAGAAGCAGGCGACGACACGCCAGAATGTTGTAAAATATTACATCCGAGATGTTAGGTTCCCTTAGGTTAGGATATACAACGTTATAGACGTATCTAATGTCCCCATCGAGAAGCAGGCGACGACACGCCAGAATGTTGTAAAACATTACATCCGATATGTTAGGTTCCCTTAGGTTAGGATATACAACGTTATAGACGTATAGAATGTTCCCACCGAGAAATTGGGGCCGACGGGTCAGGAATGTTGTAAAATATTACACCCGAGATGTTAGGTTCCCTTAGGTTAGGATATACAACGTTATAGACGTATAGAAAGTTCCCAGCGAGATGTAGGGACCGACATGCCAGGAATGTTGTAAAATATTACATCCGAGTTGTTAGGTTGCTTTAGGTTTGGATATACATCGTTATAGACTTATATAATGTTCCCACCGAGACGTGGGGACCGACATGCCAGGAATGTTGTAAAATATTACATCCCAGAAGTTAGGTTTCTTTGGGTTACGATATACAACGTTATAGACGTATATAATGTCCCCTTCGAGAAGCAGGCGACGACAGGCGAGAATGTTGTAAAACATTACATCCGATATGTTAGGTTGCCTTAGGCTAGGATATATAACGTGATAGACGTATATAATATTCCCACCGAGAAGTAGGGACCGAAATGCCAGGAATGTTGTAAAATATTACACCCGAGATGTTAGGTTCCCTTAGGTTAGGATATACAACGTTATAGAGGTATAGAATGTTCCCACCGAGAAATTGGGGCCGACGGGTCAGGAATGTTGTAAAATATTACACCCGAGATGTTAGGTTCCCTTAGGTTAGGATATACAACGTTATAGACGTATAGAAAGTTCCCAGCGAGATGTAGGGTCCGACATGCCAGGAATGTTGTAAAATATTACATCCGAGACGTTAGGTTGCCTTAGGCTAGGACATATATCGTTATAGACGTATACAGTGTTCCCACCGAGAAGTAGGGACCGACGCGTCAGGAATGTTATAATATATTACATCCCAGATGTTAGGTTGCGTTAGGTTAAGATATACAACGTTGTAGACGTATATAATGTCCCCTTCGAGAAGCAGGCGACGACACGCCAGAATGTTGTAAAATATTAAATTCGACATGTTAGGTTGCCTTAGGCTAGGATATACAACGTTATAGACGTATAGAATGTTCCCACCGAGAAATTGGGGCCGACGGGTCAGGAATGTTGTAAAATATTACACCCGAGATGTTAGGTTCCCTTAGGTTAGGATATACAACGTTATAGACGTATAGAAAGTTCCCAGCGAGATGTAGGGACCGACATGCCAGGAATTTTGTAAAATATTACATCCCAGAAGTTAGGTTGCTTTGGGTTAGGATATACAACGTTATAGACGTATATAATGTTCCCATCGAGAAGCAGGCGACGACACGCCAGGAATGTTGTAAAACATTACATCCGATATGTTAGGTTTCCTTAGGTTAGGATATACAACGTTATAGACGTATAGAATGTTCCCACCGAGAAATTGGGGCCGACGGGTCAGGAATGTTGTAAAATATTACACCCGAGATGTTAGGTTCCCTTAGGTTAGGATATACAACGTTATAGACGTATAGAAAGTTCCCAGCGAGATGTAGGTACCGACATGCCAGGAATGTTGTAAAATATTACATCCGAGTTGTTAGGTTGCTTTAGGTTTGGATATACATCGTTATAGACTTATATAATGTTCCCACCGAGACGTGGGGACCGACATGCCAGGAATGTTGTAAAATATTACATCCCAGAAGTTAGGTTTCTTTGGGTTACGATATACAACGTTATAGACGTATATAATGTCCCCTTCGAGAAGCAGGCGACGACACGCGAGAATGTTGTAAAATATTACATTCGACATGTTAGGTTGCCTTAGGCTACGATATACAACGTTATAGACGTATAGAATGTTCCCACCGAGAAATTGGGGCCGACGGGTCAGGAATGTTGTAAAATATTACACCCGAGTTGTTAGGTTCCCTTAGGTTAGGATATACAACGTTATAGACGTATAGAAAGTTCCCAGCGAGATGTAGGGACCGACATTCCAGGAATTTTGTAAAATATTACATCCCAGAAGTTAGGTTGCTTTGGGTTAGGATATACAACGTTATAGACGTATATAATGTCCCCATCGAGAAGCAGGCGACGACACGCCAGAATGTTGTAAAACATTACATCCGATATGTTAGGTTGCCTTAGGCTAGGATATATAACGTGATAGACGTATCTAATGTCCCCATCGAGAAGCAGGCGACGACACGCCAGAATGTTGTAAAACATTACATCCGATATGTTAGGTTCCCTTAGGTTAGGATATACAACGTTATAGACGTATAGAATGTTCCCACCGAGAAATTGGGGTCGACGGGTCAGGAATGTTGTAAAATATTACACCCGAGATGTTAGGTTCCCTTAGGTTAGGATATACAACGTTATAGACGTATAGAAAGTTCCCAGCGAGATGTAGGGACCGACATGCCAGGAATGTTGTAAAATATTACATCCGAGTTGTTAGGTTGCTTTAGGTTTGGATATACATCGTTATAGACTTATATAATGTTCCCACCGAGACGTGGGGACCGACATGCCAGGAATGTTGTAAAATATTACATCCCAGAAGTTAGGTTTCTTTGGGTTACGATATACAACGTTATAGACGTATATAATGTCCCCTTCGAGAAGCAGGCGACGACACGCGAGAATGTTGTAAAACATTACATCCGATATGTTAGGTTGCCTTAGGCTAGGATATATAACGTGATAGACGTATATAATATTCCCACCGAGAAGTAGGGACCGAAATGCCAGGAATGTTGTAAAATATTACACCCGAGATGTTAGGTTCCCTTAGGTTAGGATATACAACGTTATAGAGGTATAGAATGTTCCCACCGAGAAATTGGGGCCGACGGGTCAGGAATGTTGTAAAATATTACACCCGAGATGTTAGGTTCCCTTAGGTTAGGATATACAACGTTATAGACGTATAGAACGTTCCCAGCGAGATGTAGGGTCCGACATGCCAGGAATGTTGTAATATATTACATCCCAGATGTTAGGTTGCGTTAGGTTAGGATATACAACGTTATAGACGTATATAATGTCCCCTTCGAGAAGCAGGCGACGACACGCCAGAATGTTGTAAAATATTACATTCGACATGTTAGGTTGCCTTAGGCTAGGATATACAACGTTATAGACGTATAGAATGTTCCCACCGAGAAATTGGGGCCGACGGGTCAGGAATGTTGTAAAATATTACACCCGAGATGTTAGGTTCCCTTAGGTTAGAATATACAACGTTATAGACGTATAGAAAGTTCCCAGCGAGATGTAAGGACCGACATGCCAGGAATTTTGTAAAATATTACATCCCAGAAGTTAGGTTGCTTTGGGTTAGGATATACAACGTTATAGACGTATATAATGTTCCCATCGAGAAGCAGGCGACGACACGCCAGGAATGTTGTAAAACATTACATCCGATATGTTAGGTTGCCTTAGGCTAGGATATATAACGTGATAGACGTATATAATATTCCCACCGAGAAGTAGGGACCGAAATGCCAGGAATGTTGTAAAATATTACACCCGAGATGTTAGGTTCCCTTAGGTTAGGATATACAACGTTATAGAGGTATAGAATGTTCCCACCGAGAAATTGGGGCCGACGGGTCAGGAATGTTGTAAAATATTACACCCGAGATTTTAGGTTCCCTTAGGTTAGGATATACAACGTTATAGACGTATAGAAAGTTCCCAGCGAGATGTAGGGACCGACATGCCAGGAATGTTGTAAAATATTACATCCGAGTTGTTAGGTTGCTTTAGGTTTGGATATACATCGTTATAGACTTATATAATGTTCCCACCGAGACGTGGGGACCGACATGCCAGGAATGTTGTAAAATATTACATCCCAGAAGTTAGGTTTCTTTGGGTTACGATATACAACGTTATAGACGTATATAATGTCCCCTTCGAGAAGCAGGCGACGACACGCGAGAATGTTGTAAAACATTACATCCGATATGTTAGGTTGCCTTAGGCTAGGATATATAACGTGATAGACGTATATAATATTCCCACCGAGAAGTAGGGACCGAAATGCCAGGAATGTTGTAAAATATTACACCCGAGATGTTAGGTTCCCTTAGGTTAGGATATACAACGTTATAGAGGTATAGAATGTTCCCACCGAGAAATTGGGGCCGACGGGTCAGGAATGTTGTAAAATATTACACCCGAGATGTTAGGTTCCCTTAGGTTAGGATATACAACGTTATAGACGTATAGAAAGTTCCCAGCGAGATGTAGGGTCCGACATGCCAGGAATGTTGTAATATATTACATCCCAGATGTTAGGTTGCGTTAGGTTAGGATATACAACGTTATAGACGTATATAATGTCCCCTTCGAGAAGCAGGCGACGACACGCCAGAATGTTGTAAAATATTACATTCGACATGTTAGGTTGCCTTAGGCTAGGATATACAACGTTATAGACGTATAGAATGTTCCCACCGAGAAATTGGGGCCGACGGGTCAGGAATGTTGTAAAATATTACACCCGAGATGTTAGGTTCCCTTAGGTTAGAATATACAACGTTATAGACGTATAGAAAGTTCCCAGCGAGATGTAAGGACCGACATGCCAGGAATTTTGTAAAATATTACATCCCAGAAGTTAGGTTGCTTTGGGTTAGGATATACAACGTTATAGACGTATATAATGTTCCCATCGAGAAGCAGGCGACGACACGCCAGGAATGTTGTAAAACATTACATCCGATATGTTAGGTTGCCTTAGGCTAGGATATATAACGTGATAGACGTATATAATATTCCCACCGAGAAGTAGGGACCGAAATGCCAGGAATGTTGTAAAATATTACACCCGAGATGTTAGGTTCCCTTAGGTTAGGATATACAACGTTATAGAGGTATAGAATGTTCCCACCGAGAAATTGGGGCCGACGGGTCAGGAATGTTGTAAAATATTACACCCGAGATTTTAGGTTCCCTTAGGTTAGGATATACAACGTTATAGACGTATAGAAAGTTCCCAGCGAGATGTACGGACCGACATGCCAGGAATGTTGTAAAATATTACATCCGAGTTGTTAGGTTGCTTTAGGTTTGGATATACATCGTTATAGACTTATATAATGTTCCCACCGAGACGTGGGGACCGACATGCCAGGAATGTTGTAAAATATTACATCCCAGAAGTTAGGTTTCTTTGGGTTACGATATACAACGTTATAGACGTATATAATGTCCCCTTCGAGAAGCAGGCGACGACACGCGAGAATGTTGTAAAATATTACATTCGACATGTTAGGTTGCCTTAGGCTACGATATACAACGTTATAGACGTATAGAATGTTCCCACCGAGAAATTGGGGCCGACGGGTCAGGAATGTTGCAAAATATTACACCCGAGTTGTTAGGTTCCCTTAGGTTAGGATATACAACGTTATAGACGTATAGAAAGTTCCCAGCGAGATGTAGGGACCGACATTCCAGGAATTTTGTAAAATATTACATCCCAGAAGTTAGGTTGCTTTGGGTTAGGATATACAACGTTATAGACGTATATAATGTCCCCATCGAGAAGCAGGCGACGACACGCCAGAATGTTGTAAAACATTACATCCGATATGTTAGGTTGCCTTAGGCTAGGATATATAACGTGATAGACGTATATAATGTTCCCACCGAGAAGTAGGGACCGAAATGCCAGGAATGTTGTAAAATATTACATCCGAGATGTTAGGTTGCCTTAGGCTAGGACATATATCGTTATAGACGTATACAGTGTTCCCACCGAGAAGTAGGGACCGACGCGTCAGGAATGTTATAATATATTACATCCCAGATGTTAGGTTGCGTTAGGCTAGGATATACAACGTTGTAGACGTATATAATGTCCCCTTCGAGAAGCAGGCGACGACACGCGAGAATGTTGTAAAATATTACATTCGACATGTTAGGTTGCCTTAGGCTACGATATACAACGTTATAGACGTATAGAATGTTCCCACCGAGAAATTGGGGCCGACGGGTCAGGAATGTTGTAAAATATTACACCCGAGTTGTTAGGTTCCCTTAGGTTAGGATATACAACGTTATAGACGTATAGAAAGTTCCCAGCGAGATGTAGGGACCGACATTCCAGGAATTTTGTAAAATATTACATCCCAGAAGTTAGGTTGCTTTGGGTTAGGATATACAACGTTATAGACGTATATAATGTCCCCATCGAGAAGCAGGCGACGACACGCCAGAATGTTGTAAAACATTACATCCGATATGTTAGGTTGCCTTAGGCTAGGATATATAACGTGATAGACGTATCTAATGTCCCCATCGAGAAGCAGGCGACGACACGCCAGAATGTTGTAAAACATTACATCCGATATGTTAGGTTCCCTTAGGTTAGGATATACAACGTTATAGACGTATAGAATGTTCCCACCGAGAAATTGGGGTCGACGGGTCAGGAATGTTGTAAAATATTACACCCGAGATGTTAGGTTCCCTTAGGTTAGGATATACAACGTTATAGACGTATAGAAAGTTCCCAGCGAGATGTAGGGACCGACATGCCAGGAATGTTGTAAAATATTACATCCGAGTTGTTAGGTTGCTTTAGGTTTGGATATACATCGTTATAGACTTATATAATGTTCCCACCGAGACGTGGGGACCGACATGCCAGGAATGTTGTAAAATATTACATCCCAGAAGTTAGGTTTCTTTGGGTTACGATATACAACGTTATAGACGTATATAATGTCCCCTTCGAGAAGCAGGCGACGACACGCGAGAATGTTGTAAAATATTACATTCGACATGTTAGGTTGCCTTAGGCTACGATATACAACGTTATAGACGTATAGAATGTTCCCACCGAGAAATTGGGGCCGACGGGTCAGGAATGTTGCAAAATATTACACCCGAGTTGTTAGGTTCCCTTAGGTTAGGATATACAACGTTATAGACGTATAGAAAGTTCCCAGCGAGATGTAGGGACCGACATTCCAGGAATTTTGTAAAATATTACATCCCAGAAGTTAGGTTGCTTTGGGTTAGGATATACAACGTTATAGACGTATATAATGTCCCCATCGAGAAGCAGGCGACGACACGCCAGAATGTTGTAAAACATTACATCCGATATGTTAGGTTGCCTTAGGCTAGGATATATAACGTGATAGACGTATATAATGTTCCCACCGAGAAGTAGGGACCGAAATGCCAGGAATGTTGTAAAATATTACATCCGAGATGTTAGGTTGCCTTAGGCTAGGACATATATCGTTATAGACGTATACAGTGTTCCCACCGAGAAGTAGGGACCGACGCGTCAGGAATGTTATAATATATTACATCCCAGATGTTAGGTTGCGTTAGGCTAGGATATACAACGTTATAGACGTATATAATGTCCCCATCGAGAAGCAGGCGACGACACGCCAGAATGTTGTAAAATATTACATTCGACATGTTAGGTTGCCTTAGGCTAGGATATACAACGTTATAGACGTATAGAATGTTCCCACCGAGAAATTGGGGCGGACGGGTCAGGAATGTTGTAAAATATTAAACCCGAGATGTTAGGTTCCCTTAGGTTAGGATATACAACGTTATAGACGTATAGAAAGTTCCCAGCGAGATGTAGGGACCGACATGCCAGGAATGTTGTAAAATATTACATCCCAGAAGTTAGGTTGCTTTGGGTTAGGATATACAACGTTATAGACGTATATAATGTCCCCATCGAGAAGCAGGCGACGACACGCCAGAATGTTGTAAAATATTACATCCGAGATGTTAGGTTCCCTTGGGTTAGGATATACAACGTTATAGACGTATAGAAAGTTCCCAGCGAGATGTAGGGACCGACATTCCAGGAATTTTGTAAAATATTACATCCCAGAAGTTAGGTTGCTTTGGGTTAGGATATACAACGTTATAGACGTATATAATGTCCCCATCGAGAAGCAGGCGACGACACGCCAGGAATTTTGTAAAATATTACATCCGAGATGTTAGGTTGCCTTAGGACAGGATATACAACGTTATAGACGTATAGAATGTTCCCACCGAGATGTAGGGTCCGACATGACAGGAATGTTGTAAAATATTACATCCGAGTTGTTAGGTTGCTTTAGGTTTGGATATACATCGTTATAGACTTATATAATGTTCCCACCGAGACGTGGGGACCGACATGCCAGGAATGTTGTAAAATATTACATCCCAGAAGTTAGGTTTCTTTGGGTTACGATATACAACGTTATAGACGTATATAATGTCCCCTTCGAGAAGCAGGCGACGACACGCGAGAATGTTGTAAAATATTACATTCGACATGTTAGGTTGCCTTAGGCTACGATATACAACGTTATAGACGTATAGAATGTTCCCACCGAGAAATTGGGGCCGACGGGTCAGGAATGTTGCAAAATATTACACCCGAGTTGTTAGGTTCCCTTAGGTTAGGATATACAACGTTATAGACGTATAGAAAGTTCCCAGCGAGATGTAGGGACCGACATTCCAGGAATTTTGTAAAATATTACATCCCAGAAGTTAGGTTGCTTTGGGTTAGGATATACAACGTTATAGACGTATATAATGTCCCCATCGAGAAGCAGGCGACGACACGCCAGAATGTTGTAAAACATTACATCCGATATGTTAGGTTGCCTTAGGCTAGGATATATAACGTGATAGACGTATATAATGTTCCCACCGAGAAGTAGGGACCGAAATGCCAGGAATGTTGTAAAATATTACATCCGAGATGTTAGGTTGCCTTAGGCTAGGACATATATCGTTATAGACGTATACAGTGTTCCCACCGAGAAGTAGGGACCGACGCGTCAGGAATGTTATAATATATTACATCCCAGATGTTAGGTTGCGTTAGGCTAGGATATACAACGTTATAGACGTATATAATGTCCCCATCGAGAAGCAGGCGACGACACGCCAGAATGTTGTAAAATATTACATTCGACATGTTAGGTTGCCTTAGGCTAGGATATACAACGTTATAGACGTATAGAATGTTCCCACCGAGAAATTGGGGCGGACGGGTCAGGAATGTTGTAAAATATTAAACCCGAGATGTTAGGTTCCCTTAGGTTAGGATATACAACGTTATAGACGTATAGAAAGTTCCCAGCGAGATGTAGGGACCGACATGCCAGGAATGTTGTAAAATATTACATCCCAGAAGTTAGGTTGCTTTGGGTTAGGATATACAACGTTATAGACGTATATAATGTCCCCATCGAGAAGCAGGCGACGACACGCCAGGAATGTTGTAAAATATTACATCCGAGATGTTAGGTTGCCTTAGGCCAGGATATACAACGTTATAGACGTATAGAATGTTCCCATCGAGATGTAGGGTCCGACATGACAGGAATGTTGTAAAATATTACATCCGAGTTGTTAGGTTGCTTTAGGTTTGGATATACATCGTTATAGACGTATAGAATGTCCCCTTCGAGAAGCAGGCGACGACACGCCAGAATGTTGTAAAACATTACATCCGATATGATAGGTTGCCTTAGGCTAGGATATATAACGTGATAGACGTATATAATGTTCCCACCGAGAAGTAGGGACCGAAATGCCAGGAATGTTGTAAAATATTACATCCGAGATGTTAGGTTGCCTTAGGCTAGGACATATATCGTTATAGACGTATACAGTGTTCCCACCGAGAAGTAGGGACCGACGCGTCAGGAATGTTATAATATATTACATCCCAGATGTTAGGTTGCGTTAGGTTAAGATATACAACGTTATAGACGTATATAATGTCCCCTTCGAGAAGCAGGCGACGACACGCCAGAATGTTGTAAAATATTACATTCGACATGTTAGGTTGCCTTAGGCTAGGATATACAACGTTATAGACGTATAGAATGTTCCCACCGAGAAATTGGGGCCGACGGGTCAGGAATGTTGTAAAATATTACACCCGAGATGTTAGGTTCCCTTAGGTTAGGATATACAACGTTATAGACGTATAGAAAGTTCCCAGCGAGATGTAGGGACCGACATGCCAGGAATTTTGTAAAATATTACATCCCAGAAGTTAGGTTGCTTTGGGTTAGGATATACAACGTTATAGACGTATATAATGTCCCCATCGAGAAGCAGGCGACGACACGCCAGAATGTTGTAAAATATTACATCCGAGATGTTAGGTTCCCTTGGGTTAGGATATACTACGTTATAGACGTATCTAATGTCCCCATCGAGAAGCAGGCGACGACACGCCAGAATGTTGTAAAACATTACATCCGATATGTTAGGTTGCCTTAGGCTAGGATATATAACGTGATAGACGTATATAATGTTTCCACCGAGAAGTAGGGACCGAAATGCCAGGAATGTTGTAAAATATTACACCCGAGATGTTAGGTTCCCTTAGGTTAGGATATACAACGTTATAGAGGTATAGAATGTTCCCACCGAGAAATTGGGGCCGACGGGTCAGGAATGTTGTAAAATATTACACCCGAGATGTTAGGTTCCCTTAGGTTAGGACATACAACGTTATAGACGTATAGAAAGTTCCCAGCGAGATGTAGGGACAGACATGCCAGGAATGTTGTAAAATATTACATCCGATTTGTTAGGTTGCTTTAGGTTTGGATATACATCGTTATAGACTTATATAATGTTCCCACCGAGACGTGGGGACCGACATGCCCGGAATGTTGTAAAATATTACATCCCAGAAGTTAGGTTTCTTTGGGTTACGATATACAACGTTATAGACGTATATAATGTCCCCTTCGAGAAGCAGGCGACGACACGCCAGAATGTTGTAAAATATTACATTCGACATGTTAGGTTGTCTTAGGCTAGGATATACAACGTTATAGACGTATAGAATGTTCCCACCGAGAAATTGGGGCCGACGGGTCAGGAATGTTGTAAAATATTACACCCGAGATGTTAGGTTCCCTTAGGTTAGGATATACAACGTTATAGACGTATAGAAAGTTCCCAGCGAGATGTAGGGACCGACATGCCAGGAATTTTGTAAAATATTACATCCCAGAAGTTAGGTTGCTTTGGGTTAGGATATACAACGTTATAGACGTATATAATGTCCCCATCGAGAAGCAGGCGACGACACGCCAGAATGTTGTAAAATATTACATCCGAGATGTTAGGTTCCCTTGGGTTAGGATATACAACGTTATAGACGTATAGAAAGTTCCCAGCGAGATGTAGGGACCGACATTCCAGGAATTTTGTAAAATATTACATCCCAGAAGTTAGGTTGCTTTGGGTTAGGATATACAACGTTATAGACGTATATAATGTCCCCATCGAGAAGCAGGCGACGACACGCCAGGAATTTTGTAAAATATTACATCCGAGATGTTAGGTTGCCTTAGGACAGGATATACAACGTTATAGACGTATAGAATGTTCCCACCGAGATGTAGGGTCCGACATGACAGGAATGTTGTAAAATATTACATCAGAGTTGTTAGGTTGCTTTAGGTTTGGATATACATCGATATAGACTTATATAATGTTCCCAGCGAGACGTGGGGACCGACATGCCAGGAATGTTGTAATATATTACATCCCAGATGTTAGGTTGCTTTAGGTTAGGATATACAACGTTATAGACGTATATAATGTCCCCTTCGAGAAGCAGGCGACGACACGCCAGAATGTTGTAAAACATTACATCCGATATGTTAGGTTGCCTTAGGCTAGGATATATAACGTGATAAACGTATATAATGTTCCCACCGAGAAGTAGGGACCGAAATGCCAGGAATGTTGTAAAATATTACATCCGAGATGTTAGGTTGCCTTAGGCTAGGACATATATCGTTATAGACGTATACAGTGTTCCCACCGAGAAGTAGGGACCGACGCGTCAGGAATGTTATAATATATTACATCCCAGATGTTAGGTTGCCTTAGGCTAGGATATACAACGTTATAGACGTATATAATGTCCCCATCGAGAAGCAGGCGACGACACGCCAGAATGTTGTAAAATATTACATTCGACATGTTAGGTTGCCTTAGGCTAGGATATACAACGTTATAGACGTATAGAATGTTCCCACCGAGAAATTGGGGCCGACGGGTCAGGAATGTTGTAAAATATTACACCCGAGATGTTAGGTTCCCTTAGGTTAGGATATACAACGTTATAGACGTATAGAAAGTTCCCAGCGAGATGTAGGGACCGACATGCCAGGAATGTTGTAAAATATTACATCCCAGAAGTTAGGTTGCTTTGGGTTAGGATATACAACATTTATAGACGTATATAATGTCCCCATCGAGAAGCAGGCGACGACACGCCAGGAATGTTGTAAAATATTACATCCGAGATGTTAGGTTGCCTTAGGCAAGGATATACAACGTTATAGACGTATAGAATGTTCCCATCGAGATGTAGGGTCCGACATGACAGGAATGTTGTAAAATATTACATCCGAGTTGTTAGGTTGCTTTAGGTTTGGATATACATCGTTATAGACGTATAGAATGTCCCCTTCGAGAAGCAGGCGAGGACACGCCAGAATGATGTAAAACATTACATCCGATATGTTAGGTTGCCTTAGGCTAGGATATATAACGTGATAGACGTATATAATGTTCCCACCGAGAAGTAGGGACCGAAATGCCAGGAATGTTGTAAAATATTACATCCGAGATGTTAGGTTGCCTTAGGCTAGGACATATATCGTTATAGACGTATACAGTGTTCCCACCGAGAAGTAGGGACCGACGCGTCAGGAATGTTATAATATATTACATCCCAGATGTTAGGTTGCGTTAGGTTAAGATATACAACGTTATAGACGTATATAATGTCCCCTTCGAGTAGCAGGCGACGACACGCCAGAATGTTGTAAAATATTACATTCGACATGTTAGGTTGCCTTAGGCTAGGATATACAACGTTATAGACGTATAGAATGTTCCCACCGAGAAATTGGGGCCGACGGGTCAGGAATGTTGTAAAATATTACACCCGAGATGTTAGGTTCCCTTAGGTTAGGATATACAACGTTATAGACGTATAGAAAGTTCCCAGCGAGATGTAGGGACCGACATGCCAGGAATTTTGTAAAATATTACATCCCAGAAGTTAGGTTGCTTTGGGTTAGGATATACAACGTTATAGACGTATATAATGTCCCCATCGAGAAGCAGGCGACGACACGCCAGAATGTTGTAAAATATTACATCCGAGATGTTAGGTTCCCTTGGGTTAGGATATACTACGTTATAGACGTATCTAACGTCCCCATCGAGAAGCAGGCGACGACACGCCAGAATGTTGTAAAACATTACATCCGATATGTTAGGTTGCCTTAGGCTAGGATATATAACGTGATAGACGTATATAATGTTTCCACCGAGAAGTAGGGACCGAAATGCCAGGAATGTTGTAAAATATTACACCCGAGATGTTAGGTTCCCTTAGGTTAGGATATACAACGTTATAGAGGTATAGAATGTTCCCACCGAGAAATTGGGGCCGACGGGTCAGGAATGTTGTAAAATATTACACCCGAGATGTTAGGTTCCCTTAGGTTAGGACATACAACGTTATAGACGTATAGAAAGTTCCCTGCGAGATGTAGGGACAGACATGCCAGGAATGTTGTAAAATATTACATCCGATTTGTTAGGTTGCTTTAGGTTTGGATATACATCGTTATAGACTTATATAATGTTCCCACCGAGACGTGGGGACCGACATGCCAGGAATGTTGTAAAATATTACATACCAGAAGTTAGGTTTCTTTGGGTTACGATATACAACGTTATAGACGTATATAATGTCCCCTTCGAGAAGCAGGCGACGACACGCCAGAATGTTGTAAAATATTACATTCGACATGTTAGGTTGTCTTAGGCTAGGATATACAACGTTATAGACGTATAGAATGTTCCCACCGAGAAATTGGGGCCGACGGGTCAGGAATGTTGTAAAATATTACACCCGAGATGTTAGGTTCCCTTAGGTTAGGATATACAACGTTATAGACGTATAGAAAGTTCCCAGCGAGATGTAGGGACCGACATGCCAGGAATTTTGTAAAATATTACATCCCAGAAGTTAGGTTGCTTTGGGTTAGGATATACAACGTTATAGACGTATATAATGTCCCCATCGAGAAGCAGGCGACGACACGCCAGAATGTTGTAAAATATTACATCCGAGATGTTAGGTTCCCTTGGGTTAGGATATACAACGTTATAGACGTATAGAAAGTTCCCAGCGAGATGTAGGGACCGACATTCCAGGAATTTTGTAAAATATTACATCCCAGAAGTTAGGTTGCTTTGGGTTAGGATATACAACGTTATAGACGTATATAATGTCCCCATCGAGAAGCAGGCGACGACACGCCAGGAATTTTGTAAAATATTACATCCGAGATGTTAGGTTGCCTTAGGACAGGATATACAACGTTATAGACGTATAGAATGTTCCCACCGAGATGTAGGGTCCGACATGACAGGAATGTTGTAAAATATTACATCAGAGTTGTTAGGTTGCTTTAGGTTTGGATATACATCGATATAGACTTATATAATGTTCCCAGCGAGACGTGGGGACCGACATGCCAGGAATGTTGTAATATATTACATCCCAGATGTTAGGTTGCTTTAGGTTAGGATATACAACGTTATAGACGTATATAATGTCCCCTTCGAGAAGCAGGCGACGACACGCCAGAATGTTGTAAAACATTACATCCGATATGTTAGGTTGCCTTAGGCTAGGATATATAACGTGATAAACGTATATAATGTTCCCACCGAGAAGTAGGGACCGAAATGCCAGGAATGTTGTAAAATATTACATCCGAGATGTTAGGTTGCCTTAGGCTAGGACATATATCGTTATAGACGTATACAGTGTTCCCACCGAGAAGTAGGGACCGACGCGTCAGGAATGTTATAATATATTACATCCCAGATGTTAGGTTGCCTTAGGCTAGGATATACAACGTTATAGACGTATATAATGTCCCCATCGAGAAGCAGGCGACGACACGCCAGAATGTTGTAAAATATTACATTCGACATGTTAGGTTGCCTTAGGCTAGGATATACAACGTTATAGACGTATAGAATGTTCCCACCGAGAAATTGGGGCCGACGGGTCAGGAATGTTGTAAAATATTACACCCGAGATGTTAGGTTCCCTTAGGTTAGGATATACAACGTTATAGACGTATAGAAAGTTCCCAGCGAGATGTAGGGACCGACATGCCAGGAATGTTGTAAAATATTACATCCCAGAAGTTAGGTTGCTTTGGGTTAGGATATACAACATTTATAGACGTATATAATGTCCCCATCGAGAAGCAGGCGACGACACGCCAGGAATGTTGTAAAATATTACATCCGAGATGTTAGGTTGCCTTAGGCAAGGATATACAACGTTATAGACGTATAGAATGTTCCCATCGAGATGTAGGGTCCGACATGACAGGAATGTTGTAAAATATTACATCCGAGTTGTTAGGTTGCTTTAGGTTTGGATATACATCGTTATAGACGTATAGAATGTCCCCTTCGAGAAGCAGGCGAGGACACGCCAGAATGATGTAAAACATTACATCCGATATGTTAGGTTGCCTTAGGCTAGGATATATAACGTGATAGACGTATATAATGTTCCCACCGAGAAGTAGGGACCGAAATGCCAGGAATGTTGTAAAATATTACATCCGAGATGTTAGGTTGCCTTAGGCTAGGACATATATCGTTATAGACGTATACAGTGTTCCCACCGAGAAGTAGGGACCGACGCGTCAGGAATGTTATAATATATTACATCCCAGATGTTAGGTTGCGTTAGGTTAAGATATACAACGTTATAGACGTATATAATGTCCCCTTCGAGTAGCAGGCGACGACACGCCAGAATGTTGTAAAATATTACATTCGACATGTTAGGTTGCCTTAGGCTAGGATATACAACGTTATAGACGTATAGAATGTTCCCACCGAGAAATTGGGGCCGACGGGTCAGGAATGTTGTAAAATATTACACCCGAGATGTTAGGTTCCCTTAGGTTAGGATATACAACGTTATAGACGTATAGAAAGTTCCCAGCGAGATGTAGGGACCGACATGCCAGGAATTTTGTAAAATATTACATCCCAGAAGTTAGGTTGCTTTGGGTTAGGATATACAACGTTATAGACGTATATAATGTCCCCATCGAGAAGCAGGCGACGACACGCCAGAATGTTGTAAAATATTACATCCGAGATGTTAGGTTCCCTTGGGTTAGGATATACTACGTTATAGACGTATCTAATGTCCCCATCGAGAAGCAGGCGACGACACGCCAGAATGTTGTAAAACATTACATCCGATATGTTAGGTTGCCTTAGGCTAGGATATATAACGTGATAGACGTATATAATGTTTCCACCGAGAAGTAGGGACCGAAATGCCAGGAATGTTGTAAAATATTACACCCGAGATGTTAGGTTCCCTTAGGTTAGGATATACAACGTTATAGAGGTATAGAATGTTCCCACCGAGAAATTGGGGCCGACGGGTCAGGAATGTTGTAAAATATTACACCCGAGATGTTAGGTTCCCTTAGGTTAGGACATACAACGTTATAGACGTATAGAAAGTTCCCAGCGAGATGTAGGGACAGACATGCCAGGAATGTTGTAAAATATTACATCCGATTTGTTAGGTTGCTTTAGGTTTGGATATACATCGTTATAGACTTATATAATGTTCCCACCGAGACGTGGGGACCGACATGCCAGGAATGTTGTAAAATATTACATCCCAGAAGTTAGGTTTCTTTGGGTTACGATATACAACGTTATAGACGTATATAATGTCCCCTTCGAGAAGCAGGCGACGACACGCCAGAATGTTGTAAAATATTACATTCGACATGTTAGGTTGCCTTAGGCTAGGATATACAACGTTATAGACGTATAGAATGTTCCCACCGAGAAATTGGGGCCGACGGGTCAGGAATGTTGTAAAATATTACACCCGAGATGTTAGGTTCCCTTAGGTTAGGATATACAACGTTATAGACGTATAGAAAGTTCCCAGCGAGATGTAGGGACCGACATGCCAGGAATTTTGTAAAATATTACATCCCAGAAGTTAGGTTGCTTTGGGTTAGGATATACAACGTTATAGACGTATATAATGTCCCCATCGAGAAGCAGGCGACGACACGCCAGAATGTTGTAAAATATTACATCCGAGATGTTAGGTTCCCTTGGGTTAGGATATACAACGTTATAGACGTATAGAAAGTTCCCAGCGAGATGTAGGGACCGACATTCCAGGAATTTTGTAAAATATTACATCCCAGAAGTTAGGTTGCTTTGGGTTAGGATATACAACGTTATAGACGTATATAATGTCCCCATCGAGAAGCAGGCGACGACACGCCAGGAATTTTGTAAAATATTACATCCGAGATGTTAGGTTGCCTTAGGACAGGATATACAACGTTATAGACGTATAGAATGTTCCCACCGAGATGTAGGGTCCGACATGACAGGAATGTTGTAAAATATTACATCAGAGTTGTTAGGTTGCTTTAGGTTTGGATATACATCGATATAGACTTATATAATGTTCCCAGCGAGACGTGGGGACCGACATGCCAGGAATGTTGTAATATATTACATCCCAGATGTTAGGTTGCTTTAGGTTAGGATATACAACGTTATAGACGTATCTAATGTCCCCTTCGAGAAGCAGGCGACGACACGCCAGAATGTTGTAAAACATTACATCCGATATGTTAGGTTGCCTTAGGCTAGGATATATAACGTGATAAACGTATATAATGTTCCCACCGAGAAGTAGGGACCGAAATGCCAGGAATGTTGTAAAATATTACATCCGAGATGTTAGGTTGCCTTAGGCTAGGACATATATCGTTATAGACGTATACAGTGTTCCCACCGAGAAGTAGGGACCGACGCGTCAGGAATGTTATAATATATTACATCCCAGATGTTAGGTTGCCTTAGGCTAGGATATACAACGTTATAGACGTATATAATGTCCCCATCGAGAAGCAGGCGACGACACGCCAGAATGTTGTAAAATATTACATTCGACATGTTAGGTTGCCTTAGGCTAGGATATACAACGTTATAGACGTATAGAATGTTCCCACCGAGAAATTGGGGCCGACGGGTCAGGAATGTTGTAAAATATTACACCCGAGATGTTAGGTTCCCTTAGGTTAGGATATACAACGTTATAGACGTATAGAAAGTTCCCAGCGGGATGTAGGGACCGACGTGCCAGGAATGTTGTAAAATATTACATCCCAGAAGTTAGGTTGCTTTGGGTTAGGATATACAACGTTATAGACGTATATAATGTCCCCTTCGAGAAGCAGGCGACGACTCGCCAGAATGTTGTAAAATATTACATTCGACATGTTAGGTTGCCTTAGGCTAGGATATGTAACTTTATAGACGTATATAATATTCCCACCGAGAAATAGGGGCCGACTCGTCAGGAATGTTGTAAAATATTATACCCGAAGTGTTAGGTTCCCTTAGGTTAGGATATACAACTTCATAGACGTATAGAATGTTCCCACCGAGATGTAGGGACCGACATGCCAGGAATGTTGTAAAATATTACATCCGAGATGTTAGGTTGCCTTAGGCTAGGACATATATCGTTATAGACGTATACAATGTTCCAACCGAAAAGTAGGGACCGACGTGTCAGGAATGTTGTAATATATTACATCCCAGATGTTAGGTTGCGTTAGGTTAGGATATACAACGTTATAGACATATATAATGTCCCCTTCGAGAAGCAGGCGACGACACGCCAGGAATGTTGTAAAATATTACATTCGACATGTTAGGTTGCCTTAGGCTAGGATATACAACGTTATAGACGTATAGAATGTTCCCACCGAGAAATTGGGGCCGACGGGTCAGGAATGTTGTAAAATATTACACCCGAGATGTTAGGTTCCCTTAGGTTAGGATATACAACGTTATAGACGTATAGAAAGTTCCCAGCGAGATGTAGGGACCGACATGCCAGGAATTTTGTAAAATATTACATCCCAGAAGTTAGGTTGCTTTGGGTTAGGATATACAACGTTATAGACGTATATAATGTCCCCATCGAGAAGCAGGCGACGACACGCCAGAATGTTGTAAAATATTACATCCGAGATGTTAGGTTCCCTTGGGTTAGGATATACAACGTTATAGACGTATCTAATGTCCCCATCGAGAAGCAAGCGACGACACGCCAGAATGTTGTAAAACATTACATCCGATATGTTAGGTTGCCTTAGGCTAGGATATATAACGTGATAGACGTATATAATGTTCCCACCGAGATGTAGGGACCGAAATGCCAGGAATGTTGTAAAATATTACATCCGAGATGTTAGGTTGCCTTAGGCTAGGACATATATCGTTATAGACGTATACAGTGTTCCCACCGAGTAGTAGGGACCGACGCGTCAGGAATGTTATAATATATTACATCCCAGATGTTAGGTTGCGTTAGGTTAAGATATACAACGTTATAGACGTATATAATGTCCCCTTCGAGAAGCAAGCGACGACACGCCAGAATGTTGTAAAATATTACATTCGACATGTTAGATTACCTTAGGCTAGGATATATAACGTTATAGACGTATATAATATTCCCACCGAGAAATAGGGGCCGACTCGTCAGGAATGTTGTAAAATATTACACCCGAAGTGTTAGGTTCCCTTAGGTTAGGATATACAACGTTATAGACGTATAGAAAGTTCCCAGCGGGATGTAGGGACCGACATGCCAGGAATTTTGTAAAATATTACATCCCAGAAGTTAGGTTGCTTTGGGTTAGGATATACAACGTTATAGACGTATATAATGTTCCCATCGAGAAGCAGGCGACGACACGCCAGGAATGTTGTAAAATATTACATCCGAGATGTTAGGTTGCCTTAAGCTAGGACATATATATTTATAGACGTATACAATGTTCCCACCGAGAAGTAGGGATCGACGCGTCAGGAATGTTGTAAAATATTACATCCCAGATGTTAGGTTGCGTTAGGTTAGGATATACAACGTTATAGACGTATATAATGTCCCCTTCGAGAAGCAGGCGACGACACGCCAGAATGTTGTAAAATATTACATTCGACATGTTAGGTTGCCTTAGGCTAGGATATACAACGTTATAGACGTATAGAATGTTCCCACCGAGAAATTGGGGCCGACGGGTCAGGAATGTTGTAAAATATTACACCCGAGATGTTAGGTTCCCTTAGGTTAGAATATACAACGTTATAGACGTATAGAAAGTTCCCAGCGAGATGTAAGGACCGACATGCCAGGAATTTTGTAAAATATTACATCCCAGAAGTTAGGTTGCTTTGGGTTAGGATATACAACGTTATAGACGTATATAATGTTCCCATCGAGAAGCAGGCGACGACACGCCAGGAATGTTGTAAAACATTACATCCGATATGTTAGGTTGCCTTAGGCTAGGATATATAACGTGATAGACGTATATAATATTCCCACCGAGAAGTAGGGACCGAAATGCCAGGAATGTTGTAAAATATTACACCCGAGATGTTAGGTTCCCTTAGGTTAGGATATACAACGTTATAGAGGTATAGAATGTTCCCACCGAGAAATTGGGGCCGACGGGTCAGGAATGTTGTAAAATATTACACCCGAGATTTTAGGTTCCCTTAGGTTAGGATATACAACGTTATAGACGTATAGAAAGTTCCCAGCGAGATGTAGGGACCGACATGCCAGGAATGTTGTAAAATATTACATCCGAGTTGTTAGGTTGCTTTAGGTTTGGATATACATCGTTATAGACTTATATAATGTTCCCACCGAGACGTGGGGACCGACATGCCAGGAATGTTGTAAAATATTACATCCCAGAAGTTAGGTTTCTTTGGGTTACGATATACAACGTTATAGACGTATATAATGTCCCCTTCGAGAAGCAGGCGACGACACGCGAGAATGTTGTAAAATATTACATTCGACATGTTAGGTTGCCTTAGGCTACGATATACAACGTTATAGACGTATAGAATGTTCCCACCGAGAAATTGGGGCCGACGGGTCAGGAATGTTGCAAAATATTACACCCGAGTTGTTAGGTTCCCTTAGGTTAGGATATACAACGTTATAGACGTATAGAAAGTTCCCAGCGAGATGTAGGGACCGACATTCCAGGAATTTTGTAAAATATTACATCCCAGAAGTTAGGTTGCTTTGGGTTAGGATATACAACGTTATAGACGTATATAATGTCCCCATCGAGAAGCAGGCGACGACACGCCAGAATGTTGTAAAACATTACATCCGATATGTTAGGTTGCCTTAGGCTAGGATATATAACGTGATAGACGTATATAATGTTCCCACCGAGAAGTAGGGACCGAAATGCCAGGAATGTTGTAAAATATTACATCCGAGATGTTAGGTTGCCTTAGGCTAGGACATATATCGTTATAGACGTATACAGTGTTCCCACCGAGAAGTAGGGACCGACGCGTCAGGAATGTTATAATATATTACATCCCAGATGTTAGGTTGCGTTAGGCTAGGATATACAACGTTGTAGACGTATATAATGTCCCCTTCGAGAAGCAGGCGACGACACGCGAGAATGTTGTAAAATATTACATTCGACATGTTAGGTTGCCTTAGGCTACGATATACAACGTTATAGACGTATAGAATGTTCCCACCGAGAAATTGGGGCCGACGGGTCAGGAATGTTGTAAAATATTACACCCGAGTTGTTAGGTTCCCTTAGGTTAGGATATACAACGTTATAGACGTATAGAAAGTTCCCAGCGAGATGTAGGGACCGACATTCCAGGAATTTTGTAAAATATTACATCCCAGAAGTTAGGTTGCTTTGGGTTAGGATATACAACGTTATAGACGTATATAATGTCCCCATCGAGAAGCAGGCGACGACACGCCAGAATGTTGTAAAACATTACATCCGATATGTTAGGTTGCCTTAGGCTAGGATATATAACGTGATAGACGTATCTAATGTCCCCATCGAGAAGCAGGCGACGACACGCCAGAATGTTGTAAAACATTACATCCGATATGTTAGGTTCCCTTAGGTTAGGATATACAACGTTATAGACGTATAGAATGTTCCCACCGAGAAATTGGGGTCGACGGGTCAGGAATGTTGTAAAATATTACACCCGAGATGTTAGGTTCCCTTAGGTTAGGATATACAACGTTATAGACGTATAGAAAGTTCCCAGCGAGATGTAGGGACCGACATGCCAGGAATGTTGTAAAATATTACATCCGAGTTGTTAGGTTGCTTTAGGTTTGGATATACATCGTTATAGACTTATATAATGTTCCCACCGAGACGTGGGGACCGACATGCCAGGAATGTTGTAAAATATTACATCCCAGAAGTTAGGTTTCTTTGGGTTACGATATACAACGTTATAGACGTATATAATGTCCCCTTCGAGAAGCAGGCGACGACACGCGAGAATGTTGTAAAATATTACATTCGACATGTTAGGTTGCCTTAGGCTACGATATACAACGTTATAGACGTATAGAATGTTCCCACCGAGAAATTGGGGCCGACGGGTCAGGAATGTTGCAAAATATTACACCCGAGTTGTTAGGTTCCCTTAGGTTAGGATATACAACGTTATAGACGTATAGAAAGTTCCCAGCGAGATGTAGGGACCGACATTCCAGGAATTTTGTAAAATATTACATCCCAGAAGTTAGGTTGCTTTGGGTTAGGATATACAACGTTATAGACGTATATAATGTCCCCATCGAGAAGCAGGCGACGACACGCCAGAATGTTGTAAAACATTACATCCGATATGTTAGGTTGCCTTAGGCTAGGATATATAACGTGATAGACGTATATAATGTTCCCACCGAGAAGTAGGGACCGAAATGCCAGGAATGTTGTAAAATATTACATCCGAGATGTTAGGTTGCCTTAGGCTAGGACATATATCGTTATAGACGTATACAGTGTTCCCACCGAGAAGTAGGGACCGACGCGTCAGGAATGTTATAATATATTACATCCCAGATGTTAGGTTGCGTTAGGCTAGGATATACAACGTTATAGACGTATATAATGTCCCCATCGAGAAGCAGGCGACGACACGCCAGAATGTTGTAAAATATTACATTCGACATGTTAGGTTGCCTTAGGCTAGGATATACAACGTTATAGACGTATAGAATGTTCCCACCGAGAAATTGGGGCGGACGGGTCAGGAATGTTGTAAAATATTAAACCCGAGATGTTAGGTTCCCTTAGGTTAGGATATACAACGTTATAGACGTATAGAAAGTTCCCAGCGAGATGTAGGGACCGACATGCCAGGAATGTTGTAAAATATTACATCCCAGAAGTTAGGTTGCTTTGGGTTAGGATATACAACGTTATAGACGTATATAATGTCCCCATCGAGAAGCAGGCGACGACACGCCAGGAATGTTGTAAAATATTACATCCGAGATGTTAGGTTGCCTTAGGCCAGGATATACAACGTTATAGACGTATAGAATGTTCCCATCGAGATGTAGGGTCCGACATGACAGGAATGTTGTAAAATATTACATCCGAGTTGTTAGGTTGCTTTAGGTTTGGATATACATCGTTATAGACGTATAGAATGTCCCCTTCGAGAAGCAGGCGACGACACGCCAGAATGTTGTAAAACATTACATCCGATATGATAGGTTGCCTTAGGCTAGGATATATAACGTGATAGACGTATATAATGTTCCCACCGAGAAGTAGGGACCGAAATGCCAGGAATGTTGTAAAATATTACATCCGAGATGTTAGGTTGCCTTAGGCTAGGACATATATCGTTATAGACGTATACAGTGTTCCCACCGAGAAGTAGGGACCGACGCGTCAGGAATGTTATAATATATTACATCCCAGATGTTAGGTTGCGTTAGGTTAAGATATACAACGTTATAGACGTATATAATGTCCCCTTCGAGAAGCAGGCGACGACACGCCAGAATGTTGTAAAATATTACATTCGACATGTTAGGTTGCCTTAGGCTAGGATATACAACGTTATAGACGTATAGAATGTTCCCACCGAGAAATTGGGGCCGACGGGTCAGGAATGTTGTAAAATATTACACCCGAGATGTTAGGTTCCCTTAGGTTAGGATATACAACGTTATAGACGTATAGAAAGTTCCCAGCGAGATGTAGGGACCGACATGCCAGGAATTTTGTAAAATATTACATCCCAGAAGTTAGGTTGCTTTGGGTTAGGATATACAACGTTATAGACGTATATAATGTCCCCATCGAGAAGCAGGCGACGACACGCCAGAATGTTGTAAAATATTACATCCGAGATGTTAGGTTCCCTTGGGTTAGGATATACTACGTTATAGACGTATCTAATGTCCCCATCGAGAAGCAGGCGACGACACGCCAGAATGTTGTAAAACATTACATCCGATATGTTAGGTTGCCTTAGGCTAGGATATATAACGTGATAGACGTATATAATGTTTCCACCGAGAAGTAGGGACCGAAATGCCAGGAATGTTGTAAAATATTACACCCGAGATGTTAGGTTCCCTTAGGTTAGGATATACAACGTTATAGAGGTATAGAATGTTCCCACCGAGAAATTGGGGCCGACGGGTCAGGAATGTTGTAAAATATTACACCCGAGATGTTAGGTTCCCTTAGGTTAGGACATACAACGTTATAGACGTATAGAAAGTTCCCAGCGAGATGTAGGGACAGACATGCCAGGAATGTTGTAAAATATTACATCCGATTTGTTAGGTTGCTTTAGGTTTGGATATACATCGTTATAGACTTATATAATGTTCCCACCGAGACGTGGGGACCGACATGCCAGGAATGTTGTAAAATATTACATCCCAGAAGTTAGGTTTCTTTGGGTTACGATATACAACGTTATAGACGTATATAATGTCCCCTTCGAGAAGCAGGCGACGACACGCCAGAATGTTGTAAAATATTACATTCGACATGTTAGGTTGTCTTAGGCTAGGATATACAACGTTATAGACGTATAGAATGTTCCCACCGAGAAATTGGGGCCGACGGGTCAGGAATGTTGTAAAATATTACACCCGAGATGTTAGGTTCCCTTAGGTTAGGATATACAACGTTATAGACGTATAGAAAGTTCCCAGCGAGATGTAGGGACCGACATGCCAGGAATTTTGTAAAATATTACATCCCAGAAGTTAGGTTGCTTTGGGTTAGGATATACAACGTTATAGACGTATATAATGTCCCCATCGAGAAGCAGGCGACGACACGCCAGAATGTTGTAAAATATTACATCCGAGATGTTAGGTTCCCTTGGGTTAGGATATACAACGTTATAGACGTATAGAAAGTTCCCAGCGAGATGTAGGGACCGACATTCCAGGAATTTTGTAAAATATTACATCCCAGAAGTTAGGTTGCTTTGGGTTAGGATATACAACGTTATAGACGTATATAATGTCCCCATCGAGAAGCAGGCGACGACACGCCAGGAATTTTGTAAAATATTACATCCGAGATGTTAGGTTGCCTTAGGACAGGATATACAACGTTATAGACGTATAGAATGTTCCCACCGAGATGTAGGGTCCGACATGACAGGAATGTTGTAAAATATTACATCAGAGTTGTTAGGTTGCTTTAGGTTTGGATATACATCGATATAGACTTATATAATGTTCCCAGCGAGACGTGGGGACCGACATGCCAGGAATGTTGTAATATATTACATCCCAGATGTTAGGTTGCTTTAGGTTAGGATATACAACGTTATAGACGTATATAATGTCCCCTTCGAGAAGCAGGCGACGACACGCCAGAATGTTGTAAAACATTACATCCGATATGTTAGGTTGCCTTAGGCTAGGATATATAACGTGATAAACGTATATAATGTTCCCACCGAGAAGTAGGGACCGAAATGCCAGGAATGTTGTAAAATATTACATCCGAGATGTTAGGTTGCCTTAGGCTAGGACATATATCGTTATAGACGTATACAGTGTTCCCACCGAGAAGTAGGGACCGACGCGTCAGGAATGTTATAATATATTACATCCCAGATGTTAGGTTGCCTTAGGCTAGGATATACAACGTTATAGACGTATATAATGTCCCCATCGAGAAGCAGGCGACGACACGCCAGAATGTTGTAAAATATTACATTCGACATGTTAGGTTGCCTTAGGATAGGATATACAACGTTATAGACGTATAGAATGTTCCCACCGAGAAATTGGGGCCGACCGGTCAGGAATGTTGTAAAATATTACACCCGAGATGTTAGGTTCCCTTAGGTTAGGATATACAACGTTATAGACGTATAGAAAGTTCCCAGCGAGATGTAGGGACCGACATGCCAGGAATGTTGTAAAATATTACATCCCAGAAGTTAGGTTGCTTTGGGTTAGGATATACAACATTTATAGACGTATATAATGTCCCCATCGAGAAGCAGGCGACGACACGCCAGGAATGTTGTAAAATATTACATCCGAGATGTTAGGTTGCCTTAGGCAAGGATATACAACGTTATAGACGTATAGAATGTTCCCATCGAGATGTAGGGTCCGACATGACAGGAATGTTGTAAAATATTACATCCGAGTTGTTAGGTTGCTTTAGGTTTGGATATACATCGTTATAGACGTATAGAATGTCCCCTTCGAGAAGCAGGCGAGGACACGCCAGAATGATGTAAAACATTACATCCGATATGTTAGGTTGCCTTAGGCTAGGATATATAACGTGATAGACGTATATAATGTTCCCACCGAGAAGTAGGGACCGAAATGCCAGGAATGTTGTAAAATATTACATCCGAGATGTTAGGTTGCCTTAGGCTAGGACATATATCGTTATAGACGTATACAGTGTTCCCACCGAGAAGTAGGGACCGACGCGTCAGGAATGTTATAATATATTACATCCCAGATGTTAGGTTGCGTTAGGTAAAGATATACAACGTTATAGACGTATATAATGTCCCCTTCGAGTAGCAGGCGACGACACGCCTGAATGTTGTAAAATATTACATTCGACATGTTAGGTTGCCTTAGGCTAGGATATACAACGTTATAGACGTATAGAATGTTCCCACCGAGAAATTGGGGCCGACGGGTCAGGAATGTTGTAAAATATTACACCCGAGATGTTAGGTTCCCTTAGGTTAGGATATACAACGTTATAGACGTATAGAAAGTTCCCAGCGAGATGTAGGGACCGACATGCCAGGAATTTTGTAAAATATTACATCCCAGAAGTTAGGTTGCTTTGGGTTAGGATATACAACGTTATAGACGTATATAATGTCCCCATCGAGAAGCAGGCGACGACACGCCAGAATGTTGTAAAATATTACATCCGAGATGTTAGGTTCCCTTGGGTTAGGATATACTACGTTATAGACGTATCTAATGTCCCCATCGAGAAGCAGGCGACGACACGCCAGAATGTTGTAAAACATTACATCCGATATGTTAGGTTGCCTTAGGCTAGGATATATAACGTGATAGACGTATATAATGTTTCCACCGAGAAGTAGGGACCGAAATGCCAGGAATGTTGTAAAATATTACACCCGAGATGTTAGGTTCCCTTAGGTTAGGATATACAACGTTATAGAGGTATAGAATGTTCCCACCGAGAAATTGGGGCCGACGGGTCAGGAATGTTGTAAAATATTACACCCGAGATGTTAGGTTCCCTTAGGTTAGGACATACAACGTTATAGACGTATAGAAAGTTCCCTGCGAGATGTAGGGACAGACATGCCAGGAATGTTGTAAAATATTACATCCGATTTGTTAGGTTGCTTTAGGTTTGGATATACATCGTTATAGACTTATATAATGTTCCCACCGAGACGTGGGGACCGACATGCCAGGAATGTTGTAAAATATTACATCCCAGAAGTTAGGTTTCTTTGGGTTACGATATACAACGTTATAGACGTATATAATGTCCCCTTCGAGAAGCAGGCGACGACACGCCAGAATGTTGTAAAATATTACATTCGACATGTTAGGTTGTCTTAGGCTAGGATATACAACGTTATAGACGTATAGAATGTTCCCACCGAGAAATTGGGGCCGACGGGTCAGGAATGTTGTAAAATATTACACCCGAGATGTTAGGTTCCCTTAGGTTAGGATATACAACGTTATAGACGTATAGAAAGTTCCCAGCGAGATGTAGGGACCGACATGCCAGGAATTTTGTAAAATATTACATCCCAGAAGTTAGGTTGCTTTGGGTTAGGATATACAACGTTATAGACGTATATAATGTCCCCATCGAGAAGCAGGCGACGACACGCCAGAATGTTGTAAAATATTACATCCGAGATGTTAGGTTCCCTTGGGTTAGGATATACAACGTTATAGACGTATAGAAAGTTCCCAGCGAGATGTAGGGACCGACATTCCAGGAATTTTGTAAAATATTACATCCCAGAAGTTAGGTTGCTTTGGGTTAGGATATACAACGTTATAGACGTATATAATGTCCCCATCGAGAAGCAGGCGACGACACGCCAGGAATTTTGTAAAATATTACATCCGAGATGTTAGGTTGCCTTAGGACAGGATATACAACGTTATAGACGTATAGAATGTTCCCACCGAGATGTAGGGTCCGACATGACAGGAATGTTGTAAAATATTACATCAGAGTTGTTAGGTTGCTTTAGGTTTGGATATACATCGATATAGACTTATATAATGTTCCCAGCGAGACGTGGGGACCGACATGCCAGGAATGTTGTAATATATTACATCCCAGATGTTAGGTTGCTTTAGGTTAGGATATACAACGTTATAGACGTATATAATGTCCCCTTCGAGAAGCAGGCGACGACACGCCAGAATGTTGTAAAACATTACATCCGATATGTTAGGTTGCCTTAGGCTAGGATATATAACGTGATAAACGTATATAATGTTCCCACCGAGAAGTAGGGACCGAAATGCCAGGAATGTTGTAAAATATTACATCCGAGATGTTAGGTTGCCTTAGGCTAGGACATATATCGTTATAGACGTATACAGTGTTCCCACCGAGAAGTAGGGACCGACGCGTCAGGAATGTTATAATATATTACATCCCAGATGTTAGGTTGCCTTAGGCTAGGATATACAACGTTATAGACGTATAGAATGTTCCCACCGAGAAATTGGGGCCGACGGGTCAGGAATGTTGTAAAATATTACACCCGAGATGTTAGGTTCCCTTAGGTTAGGATATACAACGTTATAGACGTATAGAAAGTTCCCAGCGAGATGTAGGGACCGACATGCCAGGAATGTTGTAAAATATTACATCCCAGAAGTTAGGTTGCTTTGGGTTAGGATATACAACATTTATAGACGTATATAATGTCCCCATCGAGAAGCAGGCGACGACACGCCAGGAATGTTGTAAAATATTACATCCGAGATGTTAGGTTGCCTTAGGCAAGGATATACAACGTTATAGACGTATAGAATGTTCCCATCGAGATGTAGGGTCCGACATGACAGGAATGTTGTAAAATATTACATCCGAGTTGTTAGGTTGCTTTAGGTTTGGATATACATCGTTATAGACGTATAGAATGTCCCCTTCGAGAAGCAGGCGAGGACACGCCAGAATGATGTAAAACATTACATCCGATATGTTAGGTTGCCTTAGGCTAGGATATATAACGTGATAGACGTATATAATGTTCCCACCGAGAAGTAGGGACCGAAATGCCAGGAATGTTGTAAAATATTACATCCGAGATGTTAGGTTGCCTTAGGCTAGGACATATATCGTTATAGACGTATACAGTGTTCCCACCGAGAAGTAGGGACCGACGCGTCAGGAATGTTATAATATATTACATCCCAGATGTTAGGTTGCGTTAGGTTAAGATATACAACGTTATAGACGTATATAATGTCCCCTTCGAGTAGCAGGCGACGACACGCCAGAATGTTGTAAAATATTACATTCGACATGTTAGGTTGCCTTAGGCTAGGATATACAACGTTATAGACGTATAGAATGTTCCCACCGAGAAATTGGGGCCGACGGGTCAGGAATGTTGTAAAATATTACACCCGAGATGTTAGGTTCCCTTAGGTTAGGATATACAACGTTATAGACGTATAGAAAGTTCCCAGCGAGATGTAGGGACCGACATGCCAGGAATTTTGTAAAATATTACATCCCAGAAGTTAGGTTGCTTTGGGTTAGGATATACAACGTTATAGACGTATATAATGTCCCCATCGAGAAGCAGGCGACGACACGCCAGAATGTTGTAAAATATTACATCCGAGATGTTAGGTTCCCTTGGGTTAGGATATACTACGTTATAGACGTATCTAATGTCCCCATCGAGAAGCAGGCGACGACACGCCAGAATGTTGTAAAACATTACATCCGATATGTTAGGTTGCCTTAGGCTAGGATATATAACGTGATAGACGTATATAATGTTTCCACCGAGAAGTAGGGACCGAAATGCCAGGAATGTTGTAAAATATTACACCCGAGATGTTAGGTTCCCTTAGGTTAGGATATACAACGTTATAGAGGTATAGAATGTTCCCACCGAGAAATTGGGGCCGACGGGTCAGGAATGTTGTAAAATATTACACCCGAGATGTTAGGTTCCCTTAGGTTAGGACATACAACGTTATAGACGTATAGAAAGTTCCCAGCGAGATGTAGGGACAGACATGCCAGGAATGTTGTAAAATATTACATCCGATTTGTTAGGTTGCTTTAGGTTTGGATATACATCGTTATAGACTTATATAATGTTCCCACCGAGACGTGGGGACCGACATGCCAGGAATGTTGTAAAATATTACATCCCAGAAGTTAGGTTTCTTTGGGTTACGATATACAACGTTATAGACGTATATAATGTCCCCTTCGAGAAGCAGGCGACGACACGCCAGAATGTTGTAAAATATTACATTCGACATGTTAGGTTGCCTTAGGCTAGGATATACAACGTTATAGACGTATAGAATGTTCCCACCGAGAAATTGGGGCCGACGGGTCAGGAATGTTGTAAAATATTACACCCGAGATGTTAGGTTCCCTTAGGTTAGGATATAAAACGTTATAGACGTATAGAAAGTTCCCAGCGAGATGTAGGGACCGACATGCCAGGAATTTTGTAAAATATTACATCCCAGAAGTTAGGTTGCTTTGGGTTAGGATATACAACGTTATAGACGTATATAATGTCCCCATCGAGAAGCAGGCGACGACACGCCAGAATGTTGTAAAATATTACATCCGAGATGTTAGGTTCCCTTGGGTTAGGATATACAACGTTATAGACGTATAGAATGTTCCCATCGAGATGTAGGGTCCGACATGACAGGAATGTTGTAAAATATTACATCCGAGTTGTTAGGTTGCTTTAGGTTTGGATATACATCGTTATAGACGTATAGAATGTCCCCTTCGAGAAGCAGGCGAGGACACGCCAGAATGATGTAAAACATTACATCCGATATGTTAGGTTGCCTTAGGCTAGGATATATAACGTGATAGACGTATATAATGTTCCCACCGAGAAGTAGGGACCGAAATGCCAGGAATGTTGTAAAATATTACATCCGAGATGTTAGGTTGCCTTAGGCTAGGACATATATCGTTATAGACGTATACAGTGTTCCCACCGAGAAGTAGGGACCGACGCGTCAGGAATGTTATAATATATTACATCCCAGATGTTAGGTTGCGTTAGGTAAAGATATACAACGTTATAGACGTATATAATGTCCCCTTCGAGTAGCAGGCGACGACACGCCTGAATGTTGTAAAATATTACATTCGACATGTTAGGTTGCCTTAGGCTAGGATATACAACGTTATAGACGTATAGAATGTTCCCACCGAGAAATTGGGGCCGACGGGTCAGGAATGTTGTAAAATATTACACCCGAGATGTTAGGTTCCCTTAGGTTAGGATATACAACGTTATAGACGTATAGAAAGTTCCCAGCGAGATGTAGGGACCGACATGCCAGGAATTTTGTAAAATATTACATCCCAGAAGTTAGGTTGCTTTGGGTTAGGATATACAACGTTATAGACGTATATAATGTCCCCATCGAGAAGCAGGCGACGACACGCCAGAATGTTGTAAAATATTACATCCGAGATGTTAGGTTCCCTTGGGTTAGGATATACTACGTTATAGACGTATCTAATGTCCCCATCGAGAAGCAGGCGACGACACGCCAGAATGTTGTAAAACATTACATCCGATATGTTAGGTTGCCTTAGGCTAGGATATATAACGTGATAGACGTATATAATGTTTCCACCGAGAAGTAGGGACCGAAATGCCAGGAATGTTGTAAAATATTACACCCGAGATGTTAGGTTCCCTTAGGTTAGGATATACAACGCTATAGAGGTATAGAATGTTCCCACCGAGAAATTGGGGCCGACGGGTCAGGAATGTTGTAAAATATTACACCCGAGATGTTAGGTTCCCTTAGGTTAGGACATACAACGTTATAGACGTATAGAAAGTTCCCTGCGAGATGTAGGGACAGACATGCCAGGAATGTTGTAAAATATTACATCCGATTTGTTAGGTTGCTTTAGGTTTGGATATACATCGTTATAGACTTATATAATGTTCCCACCGAGACGTGGGGACCGACATGCCAGGAATGTTGTAAAATATTACATCCCAGAAGTTAGGTTTCTTTGGGTTACGATATACAACGTTATAGACGTATATAATGTCCCCTTCGAGAAGCAGGCGACGACACGCCAGAATGTTGTAAAATATTACATTCGACATGTTAGGTTGTCTTAGGCTAGGATATACAACGTTATAGACGTATAGAATGTTCCCACCGAGAAATTGGGGCCGACGGGTCAGGAATGTTGTAAAATATTACACCCGAGATGTTAGGTTCCCTTAGGTTAGGATATACAACGTTATAGACGTATAGAAAGTTCCCAGCGAGATGTAGGGACCGACATGCCAGGAATTTTGTAAAATATTACATCCCAGAAGTTAGGTTGCTTTGGGTTAGGATATACAACGTTATAGACGTATATAATGTCCCCATCGAGAAGCAGGCGACGACACGCCAGAATGTTGTAAAATATTACATCCGAGATGTTAGGTTCCCTTGGGTTAGGATATACAACGTTATAGACGTATAGAAAGTTCCCAGCGAGATGTAGGGACCGACATTCCAGGAATTTTGTAAAATATTACATCCCAGAAGTTAGGTTGCTTTGGGTTAGGATATACAACGTTATAGACGTATATAATGTCCCCATCGAGAAGCAGGCGACGACACGCCAGGAATTTTGTAAAATATTACATCCGAGATGTTAGGTTGCCTTAGGACAGGATATACAACGTTATAGACGTATAGAATGTTCCCACCGAGATGTAGGGTCCGACATGACAGGAATGTTGTAAAATATTACATCAGAGTTGTTAGGTTGCTTTAGGTTTGGATATACATCGATATAGACTTATATAATGTTCCCAGCGAGACGTGGGGACCGACATGCCAGGAATGTTGTAATATATTACATCCCAGATGTTAGGTTGCTTTAGGTTAGGATATACAACGTTATAGACGTATATAATGTCCCCTTCGAGAAGCAGGCGACGACACGCCAGAATGTTGTAAAACATTACATCCGATATGTTAGGTTGCCTTAGGCTAGGATATATAACGTGATAAACGTATATAATGTTCCCACCGAGAAGTAGGGACCGAAATGCCAGGAATGTTGTAAAATATTACATCCGAGATGTTAGGTTGCCTTAGGCTAGGACATATATCGTTATAGACGTATACAGTGTTCCCACCGAGAAGTAGGGACCGACGCGTCAGGAATGTTATAATATATTACATCCCAGATGTTAGGTTGCCTTAGGCTAGGATATACAACGTTATAGACGTATAGAATGTTCCCACCGAGAAATTGGGGCCGACGGGTCAGGAATGTTGTAAAATATTACACCCGAGATGTTAGGTTCCCTTAGGTTAGGATATACAACGTTATAGACGTATAGAAAGTTCCCAGCGAGATGTAGGGACCGACATGCCAGGAATGTTGTAAAATATTACATCCCAGAAGTTAGGTTGCTTTGGGTTAGGATATACAACATTTATAGACGTATATAATGTCCCCATCGAGAAGCAGGCGACGACACGCCAGGAATGTTGTAAAATATTACATCCGAGATGTTAGGTTGCCTTAGGCAAGGATATACAACGTTATAGACGTATAGAATGTTCCCATCGAGATGTAGGGTCCGACATGACAGGAATGTTGTAAAATATTACATCCGAGTTGTTAGGTTGCTTTAGGTTTGGATATACATCGTTATAGACGTATAGAATGTCCCCTTCGAGAAGCAGGCGAGGACACGCCAGAATGATGTAAAACATTACATCCGATATGTTAGGTTGCCTTAGGCTAGGATATATAACGTGATAGACGTATATAATGTTCCCACCGAGAAGTAGGGACCGAAATGCCAGGAATGTTGTAAAATATTACATCCGAGATGTTAGGTTGCCTTAGGCTAGGACATATATCGTTATAGACGTATACAGTGTTCCCACCGAGAAGTAGGGACCGACGCGTCAGGAATGTTATAATATATTACATCCCAGATGTTAGGTTGCGTTAGGTTAAGATATACAACGTTATAGACGTATATAATGTCCCCTTCGAGTAGCAGGCGACGACACGCCAGAATGTTGTAAAATATTACATTCGACATGTTAGGTTGCCTTAGGCTAGGATATACAACGTTATAGACGTATAGAATGTTCCCACCGAGAAATTGGGGCCGACGGGTCAGGAATGTTGTAAAATATTACACCCGAGATGTTAGGTTCCCTTAGGTTAGGATATACAACGTTATAGACGTATAGAAAGTTCCCAGCGAGATGTAGGGACCGACATGCCAGGAATTTTGTAAAATATTACATCCCAGAAGTTAGGTTGCTTTGGGTTAGGATATACAACGTTATAGACGTATATAATGTCCCCATCGAGAAGCAGGCGACGACACGCCAGAATGTTGTAAAATATTACATCCGAGATGTTAGGTTCCCTTGGGTTAGGATATACTACGTTATAGACGTATCTAATGTCCCCATCGAGAAGCAGGCGACGACACGCCAGAATGTTGTAAAACATTACATCCGATATGTTAGGTTGCCTTAGGCTAGGATATATAACGTGATAGACGTATATAATGTTTCCACCGAGAAGTAGGGACCGAAATGCCAGGAATGTTGTAAAATATTACACCCGAGATGTTAGGTTCCCTTAGGTTAGGATATACAACGTTATAGAGGTATAGAATGTTCCCACCGAGAAATTGGGGCCGACGGGTCAGGAATGTTGTAAAATATTACACCCGAGATGTTAGGTTCCCTTAGGTTAGGACATACAACGTTATAGACGTATAGAAAGTTCCCAGCGAGATGTAGGGACAGACATGCCAGGAATGTTGTAAAATATTACATCCGATTTGTTAGGTTGCTTTAGGTTTGGATATACATCGTTATAGACTTATATAATGTTCCCACCGAGACGTGGGGACCGACATGCCAGGAATGTTGTAAAATATTACATCCCAGAAGTTAGGTTTCTTTGGGTTACGATATACAACGTTATAGACGTATATAATGTCCCCTTCGAGAAGCAGGCGACGACACGCCAGAATGTTGTAAAATATTACATTCGACATGTTAGGTTGCCTTAGGCTAGGATATACAACGTTATAGACGTATAGAATGTTCCCACCGAGAAATTGGGGCCGACGGGTCAGGAATGTTGTAAAATATTACACCCGAGATGTTAGGTTCCCTTAGGTTAGGATATAAAACGTTATAGACGTATAGAAAGTTCCCAGCGAGATGTAGGGACCGACATGCCAGGAATTTTGTAAAATATTACATCCCAGAAGTTAGGTTGCTTTGGGTTAGGATATACAACGTTATAGACGTATATAATGTCCCCATCGAGAAGCAGGCGACGACACGCCAGAATGTTGTAAAATATTACATCCGAGATGTTAGGTTCCCTTGGGTTAGGATATACAACGTTATAGACGTATAGAAAGTTCCCAGCGAGATGTAGGGACCGACATTCCAGGAATTTTGTAAAATATTACATCCCAGAAGTTAGGTTGCTTTGGGTTAGGATATACAACGTTATAGACGTATATAATGTCCCCATCGAGAAGCAGGCGACGACACGCCAGGAATTTTGTAAAATATTACATCCGAGATGTTAGGTTGCCTTAGGACAGGATATACAACGTTATAGACGTATAGAATGTTCCCACCGAGATGTAGGGTCCGACATGACAGGAATGTTGTAAAATATTACATCAGAGTTGTTAGGTTGCTTTAGGTTTGGATATACATCGATATAGACTTATATAATGTTCCCAGCGAGACGTGGGGACCGACATGCCAGGAATGTTGTAATATATTACATCCCAGATGTTAGGTTGCTTTAGGTTAGGATATACAACGTTATAGACGTATCTAATGTCCCCTTCGAGAAGCAGGCGACGACACGCCAGAATGTTGTAAAACATTACATCCGATATGTTAGGTTGCCTTAGGCTAGGATATATAACGTGATAAACGTATATAATGTTCCCACCGAGAAGTAGGGACCGAAATGCCAGGAATGTTGTAAAATATTACATCCGAGATGTTAGGTTGCCTTAGGCTAGGACATATATCGTTATAGACGTATACAGTGTTCCCACCGAGAAGTAGGGACCGACGCGTCAGGAATGTTATAATATATTACATCCCAGATGTTAGGTTGCCTTAGGCTAGGATATACAACGTTATAGACGTATATAATGTCCCCATCGAGAAGCAGGCGACGACACGCCAGAATGTTGTAAAATATTACATTCGACATGTTAGGTTGCCTTAGGCTAGGATATACAACGTTATAGACGTATAGAATGTTCCCACCGAGAAATTGGGGCCGACGGGTCAGGAATGTTGTAAAATATTACACCCGAGATGTTAGGTTCCCTTAGGTTAGGATATACAACGTTATAGACGTATAGAAAGTTCCCAGCGGGATGTAGGGACCGACGTGCCAGGAATGTTGTAAAATATTACATCCCAGAAGTTAGGTTGCTTTGGGTTAGGATATACAACGTTATAGACGTATATAATGTCCCCTTCGAGAAGCAGGCGACGACTCGCCAGAATGTTGTAAAATATTACATTCGACATGTTAGGTTGCCTTAGGCTAGGATATGTAACTTTATAGACGTATATAATATTCCCACCGAGAAATAGGGGCCGACTCGTCAGGAATGTTGTAAAATATTATACCCGAAGTGTTAGGTTCCCTTAGGTTAGGATATACAACTTCATAGACGTATAGAATGTTCCCACCGAGATGTAGGGACCGACATGCCAGGAATGTTGTAAAATATTACATCCGAGATGTTAGGTTCCCTTAGGTTAGGATATACAACGTTATAGACGTATAGAAAGTTCCCAGCGAGATGTAGGGACCGACATGCCAGGAATTTTGTAAAATATTACATCCCAGAAGTTAGGTTGCTTTGGGTTAGGATATACAACGTTATAGACGTATATAATGTCCCCATCGAGAAGCAGGCGACGACACGCCAGAATGTTGTAAAATATTACATCCGAGATGTTAGGTTCCCTTGGGTTAGGATATACAACGTTATAGACGTATCTAATGTCCCCATCGAGAAGCAAGCGACGACACGCCAGAATGTTGTAAAACATTACATCCGATATGTTAGGTTGCCTTAGGCTAGGATATATAACGTAATAGACGTATATAATGTTCCCACCGAGATGTAGGGACCGAAATGCCAGGAATGTTGTAAAATATTACATCCGAGATGTTAGGTTGCCTTAGGCTAGGACATATATCGTTATAGACGTATACAGTGTTCCCACCGAGTAGTAGGGACCGACGCGTCAGGAATGTTATAATATATTACATCCCAGATGTTAGGTTGCGTTAGGTTAAGATATACAACGTTATAGACGTATATAATGTCCCCTTCGAGAAGCAAGCGACGACACGCCAGAATGTTGTAAAATATTACATTCGACATGTTAGATTACCTTAGGCTAGGATATATAACGTTATAGACGTATATAATATTCCCACCGAGAAATAGGGGCCGACTCGTCAGGAATGTTGTAAAATATTACACCCGAAGTGTTAGGTTCCCTTAGGTTAGGATATACAACGTTATAGACGTATAGAAAGTTCCCAGCGGGATGTAGGGACCGACATGCCAGGAATTTTGTAAAATATTACATCCCAGAAGTTAGGTTGCTTTGGGTTAGGATATACAACGTTATAGACGTATATAATGTTCCCATCGAGAAGCAGGCGACGACACGCCAGGAATGTTGTAAAACATTACATCCGATATGTTAGGTTGCCTTAGGCTAGGATATATAACGTGATAGACGTATATAATATTCCCACCGAGAAGTAGGGACCGAAATGCCAGGAATGTTGTAAAATATTACACCCGAGATGTTAGGTTCCCTTAGGTTAGGATATACAACGTTATAGAGGTATAGAATGTTCCCACCGAGAAATTGGGGCCGACGGGTCAGGAATGTTGTAAAATATTACACCCGAGATGTTAGGTTCCCTTAGGTTAGGACATACAACGTTATAGACGTATAGAAAGTTCCCAGCGAGATGTAGGGACCGACATGCCAGGAATGTTGTAAAATATTACATCCGAGTTGTTAGGTTGCTTTAGGTTTGGATATACATCGTTATAGACTTATATAATGTTCCCACCGAGACGTGGGGACCGACATGCCAGGAATGTTGTAAAACATTACATCCCAGAAGTTAGGTTTCTTTGGGTTACGATATACAACGTTATAGACGTATATAATGTCCCCTTCGAGAAGCAGGCGACGACACGCCAGAATGTTGTGAAATGTTACATCCGATATGTTAGGTTGCCTTAGGCTAGGATATATAACGTGATAGACGTATATAATGTTCCCACCGAGAAATAGGGGCCGAAGCGTCAGGAATGTTGTAAAATATGACATCCCAGAAGTTAGGTTGCGTTAGGTTAGGATATACAACGTTATAGACGTATATAATGTCCCCTTCGAGAAGCAGGCGACGACTCGCCAGAATGTTGTAAAATATTACATTCGACATGTTAGGTTGCCTTAGGCTAGGATATGTAACTTTATAGACGTATATAATATTCCCACCGAGAAATAGGGGCCGACTCGTCAGGAATGTTGTAAAATATTATACCCGAAGTGTTAGGTTCCCTTAGGTTAGGATATACAACTTCATAGACGTATAGAATGTTCCCACCGAGATGTAGGGACCGACATGCCAGGAATGTTGTAAAATATTACATCCGAGATGTTAGGTTGCCTTAGGCTAGGACATATATCGTTATAGACGTATACAATGTTCCAACCGAAAAGTAGGGACCGACGTGTCAGGAATGTTGTAATATATTACATCCCAGATGTTAGGTTGCGTTAGGTTAGGATATACAACGTTATAGACGTATATAATGTCCCCTTCGAGAAGCAGGCGACGACACGCCAGGAATGTTATCAACTATTACATCCGAGATTTTAGGTTGCCTTAGGTTAGGATATATAACGTTATAGACGAATATAATATTCCCACCGAGAAATAGGGGCCGACGCGTCAGGAACGTTGTAAAATATTACACCCGAAATGTTAGGCACCCTTAGGTTAGGATATACAACGTTATAGACGTATAGAATGTTCCCACCGAGATGTAGGGACCGACATGCCAGGAATGTTGTAAAATATTACATCCGAGATGTTAGGTTGCCTTAGGTTAGGATATACAACCTTATAGATGTATATAATGTCCACATCGAGAAGCAGGCGACGACACGCCAGGAATGTTATCAAATATTACATCCGAGATTTTAGGTTGCCTTAGGTTAGGATATACAACGTTATAGACGTATATAATGCCCCATCGGGAAGTAAGTGCCGTCACGCCAGGAATGCTGTAAAATATTACGGTAGAGAGGTTAGGTTGCCTTAGGTTATGATATATAACCTTGCAGACATATATAATGTTCCCACCGAGATGTAGGGACCGACATGCCAGGAATGTTCTGAAATATTACATCCGATATGTTAGGTTGCCTTAGGATAGGATATACAACGTTATAGACGTATAGAATGTTCCCACCGAGAAATAGGGGCCTACGCGTCAGGAATGTTGTAAAATATTACACCCGAGACGTTAGGTTCTCTTAGGTTAGGATATACAACGTTATAGACATATAGAATGTTCCCACCGAGAAATAGGGGCGGACGCGTCAGGAATGTTGTAAAATATGACATCCCAGATGTTAGGTTGCGTTAGGTTAAGATATACAACGTTATAGACGTATATAATGTCCCCTTCGAGAAGCAGGCGACAACACGCCAGAATGTTGTAAAATATTACATTCGAAATGTTAGGTTGCCTTAGGCTAGGATATATAATGTTATAGACGAATATAATATTCCCACCGAGAAATAGGGGCCGACGCGTCAGGAACGTTGTAAAATATTACACCCGAAATGTTAGGCACCCTTAGGTTAGGATATACAACGTTATAGACGTATAGAATGTTCCCACCGAGATGTAGGGACCGACATGCCAGGAATGTTGTAAAATATTACATCCGAGATGTTAGGTTGCCTTAAGCTAGGACATATATATTTATAGACGTATACAATGTTCCCACCGAGAAGTAGGGATCGACGCGTCAGGAATGTTGTAAAATATTACATCCCAGATGTTAGGTTGCGTTAGGTTAGGATATACAACGTTATAGACGTATATAATGTCCCCTTCGAGAAGCAGGCGACGACACGCCAGAATGTTGTAAAATATTACATTCGACATGTTAGGTTGCCTTAAGCTAGGATATACAACGTTATAGACGTATATAATATTCCCACCGAGAAATAGGGGCCGACGCGTCAGGAATGTTGTAAAATATTACACCCGAGATGTTAGGTTCCCTTAGGTTAGGATATACAACGTTATAGACGTATAGAAAGTTCCCAGCGAGATGTAGGGACCGACATGCCAGGAATTTTGTAAAATATTACATCCCAGAAGTTAGGTTGCTTTGGGTTAGGATATACAACGTTATAGACGTATTTAATGTCCCCATCGAGAAGCAGGCGACGACACGCCAGAATGTTGTAAAATATTACATCCGAGATGTTAGGTTCCCTTGGGTTAGGATATACAACGTTATAGACGTATCTAATGTCCCCATCGAGAAGCAAGCGACGACACGCCAGAATGTTGTAAAACATTACATCCGATATGTTAGGTTGCCTTAGGCTAGGATATATAACGTGATAGACGTATATAATGTTCCCACCGAGATGTAGGGACCGAAATGCCAGGAATGTTGTAAAATATTACATCCGAGATGTTAGGTTGCCTTAGGCTAGGACATATATCGTTATAGACGTATACAGTGTTCCCACCGAGTAGTAGGGACCGACGCGTCAGGAATGTTATAATATATTATATCCCAGATGTTAGGTTGCGTTAGGTTAAGATATACAACGTTATAGACGTATATAATGTCCCCTTCGAGAAGCAAGCGACGACACGCCAGAATGTTGTAAAATATTACATTCGACATGTTAGATTACCTTAGGCTAGGATATATAACGTTATAGACGTATATAATATTCCCACCGAGAAATAGGGGCCGACTCGTCAGGAATGTTGTAAAATATTACACCCGAAGTGTTAGGTTCCCTTAGGTTAGGATATACAACGTTATAGACGTATAGAAAGTTCCCAGCGGGATGTAGGGACCGACATGCCAGGAATTTTGTAAAATATTACATCCCAGAAGTTAGGTTGCTTTGGGTTAGGATATACAACGTTATAGACGTATATAATGTTCCCATCGAGAAGCAGGCGACGACACGCCAGGAATGTTGTAAAACATTACATCCGATATGTTAGGTTGCCTTAGGCTAGGATATATAACGTGATAGACGTATATAATATTCCCACCGAGAAGTAGGGACCGAAATGCCAGGAATGTTGTAAAATATTACACCCGAGATGTTAGGTTCCCTTAGGTTAGGATATACAACGTTATAGAGGTATAGAATGTTCCCACCGAGAAATTGGGGCCGACGGGTCAGGAATGTTGTAAAATATTACACCCGAGATGTTAGGTTCCCTTAGGTTAGGACATACAACGTTATAGACGTATAGAAAGTTCCCAGCGAGATGTAGGGACCGACATGCCAGGAATGTTGTAAAATATTACATCCGAGTTGTTAGGTTGCTTTAGGTTTGGATATACATCGTTATAGACTTATATAATGTTCCCACCGAGACGTGGGGACCGACATGCCAGGAATGTTGTAAAACATTACATCCCAGAAGTTAGGTTTCTTTGGGTTACGATATACAACGTTATAGACGTATATAATGTCCCCTTCGAGAAGCAGGCGACGACACGCCAGAATGTTGTGAAATGTTACATCCGATATGTTAGGTTGCCTTAGGCTAGGATATATAACGTGATAGACGTATATAATGTTCCCACCGAGAAATAGGGGCCGAAGCGTCAGGAATGTTGTAAAATATGACATCCCAGAAGTTAGGTTGCGTTAGGTTAGGATATACAACGTTATAGACGTATATAATGTCCCCTTCGAGAAGCAGGCGACGACTCGCCAGAATGTTGTAAAATATTACATTCGACATGTTAGGTTGCCTTAGGCTAGGATATGTAACTTTATAGACGTATATAATATTCCCACCGAGAAATAGGGGCCGACTCGTCAGGAATGTTGTAAAATATTATACCCGAAGTGTTAGGTTCCCTTAGGTTAGGATATACAACTTCATAGACGTATAGAATGTTCCCACCGAGATGTAGGGACCGACATGCCAGGAATGTTGTAAAATATTACATCCGAGATGTTAGGTTGCCTTAGGCTAGGACATATATCGTTATAGACGTATACAATGTTCCAACCGAAAAGTAGGGACCGACGTGTCAGGAATGTTGTAATATATTACATCCCAGATGTTAGGTTGCGTTAGGTTAGGATATACAACGTTATAGACGTATATAATGTCCCCTTCGAGAAGCAGGCGACGACACGCCAGGAATGTTATCAACTATTACATCCGAGATTTTAGGTTGCCTTAGGTTAGGATATATAACGTTATAGACGAATATAATATTCCCACCGAGAAATAGGGGCCGACGCGTCAGGAACGTTGTAAAATATTACACCCGAAATGTTAGGCACCCTTAGGTTAGGATATACAACGTTATAGACGTATAGAATGTTCCCACCGAGATGTAGGGACCGACATGCCAGGAATGTTGTAAAATATTACATCCGAGATGTTAGGTTGCCTTAGGTTAGGATATACAACCTTATAGATGTATATAATGTCCACATCGAGAAGCAGGCGACGACACGCCAGGAATGTTATCAAATATTACATCCGAGATTTTAGGTTGCCTTAGGTTAGGATATACAACGTTATAGACGTATATAATGCCCCATCGGGAAGTAAGTGCCGTCACGCCAGGAATGCTGTAAAATATTACGGTAGAGAGGTTAGGTTGCCTTAGGTTATGATATATAACCTTGCAGACATATATAATGTTCCCACCGAGATGTAGGGACCGACATGCCAGGAATGTTCTGAAATATTACATCCGATATGTTAGGTTGCCTTAGGATAGGATATACAACGTTATAGACGTATAGAATGTTCCCACCGAGAAATAGGGGCCTACGCGTCAGGAATGTTGTAAAATATTACACCCGAGACGTTAGGTTCTCTTAGGTTAGGATATACAACGTTATAGACATATAGAATGTTCCCACCGAGAAATAGGGGCGGACGCGTCAGGAATGTTGTAAAATATGACATCCCAGATGTTAGGTTGCGTTAGGTTAAGATATACAACGTTATAGACGTATATAATGTCCCCTTCGAGAAGCAGGCGACAACACGCCAGAATGTTGTAAAATATTACATTCGAAATGTTAGGTTGCCTTAGGCTAGGATATATAATGTTATAGACGAATATAATATTCCCACCGAGAAATAGGGGCCGACGCGTCAGGAACGTTGTAAAATATTACACCCGAAATGTTAGGCACCCTTAGGTTAGGATATACAACGTTATAGACGTATAGAATGTTCCCACCGAGATGTAGGGACCGACATGCCAGGAATGTTGTAAAATATTACATCCGAGATGTTAGGTTGCCTTAAGCTAGGACATATATATTTATAGACGTATACAATGTTCCCACCGAGAAGTAGGGATCGACGCGTCAGGAATGTTGTAAAATATTACATCCCAGATGTTAGGTTGCGTTAGGTTAGGATATACAACGTTATAGACGTATATAATGTCCCCTTCGAGAAGCAGGCGACGACACGCCAGAATGTTGTAAAATATTACATTCGACATGTTAGGTTGCCTTAAGCTAGGATATACAACGTTATAGACGTATATAATATTCCCACCGAGAAATAGGGGCCGACGCGTCAGGAATGTTGTAAAATATTACACCCGAGATGTTAGGTTCCCTTAGGTTAGCATATACAACGTTATAGACGTATAGAATGTTCCCACCGAGATGTAGGGACCGACATGCCAGGAATGTTGTAAAATATTACATCCGAGATGTTAGGTTGCCTTAGGTTAGGATATACAACCTTATAGATGTATATAATGTCCACATCGAGAAGCAGGCGACGACACGCCAGGAATGTTGTAAAATATTACATGCTAGATGTTAGGTTCCCTTAGGTTAGGATATACAACGTTATAGACGTATCTAATGTCCCCATCGAGAAGCAGGCGACGACACGCCAGAATGTTGTGAAATGTTACATCCGATATGTTAGGTTGCCTTAGGCTAGGATATATAACGTGATAGACGTATATAATGTTCCCACCGAGAAATAGGGGCCGAAGCGTCAGGAATGTTGTAAAATATTACACCCGAGATGTTAGGTTCCCTTAGGTTAGGATATACAACGTTATAGACGTATAGAATGTTCCCACCGAGAAATAGGGGCCGACGCGTCAGGAACGTTGTAAAATATTACACCCGAAATGTTAGGCACCCTTAGGTTAGGATATACAACGTTATAGACGTATAGAATATTCCCACCGAGAAATAGGGGCCGACGCGGCAGGAATGTTGTAAAATATTACACCCGAGACGTTAGGTTCTCTTAGGTTAGGATATACAACGTTATAGACATATAGAATGTTCCCACCGAGAAATAGGGGCCGGCGCGTCAGGAATGTTGTAAAATATGACATCCGAGATGTTAGGTTGCGTTAGGTTAGGATATACAACCTTATAGATGTATATAATGTCCACATCGAGAAGCAGGCGACGACACGCCAGGAATGTTGTAAAATATTACATGCTAGATGTTAGGTTCCCTTAGGATAGGATATACAACGTTATAGACGTATCTAATGTCCCCATCGAGAAGCAGGCGACGACACGCCAGAATGTTGTGAAATGTTACATCCGATATGTTAGGTTGCCTTAGGCTAGGATATATAACGTGATAGACGTATATAATGTTCCCACCGAGAAATAGGGGCCGAAGCGTCAGGAATGTTGTAAAATATGACATCCCAGAAGTTAGGATGCGTTAGGTTAAGATATACAACGTTATAGACGTATATAATGTCCCCTTCGAGCAGCAGGCGGCGACACGCCAAAATGTTGTAAAATATTACATTCGACATGTTAGGTTGCCTTAGGCTAGGATATGTAACTTTATAGACGTATATAATATTCCCACCGAGAAATAGGGGCCGACTCGTCAGGAATGTTGTAAAATATTACACCCGAAGTGTTAGGTTCCCTTAGGTTAGGATATACAACGTCATAGACGTATAGAATGTTCCCACCGAGATGTAGGGACCGACATGCCAGGAATGTTGTAAAATATTACATCCGAGATGTTAGGTTGCCTTAGGCTAGGACATATATCGTTATAGACGTATACAATGTTCGCACCGAAAAGTAGGGACCAACGCGTCAGGAATGTTGTAATATATTACATCCGAGATTTTAGGTTGCCTTAGGTTAGGAAATATAACGTTATAGACGAATATAATATTCCCACCGAGAAATAGGGGCCGACGCGTCAGGAACGTTGTAAAATATTACATTCGACATGTTAGGTTGCCTTAGGCTTGGATATGTAACGTTATAGACGTATATAACGTTCCCACCGGGAAATAGGGGCCGACGCGTCAGGAATGTTGTAAAATATTACACCCGAGATGTTAGGTTCCCTTAGGTTAGCTTATACAACGTTATAGACGTATAGAATGTTCCCACCGAGATGTAGGGACCGACATGCCAGGAATGTTGTAAAATATTACATCCGAGATGTTAGGTTGCCTTTGGCTAGGACATATATCGTTATAGACGTATACAATGTTCCCACCGAGATGTAGGGACCGACGCGTCAGGAATGTTGTAAAATATTACATCCCAGATGTTAGGTTGCGTTAGGTTAGGATATACAACGTTATAGACGTATATAATGTCCCCTTCGAGAAGCAGGCGACGACACGCCAGAATGTTGTAAAATATTACATTCGACATGTTAGGTTGCCTTAGGCTAGGATATGTAACGTTATAGACGAATATAATATTCCCACCGAGAAATAGGGGCCGACGCGTCAGGAACGTTGTAAAATATTACACCCGAAATGTTAGGTTCCCTTAGGTTAGGATATACAACGTTATAGACGTATATAATGTTCCCACCGAGAAGTAGGGACCGACATGCCAGGAATGTTGTAAAATATTACATACGAGATGTTAGGTTGCTTTGGGTTAGGATATACAACGTTATCGACGTATATAATGTCCCCATCGAGAAGCATGCGACGACACGCCAGAATGTTGTAAAATATTACATCCGAGATGTTAGGTTCCCTTAGGTTAGGATATACAACGTTATAGACGTCTCCAATGTCCCCATCGAGAAGCATGCGACGACACGCCAGAATGTTGTAAAATATTATATCCGATATGTTAGGTTGCCTTAGGCTAGGATATATAACGTGAGAGACGTATATAATGTTCCCACCGAGAAGTAGGGACCGAAATGCCAGGAATGTTGTAAAATATTACACCCGAGATGTTAGGTTCCCTTAGGTTAGGATATACAACGTTATAGACGTATCTAATGTCCCCATCGAGAAGCAGGCGACGACACGCCAGAATGTTGTGAAATGTTACATCCGATATGTTAGGTTGCCTTAGGCTAGGATATATAACGTGATAGACGTATATAATGTTCCCACCGAGAAATAGCGGCCGAAGCGTCAGGAATGTTGTAAAATATGACATCCCAGAAGTTAGGTTGCGTTAGGTTAAGATATACAACGTTATAGTCGTATATAATGTCCCCTTCGAGAAGCAGGCGACGACTCGCCAGAATGTTGTAAAATATTACATTCGACATGTTAGGTTGCCTTAGGCTAGGATATGTAACTTTATAGACGTATATAATATTCCCACCGAGAAATAGGGGCCGACTCGTCAGGAATGTCGTAAAATATTATACCCGAAGTGTTAGGTTCCCTTAGGTTAGGATATACAACTTCATAGACGTATAGAATGTTCCCACCGAGATGTAGGGACCGACATGCCAGGAATGTTGTAAAATATTACATCCGAGATGTTAGGTTGCCTTAGGCTAGGACATATATCGTTATAGACGTATACAATGTTCCAACCGAAAAGTAGGGACCGACGCGTCAGGAATGTTGTAATATATTACATCCCAGATGTTAGGTTGCGTTAGGTTAGGATATACAACGTTATAGACGTATATAATGTCCCCTTCGAGAAGCAGGCGACGACACGCCAGGAATGTTATCAACTATTACATCCGAGATTTTAGGTTGCCTTAGGTTAGGACATATAACGTTATAGACGAATATAATATTCCCACCGAGAAATAGGGGCCGACGCGTCAGGAACGTTGTAAAATATTACACCCGAAATGTTAGGCACCCTTAGGTTAGGATATACAACGTTATAGACGTATAGAATGTTCCCACCGAGAAGTAGGGACCGACATGCCAGGAATGTTGTAAAATATTACATACGAGATGTTAGGTTGCTTTGAGTTAGGATATACAACGTTATCGACGTATATAATGTCCCCATCGAAAAGCAGGCGACGACACGCCAGAATGTTGTAAAATATTACACCCGAGATGTTAGGTTCCCTTAGGTTAGGATATACAACTTTATAGACGTATCTAATGTCCCCATCGAGGAGCAGGCGACGACACGCCAGAATGTTGTGAAATGTTACATCCGATATGTTAGGTTGCCTTAGGCTAGGATATATAACGTGATAGACGTATATAATGTTCCCACCGAGAAATAGGGGCCGACGCGTCAGGAATGTTGTAAAATATGACATCCCAGATGTTAGGTTGCGTTAGGTTAAGATATACAACGTTATAGACGTATATAATGTCCCCTTCGAGAAGCAGGCGACGACACGCCAGAATGTTGTAAAATATTACATTCGACATGTTAGGTTGCCTTAGGCTAGGATATGTAACGTTATAGACGTATATAATATTCCCACCGAGAAATAGGGGCCGACGCGTCAGGAATGTTGTAAAATATTACACCCGAGATGTTAGGTTCCCTTAGGTTAGGATATACAGCGTTATAGACGTATAGAATGTTCCCACCGAGATGTAGGGACCGACATGCCAGGAATGTTGTAAAATATTACATCCGAGATGTTAGGTTGCCTTAGGCTAGGATATACAACCTTATAGATGTATATAATGTCCACATCGAGAAGCAGGCGACGACACGCCAGGAATGTTATCAACTATTACATCCGAGATTTTAGGTTGCCTTAGGTTAGGGTATACAACGTTATAGACGTATATAATGCCCCATCGGGAAATAAGTGCCGTCACGCCAGGAATGCTGTAAAATATTACGGTAGAGAGGTTAGGTTGCCTTAGGTTATGATATATAACATTGCAGACGTATATAATGTTCCCACCGAGATGTAGGGACCGACATGCCAGGAATGTTGTAAAATATTACACCCGAGATGTTAGGTTCCCTTAGGTTAGCATATACAACGTTATAGACGTATATAATGTTTCCACCGAGAAGTAGGGACCGACATGCCAGGAATGTTGTAAAATATTACATACAAGATGTTAGGTTGCTTTGGGTTAGGATATACAACGTTATCGACGTATGTAATGTCACCATCGAGAAGCAGGCGACGACACGCCAGAAGGTTGTAAAATATTACATTCGACATGTTAGGTTGCCTTAGGCTAGGATATGTAACGTTATAGACGTATATAATATTCCCACCGAGAAATAGGGGCCGACGCGTCAGGAATGTTGTAAAATATTACACCCGAGATGTTAGGTTCCCTTAGGTTAGGATATACAACGTTATAGACGTATAGAATGTTCCCACCGAGATGTAGGGACCGACATGCCAGGAATGTTGTAAAATATTACATCCGAGATGTTAGGTTGCCTTAGGTTAGGATATACAACCTTATAGATGTATATAATGTCCACATCGAGAAGCAGGCGACGACACGCCAGGAATGTTGTAAAATATTACATGCTAGATGTTAGGTTCCCTTAGGTTAGGATATACAACGTTATAGACGTATCTAATGTCCCCATCGAGAAGCAGGCGACGACACGCCAGAATGTTGTGAAATGTTACATCCGATATGTTAGGTTGCCTTAGGTTAGGATATACAAAGTCATAGACGTATAGAATGTTCCCACCGAGATGTAGGGACCGACATGCCAGGAATGTTGTAAAATATTACATCCGAGATCTTAGGTTGCCTTAGGCTAGGACATATATCGTTATAGACGTATACAATGTTCGCACCGAAAAGTAGGGACCGACGCGTCAGGAATGTTGTAATATATTACATCCCAGATGTTAGGTTGCGTTAGGTTAGGATATACAACGTTATAGACGTATATAATATCCCCTTCGAGAAGCAGGCGACGACACGCCAGAATGTTGTGAAATGTTACATCCGATATGTTAGGTTGCCTTAGGCTAGGATATATAACGTGATAGACGTATATAATGTTCCCACCGAGAAATAGGGGCCGAAGCGTCAGGAATGTTGTAAAATATGACATCCCAGAAGTTAGGTTGCGTTAGGTTAAGATATACAACGTTATAGACGTATATAATGTCCCCTTCGAGAAGCAGGCGGCGACACGCCAAAATGTTGTAAAATATTACATTCGACATGTTAGGTTGCCTTAGGCTAGGATATGTAACTTTATAGACGTATATAATATTCCCACCGAGAAATAGGGGCCGACTCGTCAGGAATGTTGTAAAATATTACACCCGAAGTGTTAGGTTCCCTTAGGTTAGGATATACAATGTCATAGACGTATAGAATGTTCCCACCGAGATGTAGGGACCGACATGCCAGGAATGTTGTAAAATATTACATCCGAGATGTTAGGTTGCCTTAGGTTAGGATATACAACCTTATAGATGTATATAATGTCCACATCGAGAAGCAGGCGACGACACGACCGGAATGTTATCAACTATTACATCCGAGATTTTGGGTTGCCTCAGGTTAGAATGTACAACGTTATAGACGTATATAATGCCCCATCGGGAAGTAAGTGCCGTCACGCCAGGAATGCTGTAAAATATTACGGTAGAGAGGTTAGGTTGCCTTAGGTTATGATATATAACATTGCAGACGTATATAACGTTCCCATCGAGATGTAGGGACCGACATGCCAGGAATGTTGTAAAATATTACACCCGAGATGTTAGGTTCCCTTAGGTTAGGATATACAGCGTTATAGACGTATAGAATGTTCCCACCGAGATGTAGGGACCGACATGCCAGGAATGTTGTGAAATATTACATCCGATATGTTAGGTTGCCTTAGGCTAGGATATATAACGTGATAGACGTATATAATGTTCCCACCGGGAAATAGGGGCCGACGCGTCAGGAATGTTGTAAAATATGACATCCCAGATGTTAGGCTGCGTTAGGTTAAGATATACAACGTTATAGACGTATATAATGTCCCCTTCGAGAAGCAGGCGACGACAAGCCAGAATGTTGTAAAATATTACATTCGACATGTTAGGTTGCCTTAGGCTAGGATATACAACGTTATAGACGTATATAATATTTCCACCGAGAAATAGGGGCCGACTCGTCAGGAATGTTGTAAAATATTACACCCGAAGTGTTAGGTTCCCTTAGGTTAGGATATACAACGTCATAGACGTATAGAATGTTCCCACCGAGATGTAGGGACCGACATGCCAGGAATGTTGTAAAATATTACATCCGAGATGTTAGGTTGCCTTAGGCTAGGACATATATCGTTATAGACGTATACAATGTTCGCACCGAAAAGTAGGGACCGACGCGTCAGGAATGTTGTAATATATTACATCCCAGATGTTAGGTTGCGTTAGGTTAGGATATACAACGTTATAGGCGTATATAATATCCCCTTCGAGAAGCAGGCGACGACACGCCAGAATGTTGTAAAATATTACACCCGAGATGTTAGGTTCCCTTAGGTTAGGATATACAACTTTATAGACGTATCTAATGTCCCCATCGAGGAGCAGGCGACGACACGCCAGAATGTTGTGAAATGTTACATCCGATATGTTAGGTTGCCTTAGGCTAGGATATATAACGTGATAGACGTATATAATGTTCCCACCGATAAATAGCGGCCGAAGCGTCAGGAATGTTGTAAAATATGACATCCCAGAAGTTAGGTTGCGTTAGGTTAAGATATACAACGTTATAGACGTATATAATGTCCCCTTCGAGAAGCAGGCGACGACTCGCCAGAATGTTGTACAATACTACATTCGACATGTTAGGTTGCCTTAGGCTAGGATATGTAACTTTATAGACGTATATAATATTCCCACCGAGAAATAGGGGCCGACTCGTCAGGAATGTTGTAAAATATTATACCCGAAGTGTTAGGTTCCCTTAGGTTAGGATATACAACTTCATAGACGTATAGAATGTTCCCACCGAGATGTAGGGACCGACATGCCAGGAATGTTGTAAAATATTACATCCGAGATGTTAGGTTGCCTTAGGCTAGGACATATATCGTTATAGACGTATACAATGTTCCAACCGAAAAGTAGGGACCGACGCGTCAGGAATGTTGTAATATAATACATCCCAGATGTTAGGTTGCGTTAGGTTAGGATATACAACCTTATAGATGTATGTAATGTCCACATCGAGAAGCAGGCGACGACACGCCAGGAATGTTATCAACTATTACATCCGAGATTTTAGGTTGCCTTAGGTTAGGGTATACAACGTTATAGACGTATATAATGCCCCATCGGGAAGTAAGTGCCGTCACGCCAGGAGTGCTGTAAAATATTACGGTAGAGAGGTTAGGTTGCCTTAGGTTATGATATATAACATTGCAGACGTATATAATGTTCCCACCGAGATGTAGGGACCGACATGCCAGGAATGTTGTAAAATATTACACCCGAGATGTTAGGTTCCCTTAGGTTAGGATATACAACGTTATAGAGGTATAGAATTTTCCCACCGAGAAATAGGGGCCGACGCGTCAGGAATGTTGTAAAATATTACACCCGAGACGTTAGGTTCTCTTAGGTTAGGATACACAACGTTATAGACATATAGAATGTTCCCACCGAGAAATAGGGGCCGACGCGTCAGGAATGTTGTAAAATATGACATCCCAGAAGTTAGGTTGCGTTAGGTTAAGATATACAACGTTATAGACGTATATAATGTCCCCTTCGAGAAGCAGGCGGCGACAGGCCAAAATGTTGTAAAATATTACATTCGACATGTTAGGTTGCCTTAGGCTAGGATATGTAACTTTATAGACGTATATAATATTTCCACCGAGAAATAGGGGCCGACTCGTCAGGAATGTTGTAAAATATTACACCCGAAGTGTTAGGTTCCCTTAGGTTAGGATATACAACGTCATAGACGTATAGAATGTTCCCACCGAGATGTAGGGACCGACATGCCAGGAATGTTGTAAAATATTACATCCGAGATGTTAGGTTGCCTTAGGCTAGGACATATATCGTTATAGACGTATACAATGTTCGCACCGAAAAGTAGGGACCGACGCGTCAGGAATGTTGTAATACATTACATCCCAGATGTTAGGTTGCGTTAGGTTAGGATATACAACGTTATAGGCGTATATAATATCCCCTTCGAGAAGCAGGCGACGACACGCCAGGAATGTTATCAACTATTACATCCGAGATTTTAGGTTGCCTTAGGTTAGGATATATAACGTTATAGACGAATATAATATTCCCACCGAGAAATAGGGGCCGACACGTCAGGAACGTTGTAAAATATTACACCCGAAATGTTAGGCACCCTTAGGTTAGGATATACAGCGTTATAGACATATAGAATGTTCCCACCGAGACGTAGGGACCGACATGCCAGGAATGTTGTAAAATATTACATACGAGATGTTAGGTTGCTTTGGGTTAGGATATACAACGTTATCGACGTATATAATGTTCCCATCGAAAAGCAGGCGACGACACGCCAGAATGTTGTAAAATATTACACCCGAGATGTTAGGTTCCCTTAGGTTAGGATATACAACGTTATAGACGTATCTAATGTCCCCATCGAGAAGCAGGCGACGACACGCCAGAATGTTGTGAAATGTTACATTCGACATGTTAGGTTGCCTTAGGCTAGGATATGTAACTTTATAGACGTATATAATATTCCCACCGAGAAATAGGGGCCGACTCGTCAGGAATGTTGTAAAATATTACACCCGAAGTGTTAGGTTCCCTTAGGTTAGGATATACAACGTCATAGACGTATAGAATGTTCCCACCGAGATGTAGGGACCGACATGCCAGGAATGTTGTAAAATATTACATCCGAGATGTTAGGTTGCCTTAGGCTAGGACATATATCGTTATAGACGTATACAATGTTCGCACCGAAAAGTAGGGACCGACGCGTCAGGAATGTTGTAATATATTACATCCCAGATGTTAGGTTGCGTTAGGTTAGGATATACAACGTTATAGACGTATATAATATCCCCTTCGAGAAGCAGGCGACGACACGCCAGAATGTTGTGAAATGTTACATCCGATATGTTAGGTTGCCTTAGGCTAGGATATATAACGTGATAGACGTATATAATGTTCCCTCCGAGAAATAGGGGCCGAAGCGTCAGGAATGTTGTAAAATATGACATCCCAGAAGTTAGGTTGCGTTAGGTTAAGATATACAACGTTATAGACGTATATAATGTCCCCTTCGAGAAGCAGGCGGCGACACGCCAAAATGTTGTAAAATATTACATTCGACATGTTAGGTTGCCTTAGGCTAGGATATGTAACTTTATAGACGTATATAATATTCCCACCGAGAAATAGGGGCCGACTCGTCAGGAATGTTGTAAAATATTACACCCGAAGTGTTAGGTTCCCTTAGGTTAGGATATACAATGTCATAGACGTATATAATGTTCCCACCGAGATGTAGGGACCGACATGCCAGGAATGTTGTAAAATATTACACCCGAGATGTTAGGTTCCCTTAGGTTAGGATATATAACCTTGCAGACGTATATAATGTTCCCACCGAGATGTAGGGAACGACATGCCAGGAATGTTGTAAAATATTACACCCGAGATGTTAGGTTCCCTTAGGTTAGGATATACAACGTTATAGACGTATGGAATATTCCCACCGAGAAATAGGGGCCGACGCGTCAGGAATGTTGTAAAATATTACACCCGAGACGTTAGGTTCTCTTAGGTTAGGATATATAACGTTATAGACGAATATAATATTCCCACCGAGAAATAGGGGCCGACGCGTCAGGAACGTTGTAAAATATTACACCCGAAATGTTAGGCACCCTTAGGTTAGGATATACAACGTTATAGACGTATAGAATGTTCCCACCGAGATGTAGGGACCGACATGCCAGGAATGTTGTAAAATATTACATCCGAGATGTTAGGTTGCCTTAGGTTAGAATATACAACCTTATAGATGTATGTAATGTCCACATCGAGAAGCAGGCGACGACACGCCAGGAATGTTATCAACTATTACATCCGAGATTTTATGTTGCCTTAGGTTAGGGTATACAACGTTATAGACGTATATAATGCCCCATCGGGAAGTAAGTGCCGTCACGCCAGGAATGCTGTAAAATATTACGGTAGAGAGGTTAGGTTGCCTTAGGTTATGATATATAACATTGCAGACGTATATAATGTTCCCACCGAGATGTAGGGACCGACATGCCAGGAATGTTGTAAAATATTACACCCGAGATGTTAGGTTCCCTTAGGTTAGGATATACAACGTTATAGACGTATAGAATGTTCCCACCGAGAAATAGGGGCCGACGCGTCAGGAATGTTGTAAAATATTACACCCGAGACGTTAGGTTCTCTTAGGTTAGGATACACAACGTTATAGACATATAGAATGTTCCCACCGAGAAATAGGGGCCGACGCGTCAGGAATGTTGTAAAATATGACATCCCAGAAGTTAGGTTGCGTTAGGTTAAGATATACAACGTTATAGACGTATATAATGTCCCCTTCGAGAAGCAGGCGGCGACACGCCAAAATGTTGTAAAATATTACATTCGACATGTTAGGTTGCCTTAGGCTAGGATATGTAACTTTATAGACGTATATAATATTTCCACCGAGAAATAGGGGCCGACTCGTCAGGAATGTTGTAAAATATTACACCCGAAGTGTTAGGTTCCCTTAGGTTAGGATATACAACGTCATAGACGTATAGAATGTTCCCACCGAGATGTAGGGACCGACATGCCAGGAATGTTGTAAAATATTACATCCGAGATGTTAGGTTGCCTTAGGCTAGGACATATATCGTTATAGACGTATACAATGTTCGCACCGAAAAGTAGGGACCGACGCGTCAGGAATGTTGTAATATATTACATCCCAGATGTTAGGTTGCGTTAGGTTAGGATATACAACGTTATAGACGTATATAATATCCCCTTCGCGAAGCAGGCGACGACACGCCAGGAATGTTATCAACTATTACATCCGAGATTTTAGGTTGCCTTAGGTTAGGATATATAACGTTATAGACGAATATAATATTCCCACCGAGAAATAGGGGCCGACGCGTCAGGAACGTTGTAAAATATTACACCCGAAATGTTAGGCACCCTTAGGTTAGGATATACAGCGTTATAGACGTATAGAATGTTCCCACCGAGACGTAGGGACCGACATGCCAGGAATGTTGTAAAATATTACATCCGAGATGTTAGGTTGCCTTAGGTTAGGATATACAACCTTATAGATGTATATAATGTCCACATCGAGAAGCAGGCGACGACACGCCAGGAATGTTGTAAAATATTACATGCTAGATGTTAGGTTCCCTTAGGATAGGATATACAACGTTATAGACGTATCTAATGTCCCCATCGAGAAGCAGGCGACGACACGCCAGAATGTTGTGAAATGTTACATCCGATATGTTAGGTTGCCTTAGGCTAGGATATATAACGTGATAGACGTATATAATGTTCCCACCGAGAAATAGGGGCCGAAGCGTCAGGAATGTTGTAAAATATGACATCCCAGAAGTTAGGTTGCGTTAGGTTAAGACATACAACGTTATAGACGTATATAATGTCCCCTTCGAGAAGCAGGCGGCGACACGCCAAAATGTTGTAAAATATTACATTCGACATGTTAGGTTGCCTTAGGCTAGGATATGTAACTGTATAGTCGTATATAATATTCCCACCGAGAAATAGGGGCCGACTCGTCAGCAATGTTCTAAATTTTACACCCGAAGTGTTAGGTTCCCTTAGGTTAGGATATACAACGTCATAGACGTATAGAATGTTCCCACCGAGATGTAGGGACCGACATGCCAGGAATGTTGTAAAATATTACATCCGAGATGTTAGGTTGCCTTAGATTAGGATATACAACCTTATAGATGTATATAATGTCCACATCGAGAAGCAGGCGACGACACGCCAGGAATGTTATCAACTATTACATCCGAGATTTTAGGTTGCCTCAGGTTAGGATATACAACGTTATAGACGTATATAATGCCCCATCGGGAAGTAAGTGCCGTCACGCCAGGAATGCTGTAAAATATTACGGTAGATAGGTTAGGTTGCCTTGGGTTATGATATATTACATTGCAAACGTATATAATATTCCCACCGAGATGTAGGGACCGACATGCCAGGAATGTTTTAAAATATTACACCCGAGATGTTAGGTTCCCTTAGGTTAGGATATACAGCGTTATAGACGTATAGAATGTTCCCACCGAGATGTAGAGACCGACATGCCAGGAATGTTGTAAAATATTACATCCGAGATGTTAGGTTGCCTTAGGTTAGGATATACAACCTTATAGATGTATGTAATGTCCACATCGAGAAGCAGGCGACGATACGCCAGGAATGTTATCAACTATTACATCCGAGATTTTAGATTGCCTTAGGTTAGGATATACAACGTTATAGACGTATATAATGCCCCATCGGGAAGTAAGTGCCGTCACGCCAGGAATGCTGTAAAATATTACGGTAGAGAGGTTAGGTTGCCTTAGGTTATGATATATAACATTGCAGACGTATATAATGTTCCCACCGAGATGTAGGGACCGACATGCCAGGAATGTTGTAAAATATTACACCCGAGATGTTAGGTTCCCTTAGGTTAGGATATACAACGTTATAGACGTATAGAATGTTCCCACCGAGAAATAGGGGCCGACGCGTCAGGAATGTTGTAAAATATTACACCCGAGACGTTAGGTTCTCGTAGGTTAGGATATACAACGTTATAGACATATAGAATGTTCCCACCGAGAAATAGGGGCCGACGCGTCAGGAATGTTGTAAAATATGACATCCCAGAAGTTAGGTTGCGTTAGGTTAAGATATACAACGTTATAGACGTATATAATGTCCCCTTCGAGAAGCAGGCGGCGACACGCCAAAATGTTGTAAAATATTACATTCGACATGTTAGGTTCCCTTAGGTTAGGATGTACAACGTTATAGACGTATCTAATGTCCCCATCGAGAAGCAGGCGACGACACGCCAGAATGTTGTAAAATATTACATTGTATGTGTTAGGTTGCCTTAGGCTAGGATATATAACGTGATAGACGTATATAATGTTCCCACCGGGAAATAGGGGCCGACGAGTCAGGAATGTTGTAAAATATTACATCCCAGATGTTAGGTTGCGTTAGGTTAGGATATACAACGTTATAGACGTATATAATGTCCCCTTCGAGAAGCAGGCGACGACACGCCAGAATGTTGTAAAATATTACATTCGACATGTTAGGTTGCCTTAGGCTAGGATATGTAACGTTATAGACGAATATAATATTCCCACCGAGAAATAGGGGCCGACGCGTCAGGAACGTTGTAAAATATTACACCCGAAATGTTAGGTTCCCTTAGGTTAGGATATACAACGTTATAGACGTATATAATGTTCCCACCGAGAAGTAGGGACCGACATGCCAGGAATGTTGTAAAATATCACATACGAGATGTTAGGTTGCTTTGGGTTAGGATATACAACGTTATCGACGTATATAATGTCCCCATCGAGAAGCGTGCGACGACACGCCAGAATGTTGTAAAATATTACATCCGAGATGTTAGGTTCCCTTAGGTTAGGATATACAACGTTATAGACGTATCTAATGTCCCCATCGAGAAGCATGCGACGACACGCCAGAATGTTGCAAAATATTATATCCGATATGTTAGGTTGCCTTAGGCTAGGATATATAACGTGATAGACGTATATAATGTTCCCACCGAGAAGTAGGGACCGAAATGCCAGGAATGTTGTAAAATATTACACCCGAGATGTTAGGTTCCCTTAGGTTAGGATATACAACGTTATAGACGTATAGAATGTTCCCACCGAGAAATTGGGGCCGACGGGTCAGGAACGTTGCAAAATATTACACCCGAAATGTTAGGTTCCCTTAGGTTAGGATATACAACGTTATAAAGTATAGAAAGTTCTCAGCGAGATGTAGGGACCGACATGCCAGGAATGTTGTAAAATATTACATCCCAGAAGTTAGGTTGCTTTGGGTTAGGATATACAACGTTATAGACGTATATAATGTCCCCATCGAGAAGCAGGCGACGACACGCCAGAATGTTGTAAAATATTACATCCGAGATGTTAGGTTCCCTTAGGTTAGGATGTACAACGTTATAGACGTATCTAATGTCCCCATCGAGAAGCAGGCGACGACACGCCAGAATGTTGTAAAATATTACATTGTATGTGTTAGGTTGCCTTAGGCTAGGATATATAACGTGATAGACGTATATAATGTTCCCACCGGGAAATAGGGGCCGACGAGTCAGGAATGTTGTAAAATATTACATCCCAGATGTTAGGTTGCGTTAGGTTAGGATATACGACGTTACAGACGTATATAATGTCCCCTTCGAGAAGCAGGCGACGACACGCCAGAATGTTGTAAAATATTACATTCGACATGTTAGGTTGCCTTAGGCTAGGATATGTAACGTTGTAGACGTATATAATATTCCCACCGTGAAATAGGGGCCGACGCGTCAGGAATGTTGTAAAATATTACACCCGACATGTTAGGTTCCCTTACGTTAGGATATACAACGTTATAGACGTATATAATGTCCCCTTCGAGAAGCAGGCGACAACACGCCAGAATGTTGTAAAATATTACATTCGAAATGTTAGGTTGCCTTAGGCTAGGATATATAACGTTATAGACGAATATAATATTCCCACCGAGAAATAGGGGCCGACGCGTAAGGAACGTTGTAAAATATTACATCCGAAATGTTAGGTACCCTTAGGTTAGGATATACAACGTTATAGACGTATAGAATGTTCCCACCGAGATGTAGGGACCGACATGAGAGGAATGTTGTAAAATATTACATCCGAGATGTTAGGTTGCCTTTGGCTAGGACATATATCGTTATAGACGTATACAATGTTCCCACCGAGAAGTAGGGACCGACGCGTCAGGAATGTTGTAAAATATTACATCCGAGATGTTACGTTGCTTTAGGTTAGGATATATATCGTTATAGACTAATATAATGTTCCCACCGAGACGTGGGGACCTACATGCCAGGAATCATGTAAAATATTACATCCGACACGTTAGGTTGCGTTAGGTTGGGACCTACAACGTTATAGACGTATCTAATGTCCCCATCGAGAAGCAGGCGACGACACGCCAGAATGTTGTAAAATATTACATTCGACATGTTAGGTTGCCTTAGGCTAGGATATGTAACGTTATAGACGAATATAATATTCCCACCGAGAAATAGGGGCCGACGCGTCAGGAACGTTGTAAAATATTACACCCGAAATGTTAGGTTCCCTTAGGTTAGGATATACAACGTTATAGACGTATATAATGTTCCCACCGAGAAGTAGGGACCGACATGCCAGGAATGTTGTAAAATATCACATACGAGATGTTAGGTTGCTTTGGGTTAGGATATACAACGTTATCGACGTATATAATGTCCCCATCGAGAAGCGTGCGACGACACGCCAGAATGTTGTAAAATATTACATCCGAGATGTTAGGTTCCCTTAGGTTAGGATATACAACGTTATAGACGTATCTAATGTCCCCATCGAGAAGCATGCGACGACACGCCAGAATGTTGTAAAATATTATATCCGATATGTTAGGTTGCCTTAGGCTAGGATATATAACGTGATAGACGTATATAATGTTCCCACCGAGAAGTAGGGACCGAAATGCCAGGAATGTTGTAAAATATTACACCCGAGATGTTAGGTTCCCTTAGGTTAGGATATACAACGTTATAGACGTATAGAATGTTCCCACCGAGAAATTGGGGCCGACGGGTCAGGAACGTTGCAAAATATTACACCCGAGATGTTAGGTTCCCTTAGGTTAGGATATACAACGTTATAAAGTATAGAAAGTTCTCAGCGAGATGTAGGGACCGACATGCCAGGAATGTTGTAAAATATTACATCCCAGAAGTTAGGTTGCTTTGGGTTAGGATATACAACGTTATAGACGTATATAATGTCCCCATCGAGAAGCAGGCGACGACACGCCAGAATGTTGTAAAATATTACATCCGAGATGTTAGGTTCCCTTAGGTTAGGATGTACAACGTTATAGACGTATCTAATGTCCCCATCGAGAAGCAGGCGACGACACGCCAGAATGTTGTAAAATATTACATTGTATGTGTTAGGTTGCCTTAGGCTACGATATATAACGTGATAGACGTATATAATGTTCCCACCGGGAAATAGGGGCCGACGAGTCAGGAATGTTGTAAAATATTACATCCCAGATGTTAGGTTGCGTTAGGTTAGGATATACGACGTTACAGACGTATATAATGTCCCCTTCGAGAAGCAGGCGACGACACGCCAGAATGTTGTAAAATATTACATTCGACATGTTAGGTTGCCTTAGGCTAGGATATGTAACGTTGTAGACGTATATAATATTCCCACCGTGAAATAGGGGCCGACGCGTCAGGAATGTTGTAAAATATTACACCCGACATGTTAGGTTCCCTTACGTTAGGATATACAACGTTATAGACGTATAGAATGTTCCCACCGAGGTTGTAGGGACCGACATGCCAGGAATGTTCTAAAATATGACATCCGAGTTGTTAGGTTGCTTTAGGTTAGGATATATATCGTTATAGACTTATATAATGTTCCCACTCAGACGTGGGGAACGACATGCCAGGAATGTTGTCAAATATTACATCCGAGATGTTAGGTTGCCTTAGGTTAGGATATGCAACGTTATAGACGTATAGAATGTTCCCACCGAGAAATAGGGGCCGACGGGTCAGGAATGCTGTAAAATATTACACCCGAGATGTTAGGTTCCCTTAGGTTAGGATATACAACGTTATAGACGTATAGAAAGTTCGCACGGTGATGTAGGGACCGACATGCCAGGAATTTTGTAAAATATTACATCCGAGATGTTACGTTGCTTTAGGTTAGGATATATATCGTTATAGACTAATATAATGTTCCCACCGAGACGTGGGGACCTACATGCCAGGAATCTTGTAAAATATTACATCCGAGACGTTAGGTTGCGTTAGGTTAGGACCTACAACGTTATAGACGTATCTAATGTCCCCATCGAGAAGCAGGCGACGACACGCCAGAATGTTGTAAAATATTACATTCGACATGTTAGGTTGCCTTAGGCTAGGATATGTAACGTTATAGACGAATATAATATTCCCACCGAGAAATAGGGGCCGACGCGTCAGGAACGTTGTAAAATATTACACCCGAAATGTTAGGTTCCCTTAGGTTAGGATATACAACGTTATAGACGTATATAATGTTCCCACCGAGAAGTAGGGACCGACATGCCAGGAATGTTGTAAAATATCACATACGAGATGTTAGGTTGCTTTGGGTTAGGATATACAACGTTATCGACGTATATAATGTCCCCATCGAGAAGCGTGCGACGACACGCCAGAATGTTGTAAAATATTACATCCGAGATGTTAGGTTCCCTTAGGTTAGGATATACAACGTTATAGACGTATCTAATGTCCCCATCGAGAAGCATGCGACGACACGCCAGAATGTTGTAAAATATTATATCCGATATGTTAGGTTGCCTTAGGCTAGGATATATAACGTGATAGACGTATATAATGTTCCCACCGAGAAGTAGGGACCGAAATGCCAGGAATGTTGTAAAATATTACACCCGAGATGTTAGGTTCCCTTAGGTTAGGATATACAACGTTATAGACGTATAGAATGTTCCCACCGAGAAATTGGGGCCGACGGGTCAGGAAAGTTGCAAAATATTACACCCGAGATGTTAGGTTCCCTTAGGTTAGGATATACAACGTTATAAAGTATAGAAAGTTCTCAGCGAGATGTAGGGACCGACATGCCAGGAATGTTGTAAAATATTACATCCCAGAAGTTAGGTTGCTTTGGGTTAGGATATACAACGTTATAGACGTATATAATGTCCCCATCGAGAAGCAGGCGACGACACGCCAGAATGTTGTAAAATATTACATCCGAGATGTTAGGTTCCCTTAGGTTAGGATGTACAACGTTATAGACGTATCTAATGTCCCCATCGAGAAGCAGGCGACGACACGCCAGAATGTTGTAAAATATTAAATTGTATGTGTTAGGTTGCCTTAGGCTAGGATATATAACGTGATAGACGTATGTAATGTTCCCACCGGGAAATAGGGGCCGACGAGTCAGGAATGTTGTAAAATATTACATCCCAGATGTTAGGTTGCGTTAGGTTAGGATATACGACGTTACAGACGTATATAATGTCCCCTTCGAGAAGCAGGCGACGACACGCCAGAATGTTGTAAAATATTACATTCGACATGTTAGGTTGCCTTAGGCTAGGATATGTAACGTTGTAGACGTATATAATATTCCCACCGTGAAATAGGGGCCGACGCGTCAGGAATGTTGTAAAATATTACACCCGACATGTTAGGTTCCCTTACGTTAGGATATACAACGTTATAGACGTATAGAATGTTCCCACCGAGGTTGTAGGGACCGACATGCCAGGAATGTTCTAAAATATGACATCCGAGTTGTTAGGTTGCTTTAGGTTAGGATATATATCGTTATAGACTTATATAATGTTCCCACTCAGACGTGGGGAACGACATGCCAGGAATGTTGTCAAATATTACATCCGAGATGTTAGGTTGCCTTAGGTTAGGATATGCAACGTTATAGACGTATAGAATGTTCCCACCGAGAAATAGGGGCCGACGGGTCAGGAATGCTGTAAAATATTACACCCGAGATGTTAGGTTCCCTTAGGTTAGGATATACAACGTTATAGACGTATAGAAAGTTCGCACGGTGATGTAGGGACCGACATGCCAGGAATTTTGTAAAATATTACATCCGAGATGTTACGTTGCTTTAGGTTAGGATATATATCGTTATAGACTAATATAATGTTCCCACCGAGACGTGGGGACCTACATGCCAGGAATCTTGTAAAATATTACATCCGAGACGTTAGGTTGCGTTAGGTTAGGACCTACAACGTTATAGACGTATCTAATGTCCCCATCGAGAAGCAGGCGACGACACGCCAGAATGTTGTAAAATATTACATTCGACATGTTAGGTTGCCTTAGGCTAGGATATGTAACGTTATAGACGAATATAATATTCCCACCGAGAAATAGGGGCCGACGCGTCAGGAACGTTGTAAAATATTACACCCGAAATGTTAGGTTCCCTTAGGTTAGGATATACAACGTTATAGACGTATATAATGTTCCCACCGAGAAGTAGGGACCGACATGCCAGGAATGTTGTAAAATATCACATACGAGATGTTAGGTTGCTTTGGGTTAGGATATACAACGTTATCGACGTATATAATGTCCCCATCGAGAAGCGTGCGACGACACGCCAGAATGTTGTAAAATATTACATCCGAGATGTTAGGTTCCCTTAGGTTAGGATATACAACGTTATAGACGTATCTAATGTCCCCATCGAGAAGCATGCGACGACACGCCAGAATGTTGTAAAATATTATATCCGATATGTTAGGTTGCCTTAGGCTAGGATATATAACGTGATAGACGTATATAATGTTCCCACCGAGAAGTAGGGACCGAAATGCCAGGAATGTTGTAAAATATTACACCCGAGATGTTAGGTTCCCTTAGGTTAGGATATACAACGTTATAGACGTATAGAATGTTCCCACCGAGAAATTGGGGCCGACGGGTCAGGAAAGTTGCAAAATATTACACCCGAGATGTTAGGTTCCCTTAGGTTAGGATATACAACGTTATAAAGTATAGAAAGTTCTCAGCGAGATGTAGGGACCGACATGCCAGGAATGTTGTAAAATATTACATCCCAGAAGTTAGGTTGCTTTGGGTTAGGATATACAACGTTATAGACGTATATAATGTCCCCATCGAGAAGCAGGCGACGACACGCCAGAATGTTGTAAAATATTACATCCGAGATGTTAGGTTCCCTTAGGTTAGGATGTACAACGTTATAGACGTATCTAATGTCCCCATCGAGAAGCAGGCGACGACACGCCAGAATGTTGTAAAATATTAAATTGTATGTGTTAGGTTGCCTTAGGCTAGGATATATAACGTGATAGACGTATGTAATGTTCCCACCGGGAAATAGGGGCCGACGAGTCAGGAATGTTGTAAAATATTACATCCCAGATGTTAGGTTGCGTTAGGTTAGGATATACGACGTTACAGACGTATATAATGTCCCCTTCGAGAAGCAGGCGACGACACGCCAGAATGTTGTAAAATATTACATTCGACATGTTAGGTTGCCTTAGGCTAGGATATGTAACGTTGTAGACGTATATAATATTCCCACCGTGAAATAGGGGCCGACGCGTCAGGAATGTTGTAAAATATTACACCCGACATGTTAGGTTCCCTTACGTTAGGATATACAACGTTATAGACGTATAGAATGTTCCCACCGAGGTTGTAGGGACCGACATGCCAGGAATGTTCTAAAATATGACATCCGAGTTGTTAGGTTGCTTTAGGTTAGGATATATATCGTTATAGACTTATATAATGTTCCCACTCAGACGTGGGGAACGACATGCCAGGAATGTTGTCAAATATTACATCCGAGATGTTAGGTTGCCTTAGGTTAGGATATGCAACGTTATAGACGTATAGAATGTTCCCACCGAGAAATAGGGGCCGACGGGTCAGGAATGCTGTAAAATATTACACCCGAGATGTTAGGTTCCCTTAGGTTAGGATATACAACGTTATAGACGTATAGAAAGTTCCCACGGTGATGTAGGGACCGACATGCCAGGAATTTTGTAAAATATTACATCCGAGATGTTACGTTGCTTTAGGTTAGGATATATATCGTTATAGACTAATATAATGTTCCCACCGAGACGTGGGGACCTACATGCCAGGAATCTTGTAAAATATTACATCCGAGACGTTAGGTTGCGTTAGGTTAGGACCTACAACGTTATAGACGTATCTAATGTCCCCATCGAGAAGCAGGCGACGACACGCCAGAATGTTGTAAAATATTACATTCGACATGTTAGGTTGCCTTAGGCTAGGATATGTAACGTTATAGACGAATATAATATTCCCACCGAGAAATAGGGGCCGACGCGTCAGGAACGTTGTAAAATATTACACCCGAAATGTTAGGTTCCCTTAGGTTAGGATATACAACGTTATAGACGTATATAACGTTCCCACCGAGAAGTAGGGACCGACATGCCAGGAATGTTGTAAAATATCACATACGAGATGTTAGGTTGCTTTGGGTTAGGATATACAACGTTATCGACGTATATAATGTCCCCATCGAGAAGCGTGCGACGACACGCCAGAATGTTGTAAAATATTACATCCGAGATGTTAGGTTCCCTTAGGTTAGGATATACAACGTTATAGACGTATATAATGTCCCCATCGAGAAGCAGGCGACGACACGCCAGAATGTTGTAAAATATTACATCCGAGATGTTAGGTTGCGTTAGGTTAGGATATACAACGTTATATACGTATATAATGTCCCCTTCGAAAAGCAGGCGACGACACGCCAGAATTTTGTAAAATATTACGTCCGCTATGTTAGGTTGCCTTAGGCTAGGATATATAACTTTACAGACGTATATAATGTTACCACGGAGAACTAGGGGCCGACGAGTCAGGAATGTTGTAAAATATTACACCCGAGATGTTAGGTTGCTTTAGGTTAGGATATACAACGTTATAGACGTATATAATGTCCCCAGCCAGAAGCAGGCGACGACACGCCAGGAATGTTGTAAGATATTACATTCGAGATGTTATGTTGCCTTACGTTAGGATATATAACGTTATAGACGTATATAATGTTCCCACCGACAAGTACGGACCGACACGCCAGGAGTTTCATCAACTATTACATCCGAGATGTTAGGTTGCCTTAGGTTAGGGTATACAACGTTATAGACGTATATAATATCCCCATCGGGAAGTAGGTGCCGTCACGCCAGAAATGTTGTAAAATATTACATCCGAAATGTTAGGTTGCTTTACGTTAGGATATATAACGTTATAGACGTATATAATATTCTCACCGAGAAATATGGGCCGACGCGTCAGGAATGTTGTAAAATATTACACCCGAGATGTTAGGTTCCCTTAGGTTAGCATATACAACGTTATAGACGTATATAATGTTCCCACCGAGAAGTAGGGACCGACATGCCAGGAATGTTGGAAAATATTACATACGAGATGTTAGGTTGCCTTAGGCTAGGATATATAACGTGATAGACGTATATAATGTTCCCACCGAGAAATAGGGGCCGACGCGTCACGAATGTTGTAAAATATTACATACCAGATGTTAGGTTGCGTTAGGTTGGGATATACAACGTTATAGACGTATATAATGTCCCCATCGAAAAGCAGGCGACGACACGCCAGGAATGTTGTAAAATATTACATCCGAGATGTTATGTTGCGTTAGGTTAAGATATACAACGTTATAGACGTATATAATGTCCCCTTCGAGAAGCAGGCGACGACAGGCCAGAATGTTGTAAAACATTACATTCGACATGTTAGGTTGCCTTAGGCTAGGACATATATCGTTATAGACGTATACAATGTTACCACCGAGAAGTAGGGACCGACACGCCAGGAATGTTATCAACTATTACATCCGAGATGTTCGGTTGCCTTGGGTTATGATATATAACGTTATAGACGTATATAATGTTACCACCGAGAAGTAGGGACTGACATGCCAGGAATGTTGTAAAATATTACATACGAGATGTTAGGTTGCTTTAGGTTAGGATATATATCGTTATAGACTTATATAATGTTACCACCGAGAAGTAGGGACTGACATGCCAGGAATGTTTTAAAATACTACATCCCAGATGTTAGGTTGCGTTAGGTTAGGATATACAACGTTTATAGACGTATATAATGTCCCCTTCGAGAAGCAGGCGACGACACGCCAGAATGTTGTAAAATATTACATTCAACATGCTTGGTTGCCTTCGGCTAGGATATATAACGTTATAGACGTATATAATATGCCCACCGAGAAGTAGTGGCCGACGCGTCAGGAATGTTGTAAAATATTACACCCGAGATGTTAGGTTCCCTTAGGTTAGCATATACAACGTTATAGACGTATATAATGTTCCCACCGAGAAGTAGGGACCGACATGCCAGGAATGTTGTAAAATATTACATACGAGATGTTAGGTTGCTTTAGGTTAGGACCTACAACGTTATAGACGTATCTAATGTCCCCATCGAGAAGCTGGCGACGACACGCCAGAATGTTGTAAAATATTACATCCGATATGTTAGGTTGCCTTATGCTACGATATATATCGTTATAGACGTATACAATGTTCCCACCGAGAAGTAGGGACCGAAATGCTAGGAATGTCGTAAAATATTACATCCGAGATGTTAGGTACCCTTAGGTTAGGATATACAACGTTATAGACGTATATAATGTTCCCACCGAGAAATAGGGGCCGACGCGTCAGGAATGTTGTAAAATATGACATCCCAGATGTTAGGTTGCGTTAGGTTAGGATATACAACGTTATAGACATATATAATGTCCCCTTCGAGAAGCAGGCGACGACACGCCAGAATGTTGTAAAATATTACATTCGACATGTTAGGTTGCCTTAGGCTAGGATATATAACGTTATGGACGTATATAATATTCCCACCGATAAATAGGGGCCGATGCGTCAGGAATGTTGTAAAATATTACACCCGAGATGTTAGGCTCCCTTAGGTTAGCATATACAACGTTATAGACGTATAGAATGTTCCCACCGAGATGTAGGGACCGACATGCCAGGAATGTTGTAAAATATTACATCCGACATGTTAGGTTGCCTTAGGCTAGGACATATATGGTTATAGACATATACAATGTTCCCACCGAGAAGTAGGGACCGACGCGTCAGGAATGTTGTAAAATATTACATCCCAGATATTAGGTTGCGTTAGGTTAGGATATACAACGTTTATAGACGTATATAATGTCCCCTTCGAGAAGCAGGCGACGACACGCCAGAATGTTGTAAAATATTACATTCGACATGTTAGGTTGCCTTAGGCCAGGATATATAACGTTATAGACGTATATAATATTCCCACCGATAAATAGGAGCCGATGCGTCAGGAATGTTGTAAAATATTACACCAGAGATGTTAGGTTCCCTTAGGTTAGCATATACAACTTTATAGACGTATAGAATGTTCCCACCGAGATGTAGGGACCGACATGCCAGGAATGTTGTAAAATATTACATCCGAGATGTTAGGTTGCCTTAGGTTAGCATATACAACGTTATAGACGTATATAATGTTCCCACCGAGAAGTAGGGACCGACATGCCAGGAATGTTGTAAAATATTACATACGAGATGTTAGGTTGCTTTAGGTTAGGACCTACAACGTTATAGACGTATCTAATGTCCCCATCGAGAAGCAGGAGACGACACGCCAGAATGTTGTAAAATATTACATCCGATATGTTAGTTTGCCTTATGCTACAATATATATCGTTATAGACGTATACAATGTTCCCACCGAGAAGTAGGGACCGACGCGTCAGGAATGTTGTAAAATATTACATCCCAGATATTAGGTTGCGTTAGGTTAGGATATACAACGTTTATAGACCTATATAATGTCCCCTTCGAGAAGCAGGCGACGACACGCCAGAATGTTGTAAAATATTGCATCCGAGATGTTAGGTTCCGTTAGGTTAGGATATACAACGTTATAGATGTATCTAATGTCCCCATCGAGAAGCAGGCGACGACACGCCAGAATGTTGTAAAATATTACATTCGACATGTTAGGTTGCCTTAGGCTAGGATATGTAACGTTATAGACGTATATAATATTCCCACCGAGAAATAGGGGCCGACGCGTCAGGAATGTTGTAAAATATTACACCCGAAATGTTAGGTTCCCTTACGTTAGGATATACAACGTTATAGACGTATAGAATGTTCCCACCGAGATGTAGGGACCGACATGCCAGGAATGTTCTAAAATATGACATCCGAGTTGTTAGGTTGCTTTAGGTTAGGATATATATCCTTATAGACTTATATAATGTTCCCACTCAGACGTGGGGAACGACATGCCAGGAATGTTGTCAAATATTACATCCGCTATGTTAGGTTGCCTCAGGCTAGGATATACAACGTTATAGACGTATATAATATTCCCACCGAGAAATAGGGGCCGATGCGTCAGGAATGTTGTAAAATATTACACCCGAGATGTTAGGTTCCCTTAGGTTAGGATATACAACTTTATAGACGTATAGAATGTTCCCACCGAGATGTAGGGACGACATGCCAGGAATGTTGTAAAATATTACATCCGAGATGTTAGGTTGCTTTAGGTTAGGATATACAACGATATACGTATATAATATTCCCACCGAGAAATAGGGGCCGATGCGTCAGGAATGTTGTAAAATATTACACCCGAGATGTTAGGTTCCCTTAGGTTAGCATATACAACGTTATAGACGTATAGAATGTTCCCACCGAGATGTAGGGACCGACATGCCAGGAATGTTGTAAAATATTACATCCGAGATGTTAGGTTGCCTTAGGCTAGGACATATATAGTTATAGACGTATACAATGTTCCCTCCGAGAAGTAGGGACCGACGCGTCAGGAATGTTGTAAAATATTACATCCCAAATGTTAGGTTGCCTTAGGCTAGGATATACAACGTTATAGACGTATATAATATTCCCACCGAGAAACAGGGGCCGACGCGTCAGGAATGTTGTAAAATATTACACCCGAGATGTTAGGTTCCCTTAGGTTAGCATATACAACGTTATAGACGTATATAATGTTCCCACCGAGAAGTGGGGACCGACATGCCAGGAAAGTTGTAAAATATTACATACGAGATGTTAGGTTGCTTTAGGTTAGGATATATATCGTTATAGACTTATATAATGTTCCCACCGAGACGTGGGGACCGACATGCCAGGAATGTTGTAAAATGTTACATCCCAGAAGTTAGATTGCTTTGGGTTAGGATATACAACGTTATCGACGTATATAATGTCCCCATCGGGAAGCAGGCGACGACACGCCAGAATGTTGTAAAATATTACATCCGATATGCTAGATTGCCTTAGGTTAGGATATACAACGTTATAGACGTATATAATGTCCCCATCGAGAAGCAGGCGACGACACGCCAGAATTTTGTAAAATATTACATCCGCTATGTTAGGTTGCCTTAGGCTAGGATATACAACGTTATAGACGTATATAATATTCCCACCGAGAAATAGGGGCCGATGCGTCAGGAATGTTGTAAAATATTACACCCGAGATGTTAGGTTCCCTTAGGTTAGGATATACAACGTTATAGACGTATAGAATGTTCCCACCGAGATGTAGGGACGACATGCCAGGAATGTTGTAAAATATTACATCCGCTATGTTAGGTTGCCTAAGGCTAGGATATACAACGTTATAGACGTATAGAAAGTTTCCACGGTGATGTAGGGACCGACATGCCAGGAATGTTGTAAAATATTACATCCGAGATGTTACGTTGCTTTAGGTTAGGATATATATCGTTATAGACTAATATAATGTTCCCACTGAGACGTGGGGACCGACATGCCAGGAATGTTGTAAAACGTTACATCCCAGAAGTTAGATTGCTTTGGGTTAGGATATACAACGTTATCGACGTATATAATGTCCCCATCGAGAAGCAGGCGACGACACGCCAGGATGTTGTAAAATATTACACCCGAAATGTTAGGTTCCCTTAGGTTAGGATATACAACGTTATAGACGTATAGAAAGTTTCCACGGTGATGTAGGGACCGACATGCCAGGAATGTTGTAAAATATTACATCCGAGATGTTACGTTGCTTTAGGTTAGGATATATATCGTTATAGACTAATATAATGTTCCCACTGAGACGTGGGGACCGACATGACAGGAATCTTGTAAAATATTACATCCGAGACGTTAGGTTGCGTTAGGTTAGGACCTACAACGTTATAGACGTATCTAATGTCCCCATCGAGAAGCTGGCGACGACACGCCAGAATGTTGTAAAATATTACATCCGATATGTTAGGTTGCCTTATGCTACGATATATATCGTTATAGACGTATACAATGTTCCCACCGAGAAGTAGGGACCGAAATGCTAGGAATGTCGTAAAATATTACATCCGAGATGTTCGGTTGCCTTAGGTTAGGATATACAACGTTATAGACGTATATAATGTCCCCATCGAAAAGCAGGCGACGACACGCCAGGAATGTTGTAAAATATTACATCCGAGATGTTATGTTGCCTTGCGTTAGGATATATAACGTTATAGACGTATATAATGTTACCACCGAGATGTACGGGGCGACACGCCAGGAATGTTATCAACTATTACATCCGAGATGTTCGGTTGCCTTGGGTTATGATATATAACGTTATAGACGTATATAATGTTACCACCGAGAAGTAGGGACTGACATGCCAGGAATGTTGTAAAATATTACATACGAGATGTTAGGTTGCTTTAGGTTAGGATATATATCGTTATAGACTTATATAATGTTACCACCGAGAAGTAGGGACTGACATGCCAGGAATGTTTTAAAATACTACATCCCAGATGTTAGGTTGCGTTAGGTTAGGATATACAACGTTTATAGACGTATATAATGTCCCCTTCGAGAAGCAGGCGACGACACGCCAGAATGTTGTAAAATATTACATTCAACATGCTTGGTTGCCTTCGGCTAGGATATATAACGTTATAGACGTATATAATATGCCCACCGAGAAGTAGTGGCCGACGCGTCAGGAATGTTGTAAAATATTACACCCGAGATGTTAGGTTCCCTTAGGTTAGCATATACAACGTTATAGACGTATATAATGTTCCCACCGAGAAGTAGGGACCGACATGCCAGGAATGTTGTAAAATATTACATACGAGATGTTAGGTTGCTTTAGGTTAGGACCTACAACGTTATAGACGTATCTAATGTCCCCATCGAGAAGCTGGCGACGACACGCCAGAATGTTGTAAAATATTACATCCGATATGTTAGGTTGCCTTATGCTACGATATATATCGTTATAGACGTATACAATGTTCCCACCGAGAAGTAGGGACCGAAATGCTAGGAATGTCGTAAAATATTACATCCGAGATGTTAGGTACCCTTAGGTTAGGATATACAACGTTGTAGACGTATATAATGTTCCCACCGAGAAATAGGGGCCGACGCGTCAGGAATGTTGTAAAATATGACATCCCAGATGTTAGGTTGCGTTAGGTTAGGATATACAACGTTATAGACATATATAATGTCCCCTTCGAGAAGCAGGCGACGACACGCCAGAATGTTGTAAAATATTACATTCGACATGTTAGGTTGCCTTAGGCTAGGATATATAACGTTATGGACGTATATAATATTCCCACCGATAAATAGGGGCCGATGCGTCAGGAATGTTGTAAAATATTACACCCGAGATGTTAGGCTCCCTTAGGTTAGCATATACAACGTTATAGACGTATAGAATGTTCCCACCGAGATGTAGGGACCGACATGCCAGGAATGTTGTAAAATATTACATCCGAGATGTTATGTTGCCTTGCGTTAGGATATATAACGTTATAGACGTATATAATGTTACCACCGAGATGTACGGGGCGACACGCCAGGAATGTTATCAACTATTACATCCGAGATGTTCGGTTGCCTTGGGTTATGATATATAACGTTATAGACGTATATAATGTTACCACCGAGAAGTAGGGACTGACATGCCAGGAATGTTGTAAAATATTACATACGAGATGTTAGGTTGCTTTAGGTTAGGATATATATCGTTATAGACTTATATAATGTTACCACCGAGAAGTAGGGACTGACATGCCAGGAATGTTTTAAAATACTACATCCCAGATGTTAGGTTGCGTTAGGTTAGGATATACAACGTTTATAGACGTATATAATGTCCCCTTCGAGAAGCAGGCGACGACACGCCAGAATGTTGTAAAATATTACATTCAACATGCTTGGTTGCCTTCGGCTAGGATATATAACGTTATAGACGTATATAATATGCCCACCGAGAAGTAGTGGCCGACGCGTCAGGAATGTTGTAAAATATTACACCCGAGATGTTAGGTTCCCTTAGGTTAGCATATACAACGTTATAGACGTATATAATGTTCCCACCGAGAAGTAGGGACCGACATGCCAGGAATGTTGTAAAATATTACATACGAGATGTTAGGTTGCTTTAGGTTAGGACCTACAACGTTATAGACGTATCTAATGTCCCCATCGAGAAGCTGGCGACGACACGCCAGAATGTTGTAAAATATTACATCCGATATGTTAGGTTGCCTTATGCTACGATATATATCGTTATAGACGTATACAATGTTCCCACCGAGAAGTAGGGACCGAAATGCTAGGAATGTCGTAAAATATTACATCCGAGATGTTAGGTACCCTTAGGTTAGGATATACAACGTTGTAGACGTATATAATGTTCCCACCGAGAAATAGGGGCCGACGCGTCAGGAATGTTGTAAAATATGACATCCCAGATGTTAGGTTGCGTTAGGTTAGGATATACAACGTTATAGACATATATAATGTCCCCTTCGAGAAGCAGGCGACGACACGCCAGAATGTTGTAAAATATTACATTCGACATGTTAGGTTGCCTTAGGCTAGGATATATAACGTTATGGACGTATATAATATTCCCACCGATAAATAGGGGCCGATGCGTCAGGAATGTTGTAAAATATTACACCCGAGATGTTAGGCTCCCTTAGGTTAGCATATACAACGTTATAGACGTATAGAATGTTCCCACCGAGATGTAGGGACCGACATGCCAGGAATGTTGTAAAATATTACATCCGAGATGTTAGGTTGCCTTAGGCTAGGACATATATGGTTATAGACATATACAATGTTCCCACCGAGAAGTAGGGACCGACGCGTCAGGAATGTTGTAAAATATTACATCCCAGATATTAGGTTGCGTTAGGTTAGGATATACAACGTTTATAGACGTATATAATGTCCCCTTCGAGAAGCAGGCGACGACACGCCAGAATGTTGTAAAATATTACATTCGACATGTTAGGTTGCCTTAGGCCAGGATATATAACGTTATAGACGTATATAATATTCCCACCGAGAAATAGGGGCCGACGCGTCAGGAATGTTGTAAAATATTACACCCGAGATGTTAGGTTCCCTTAGGTTAGCATATACAACGTTATAGACGTATATAATGTTCCCACCGAGAAGTAGGGACCGACATGCCAGGAATGTTGTAAAATGTTACATCCCAGAAGTTAGATTGCTTTGGGTTAGGATATACAACGTTATCGACGTATATAATGTCCCCATCGAGAAGCAGGCGACGACACGCCAGAATGTTGTAAAATATTACATCCGATATGTTAGGTTCCCTTAGGTTAGGATATACAACGTTATAGATGTATCTAATGTCCCCATCGAGAAGCAGGCGACGTCACGCCAGAATGTTGTAAAATATTACATTCGACATGTTAGGTTGCCTTAGGTTAGGACCTACAACGTTATAGACGTATCTAATGTCCCCATCGAGAAGCTGGCGACGACACGCCAGAATGTTGTAAAATATTACATCCGATATGTTAGGTTGCCTTATGCTACGATATATATCGTTATAGACGTATACAATGTTCCCACCGAGAAGTAGGGACCGAAATGCTAGGAATGTCGTAAAATATTACATCCGAGATGTTCGGTTGCCTTAGGTTAGGATATACAACGTTATAGACGTATATAATGTCCCCATCGAAAAGCAGGCGACGACACGCCAGGAATGTTGTAAAATATTACATCCGAGATGTTATGTTGCCTTGCGTTAGGATATATAACGTTATAGACGTATATAATGTTACCACCGAGAAGTAGGGACTGACATGCCAGGAATGTTGTAAAATATTACATACGAGATGTTAGGTTGCTTTAGGTTAGGATATATATCGTTATAGACTTATATAATGTTACCACCGAGAAGTAGGGACTGACATGCCAGGAATGTTGTAAAATACTACATCCCAGATGTTAGGTTGCGTTAGGTTAGGATATACAACGTTATAGACGTATATAATGTCCCCTTCGAGAAGCAGGCGACGACACGCCAGAATGTTGTAAAATATTACATTCGACATGTTAGGTTGCCTTAGGCTAGGATATATAACGTTATAGACGTATATAATATTCCCACCGATAAATAGGAGCCGATGCGTCAGGAATGTTGTAAAATATTACACCAGAGATGTTAGGTTCCCTTAGGTTAGCATATACAACTTTATAGACGTATAGAATGTTCCCACCGAGATGTAGGGACCGACATGCCAGGAATGTTGTAAAATATTACATCCGAGATGTTAGGTTGCCTTAGGCTAGGACATATATCGCGATAGACGTATACAATGTTCCCACCGAGAAGTAGGGACCGACGCGTCAGGAATGTTGTAAAATATTACATCCCAGATGTTAGGTTCCCTTAGGTTAGCATATACAACGTTATAGACGTATATAATGTTCCCACCGAGAAGTAGGGACCGACATGCCAGGAATGTTGTAAAATATTACATACGAGATGTTAGGTTGCTTTAGGTTAGGACCTACAACGTTATAGACGTATTTAATGTCCCCATCGAGAAGCAGGAGACGACACGCCAGAATGTTGTAAAATATTACATCCGATATGTTAGTTTGCCTTATGCTACAATATATATCGTTATAGACGTATACAATGTTCCCACCGAGAAGTAGGGACCGACGCGTCAGGAATGTTGTAAAATATTACATCCCAGATATTAGGTTGCGTTAGGTTAGGATATACAACGTTTATAGACCTATATAATGTCCCCTTCGAGAAGCAGGCGACGACACGCCAGAATGTTGTAAAATATTGCATCCGAGATGTAAGGTTCCGTTAGGTTAGGATATACAACGTTATAGATGTATCTAATGTCCCCATCGAGAAGCAGGCGACGACACGCCAGAATGTTGTAAAATATTACATTCGACATGTTAGGTTGCCTTAGGCTAGGATATGTAACGTTATAGACGTATATAATATTCCCACCGAGAAATAGGGGCCGACGTGTCAGGAATGTTGTAAAATATTACACCCGAAATGTTAGGTTCCCTTACGTTAGGATATACAACGTTATAGACGTATAGAATGTTCCCACCGAGATGTAGGGACCGACATGCCAGGAATGTTGTAAAATATTACACCCGAGATGTTAGGTTCCCTTAGGTTAGCATATACAACGTTATAGACGTATATAATGTTCCCACCGAGAAGTGGGGACCGACATGCCAGGAAAGTTGTAAAATATTACATACGAGATGTTAGGTTGCTTTAGGGTAGGATATATATTGTTATAGACTTATATAATGTTCCCACCGAGACGTGGGGACCGACATGCCAGGAATGTTGTAAAATGTTACATCCCAGAAGTTAGATTGCTTTGGGTTAGGATATACAACGTTATCGACGTATATAATGTCCCCATCGAGAAGCAGGCGACGACACGCCAGAATGTTGTAAAATATTACATCCGATATGCTAGGTTGCCTTAGGTTAGGATATACAACGTTATAGACGTATATAATGTCCCCATCGAGAAGCAGGCGACGACACGCCAGAATTTTGTATAATATTACATCCGCTATGTTAGGTTGCCTCAGGCTAGGATATACAACGTTATAGACGTATATAATATTCCCACCGAGAAATAGGGGCCGATGCGTCAGGAATGTTGTAAAATATTACACCCGAGATGTTAGGTTCCTTAGGTTAGCATATACAACGTTATAGACGTATAGAATGTTCCCACCGAGATGTAGGAACCGACATGCCAGGAATGTTGTAAAATATTACATCCGAGATGTTAGGTTGCCTTAGGCTAGGACATATATAGTTATAGACGTATACAATGTTCCCTCCGAGAAGTAGGGACCGACGCGTCAGGAATGTTGTAAAATATTACATCCCAAATGTTAGGTTGCCTTAGGCTAGGATATACAACGTTATAGACGTATATAATATTCCCACCGAGAAACAGGGGCCGACGCGTCAGGAATGTTGTAAAATATTACACCCGAGATGTTAGGTTCCCTTAGGTTAGCATATACAACGTTATAGACGTATATAATGTTCCCACCGAGAAGTGGGGACCGACATGCCAGGAAAGTTGTAAAATATTACATACGAGATGTTAGGTTGCTTTAGGTTAGGATATATATCGTTATAGACTTATATAATGTTCCCACCGAGACGTGGGGACCGACATGCCAGGAATGTTGTAAAATGTTACATCCCAGAAGTTAGATTGCTTTGGGTTAGGATATACAACGTTATCGACGTATATAATGTCCCCATCGGGAAGCAGGCGACGACACGCCAGAATGTTGTAAAATATTACATCCGATATGCTAGATTGCCTTAGGTTAGGATATACAACGTTATAGACGTATATAATGTCCCCATCGAGAAGCAGGCGACGACACGCCAGAATTTTGTATAATATTACATCCGCTATGTTAGGTTGCCTCAGGCTAGGATATACAACGTTATAGACGTATATAATATTCCCACCGAGAAATAGGGGCCGATGCGTCAGGAATGTTGTAAAATATTACACCCGAGATGTTAGGTTCCCTTAGGTTAGGATATACAACGTTATAGACGTATAGAATGTTCCCACCGAGATGTAGGGACGACATGCCAGGAATGTTGTAAAATATTACATCCGAGATGTTAGGTTGCTTTAGGTTAGGATATACAACGATATACGTATATAATATTCCCACCGAGAAATAGGGGCCGATGCGTCAGGAATGTTGTAAAATATTACACCCGAGATGTTAGGTTCCCTTAGGTTAGCATATACAACGTTATAGACGTATAGAATGTTCCCACCGAGATGTAGGGACCGACATGCCAGGAATGTTGTAAAATATTACATCCGAGATGTTAGGTTGCCTTAGGCTAGGACATATATCGTTATAGACGTATACAATGTTCCCACCGAGAAGTAGGGACCGACGCGTCAGGAATGTTGTAAAATATTACATCCCAGATGTTAGGTTGCGTTAGGTTAGGATATACAACGTTTATAGACGTATATAATGTCCCCTTCGAGAAGCAGGCGACGACACGCCAGAATGTTGTAAAATATTACATTCGACATGTTAGGTTGCCTTAGGCTAGGATATATAGCGTTATAGACGTATATAATGTCCTCTCAGAGAAGCAGGCGACGACACGCCAGAATGTTGTAAAATGTTACATTCTAGATGTTAGGTTCCCTTAGGTAAGGATATACAACGTTATAGACGTATCTAATGTCCACATCGAGAAGCAGGCGGCGACACGCCAGAATGTTGTAAAATATTACATCCGAGTTGTTAGGTTGCTTTAGGTTAGGATATATATCGTTATAGACTTATATAATGTTCCCACTCAGACGTGGGGAACGACATGCCAGGAATGTTGTCAAATATTACATCCGAGATGTTAGGTTGCCTTAGGTTAGGATATACAAAGTTATAGATGTATATAATGTCCGCATCCAGAAGTAGGCGACGACACGCCAGGAATGTTTTAAAATATTACATCCGAGATGTTAGGTTGCCTTAGGCTAGGATATGCAACCTTATAGACGTATAGAATGTTCCCACCAAGAAATAAGGGCCGACGGGTCAGGAATGTTGTAAAATATTACACCCGAGATGTTAGGTTCCCTTAGGTTAGGATATACAACGTTATAGACGTATATAATGTCCCCATCGAGAAGCAGGCGACGACACGCCAGAATTTTGTAAAATATTACATCCGCTATGTTAGGTTGCCTTAGGCTAGGATATACAACGTTATAGACGTATATAATATTCCCACCGAGAAATAGGGGCCGATGCGTCAGGAATGTTGTAAAATATTACACCCGAGATGTTAGGTTCCCTTAGGTTAGGATATACAACGTTATAGACGTATAGAATGTTCCCACCGAGATGTAGGGACGACATGCCAGGAATGTTGTAAAATATTACATCCGAGATGTTAGGTTGCTTTAGGTTAGGATATACAACGATATACGTATATAATATTCCCACCGAGAAATAGGGGCCGATGCGTCAGGAATGTTGTAAAATATTACACCCGAGATGTTAGGTTCCCTTAGGTTAGCATATACAACGTTATAGACGTATAGAATGTTCCCACCGAGATGTAGGGACCGACATGCCAGGAATGTTGTAAAATATTACATCCGAGATGTTAGGTTGCCTTAGGCTAGGACATATATCGTTATAGACGTATACAATGTTCCCTCCGAGAAGTAGGGACCGACGCGTCAGGAATGTTGTAAAATATTACATCCCAGATGTTAGGTTGCCTTAGGATAGGACATATATCGTTATAGACGTACACAATGTTCCCACCGAGAAGTAGGGACCGACGCGTCAGGAATGTTGTAAAATATTACACCCGAGATGTTAGGTTCCCTTAGGTTAGCATATACAACGTTATAGACGTATATAATGTTCCCACCGAGAAGTGGGGACCGACATGCCAGGAAAGTTGTAAAATATTACATACGAGATGTTAGGTTGCTTTAGGTTAGGATATATATCGTTATAGACTTATATAATGTTCCCACCGAGACGTGGGGACCGACATGCCAGGAATGTTGTAAAATGTTACATCCCAGAAGTTAGATTGCTTTGGGTTAGGATATACAACGTTATCGACGTATATAATGTCCCCATCGAGAAGCAGGCGACGACACGCCAGAATGTTGTAAAATATTACATCCGATATGCTAGGTTGCCTTAGGTTAGGATATACAACGTTATAGACGTATATAATGTCCCCATCGAGAAGCAGGCGACGACACGCCAGAATTTTGTATAATATTACATCCGCTATGTTAGGTTGCCTTAGGCTAGGATATACAACGTTATAGACGTATATAATATTCCCACCGAGAAATAGGGGCCGACGCGTCAGGAATGTTGTAAAATATTACACCCGAGATGTTAGGTTCCCTTAGGTTAGCATATACAACGTTATAGACGTATATAATGTTCCCACCGAGAAGTAGGGACCGACATGCCAGGAATGTTGTAAAATGTTACATCCCAGAAGTTAGATTGCTTTGGGTTAGGATATACAACGTTATCGACGTATATAATGTCCCCATCGAGAAGCAGGCGACGACACGCCAGAATGTTGTAAAATATTACATCCGATATGTTAGGTTCCCTTAGGTTAGGATATACAACGTTATAGATGTATCTAATGTCCCCATCGAGAAGCAGGCGACGTCACGCCAGAATGTTGTAAAATATTACATTCGACATGTTAGGTTGCCTTAGGTTAGGACCTACAACGTTATAGACGTATCTAATGTCCCCATCGAGAAGCTGGCGACGACACGCCAGAATGTTGTAAAATATTACATCCGATATGTTAGGTTGCCTTATGCTACGATATATATCGTTATAGACGTATACAATGTTCCCACCGAGAAGTAGGGACCGAAATGCTAGGAATGTCGTAAAATATTACATCCGAGATGTTAGGTACCCTTAGGTTAGGATATACAACGTTGTAGACGTATATAATGTTCCCACCGAGAAATAGGGGCCGACGCGTCAGGAATGTTGTAAAATATGACATCCCAGATGTTAGGTTGCGTTAGGTTAGGATATACAACGTTATAGACATATATAATGTCCCCTTCGAGAAGCAGGCGACGACACGCCAGAATGTTGTAAAATATTACGTTCGACATGTTAGGTTGCCTTAGGCTAGGATATATAACGTTATGGACGTATATAATATTCCCACCGATAAATAGGGGCCGATGCGTCAGGAATGTTGTAAAATATTACACCCGAGATGTTAGGCTCCCTTAGGTTAGCATATACAACGTTATAGACGTATAGAATGTTCCCACCGAGATGTAGGGACCGACATGCCAGGAATGTTGTAAAATATTACATCCGAGATGTTAGGTTGCCTTAGGCTAGGACATATATGGTTATAGACATATACAATGTTCCCACCGAGAAGTAGGGACCGACGCGTCAGGAATGTTGTAAAATATTACATCCCAGATATTAGGTTGCGTTAGGTTAGGATATACAACGTTTATAGACGTATATAATGTCCCCTTCGAGAAGCAGGCGACGACACGCCAGAATGTTGTAAAATATTACATTCGACATGTTAGGTTGCCTTAGGCCAGGATATATAACGTTATAGACGTATATAATATTCCCACCGAGAAATAGGGGCCGACGCGTCAGGAATGTTGTAAAATATTACACCCGAGATGTTAGGTTCCCTTAGGTTAGCATATACAACGTTATAGACGTATATAATGTTCCCACCGAGAAGTAGGGACCGACATGCCAGGAATGTTGTAAAATGTTACATCCCAGAAGTTAGATTGCTTTGGGTTAGGATATACAACGTTATCGACGTATATAATGTCCCCATCGAGAAGCAGGCGACGACACGCCAGAATGTTGTAAAATATTACATCCGATATGTTAGGTTCCCTTAGGTTAGGATATACAACGTTATAGATGTATCTAATGTCCCCATCGAGAAGCAGGCGACGTCACGCCAGAATGTTGTAAAATATTACATTCGACATGTTAGGTTGCCTTAGGTTAGGACCTACAACGTTATAGACGTATCTAATGTCCCCATCGAGAAGCTGGCGACGACACGCCAGAATGTTGTAAAATATTACATCCGATATGTTAGGTTGCCTTATGCTACGATATATATCGTTATAGACGTATACAATGTTCCCACCGAGAAGTAGGGACCGAAATGCTAGGAATGTCGTAAAATATTACATCCGAGATGTTCGGTTGCCTTAGGTTAGGATATACAACGTTATAGACGTATATAATGTCCCCATCGAAAAGCAGGCGACGACACGCCAGGAATGTTGTAAAATATTACATCCGAGATGTTATGTTGCCTTGCGTTAGGATATATAACGTTATAGACGTATATAATGTTACCACCGAGAAGTAGGGACTGACATGCCAGGAATGTTGTAAAATATTACATACGAGATGTTAGGTTGCTTTAGGTTAGGATATATATCGTTATAGACTTATATAATGTTACCACCGAGAAGTAGGGACTGACATGCCAGGAATGTTGTAAAATACTACATCCCAGATGTTAGGTTGCGTTAGGTTAGGATATACAACGTTATAGACGTATATAATGTCCCCTTCGAGAAGCAGGCGACGACACGCCAGAATGTTGTAAAATATTACATTCGACATGTTAGGTTGCCTTAGGCTAGGATATATAACGTTATAGACGTATATAATATTCCCACCGATAAATAGGAGCCGATGCGTCAGGAATGTTGTAAAATATTACACCAGAGATGTTAGGTTCCCTTAGGTTAGCATATACAACTTTATAGACGTATAGAATGTTCCCACCGAGATGTAGGGACCGACATGCCAGGAATGTTGTAAAATATTACATCCGAGATGTTAGGTTGCCTTAGGCTAGGACATATATCGCGATAGACGTATACAATGTTCCCACCGAGAAGTAGGGACCGACGCGTCAGGAATGTTGTAAAATATTACATCCCAGATGTTAGGTTCCCTTAGGTTAGCATATACAACGTTATAGACGTATATAATGTTCCCACCGAGAAGTAGGGACCGACATGCCAGGAATGTTGTAAAATATTACATACGAGATGTTAGGTTGCTTTAGGTTAGGACCTACAACGTTATAGACGTATCTAATGTCCCCATCGAGAAGCAGGAGACGACACGCCAGAATGTTGTAAAATATTACATCCGATATGTTAGTTTGCCTTATGCTACAATATATATCGTTATAGACGTATACAATGTTCCCACCGAGAAGTAGGGACCGACGCGTCAGGAATGTTGTAAAATATTACATCCCAGATATTAGGTTGCGTTAGGTTAGGATATACAACGTTTATAGACCTATATAATGTCCCCTTCGAGAAGCAGGCGACGACACGCCAGAATGTTGTAAAATATTGCATCCGAGATGTAAGGTTCCGTTAGGTTAGGATATACAACGTTATAGATGTATCTAATGTCCCCATCGAGAAGCAGGCGACGACACGCCAGAATGTTGTAAAATATTACATTCGACATGTTAGGTTGCCTTAGGCTAGGATATGTAACGTTATAGACGTATATAATATTCCCACCGAGAAATAGGGGCCGACGTGTCAGGAATGTTGTAAAATATTACACCCGAAATGTTAGGTTCCCTTACGTTAGGATATACAACGTTATAGACGTATAGAATGTTCCCACCGAGATGTAGGGACCGACATGCCAGGAATGTTGTAAAATATTACACCCGAGATGTTAGGTTCCCTTAGGTTAGCATATACAACGTTATAGACGTATATAATGTTCCCACCGAGAAGTGGGGACCGACATGCCAGGAAAGTTGTAAAATATTACATACGAGATGTTAGGTTGCTTTAGGGTAGGATATATATTGTTATAGACTTATATAATGTTCCCACCGAGACGTGGGGACCGACATGCCAGGAATGTTGTAAAATGTTACATCCCAGAAGTTAGATTGCTTTGGGTTAGGATATACAACGTTATCGACGTATATAATGTCCCCATCGAGAAGCAGGCGACGACACGCCAGAATGTTGTAAAATATTACATCCGATATGCTAGGTTGCCTTAGGTTAGGATATACAACGTTATAGACGTATATAATGTCCCCATCGAGAAGCAGGCGACGACACGCCAGAATTTTGTATAATATTACATCCGCTATGTTAGGTTGCCTCAGGCTAGGATATACAACGTTATAGACGTATATAATATTCCCACCGAGAAATAGGGGCCGATGCGTCAGGAATGTTGTAAAATATTACACCCGAGATGTTAGGTTCCTTAGGTTAGCATATACAACGTTATAGACGTATAGAATGTTCCCACCGAGATGTAGGAACCGACATGCCAGGAATGTTGTAAAATATTACATCCGAGATGTTAGGTTGCCTTAGGCTAGGACATATATAGTTATAGACGTATACAATGTTCCCTCCGAGAAGTAGGGACCGACGCGTCAGGAATGTTGTAAAATATTACATCCCAAATGTTAGGTTGCCTTAGGCTAGGATATACAACGTTATAGACGTATATAATATTCCCACCGAGAAACAGGGGCCGACGCGTCAGGAATGTTGTAAAATATTACACCCGAGATGTTAGGTTCCCTTAGGTTAGCATATACAACGTTATAGACGTATATAATGTTCCCACCGAGAAGTGGGGACCGACATGCCAGGAAAGTTGTAAAATATTACATACGAGATGTTAGGTTGCTTTAGGTTAGGATATATATCGTTATAGACTTATATAATGTTCCCACCGAGACGTGGGGACCGACATGCCAGGAATGTTGTAAAATGTTACATCCCAGAAGTTAGATTGCTTTGGGTTAGGATATACAACGTTATCGACGTATATAATGTCCCCATCGGGAAGCAGGCGACGACACGCCAGAATGTTGTAAAATATTACATCCGATATGCTAGATTGCCTTAGGTTAGGATATACAACGTTATAGACGTATATAATGTCCCCATCGAGAAGCAGGCGACGACACGCCAGAATTTTGTATAATATTACATCCGCTATGTTAGGTTGCCTCAGGCTAGGATATACAACGTTATAGACGTATATAATATTCCCACCGAGAAATAGGGGCCGATGCGTCAGGAATGTTGTAAAATATTACACCCGAGATGTTAGGTTCCCTTAGGTTAGGATATACAACGTTATAGACGTATAGAATGTTCCCACCGAGATGTAGGGACGACATGCCAGGAATGTTGTAAAATATTACATCCGAGATGTTAGGTTGCTTTAGGTTAGGATATACAACGATATACGTATATAATATTCCCACCGAGAAATAGGGGCCGATGCGTCAGGAATGTTGTAAAATATTACACCCGAGATGTTAGGTTCCCTTAGGTTAGCATATACAACGTTATAGACGTATAGAATGTTCCCACCGAGATGTAGGGACCGACATGCCAGGAATGTTGTAAAATATTACATCCGAGATGTTAGGTTGCCTTAGGCTAGGACATATATCGTTATAGACGTATACAATGTTCCCACCGAGAAGTAGGGACCGACGCGTCAGGAATGTTGTAAAATATTACATCCCAGATGTTAGGTTGCGTTAGGTTAGGATATACAACGTTTATAGACGTATATAATGTCCCCTTCGAGAAGCAGGCGACGACACGCCAGAATGTTGTAAAATATTACATTCGACATGTTAGGTTGCATTAGGCTAGGATATATAGCGTTATAGACGTATATAATGTCCTCTCAGAGAAGCAGGCGACGACACGCCAGAATGTTGTAAAATGTTACATTCTAGATGTTAGGTTCCCTTAGGTAAGGATATACAACGTTATAGACGTATCTAATGTCCACATCGAGAAGCAGGCGGCGACACGCCAGAATGTTGTAAAATATTACATCCGAGTTGTTAGGTTGCTTTAGGTTAGGATATATATCGTTATAGACTTATATAATGTTCCCACTCAGACGTGGGGAACGACATGCCAGGAATGTTGTCAAATATTACATCCGAGATGTTAGGTTGCCTTAGGTTAGGATATACAAAGTTATAGATGTATATAATGTCCGCATCCAGAAGTAGGCGACGACACGCCAGGAATGTTTTAAAATATTACATCCGAGATGTTAGGTTGCCTTAGGCTAGGATATGCAACCTTATAGACGTATAGAATGTTCCCACCAAGAAATAAGGGCCGACGGGTCAGGAATGTTGTAAAATATTACACCCGAGATGTTAGGTTCCCTTAGGTTAGGATATACAACGTTATAGACGTATATAATGTCCCCATCGAGAAGCAGGCGACGACACGCCAGAATTTTGTAAAATATTACATCCGCTATGTTAGGTTGCCTTAGGCTAGGATATACAACGTTATAGACGTATATAATATTCCCACCGAGAAATAGGGGCCGATGCGTCAGGAATGTTGTAAAATATTACACCCGAGATGTTAGGTTCCCTTAGGTTAGGATATACAACGTTATAGACGTATAGAATGTTCCCACCGAGATGTAGGGACGACATGCCAGGAATGTTGTAAAATATTACATCCGAGATGTTAGGTTGCTTTAGGTTAGGATATACAACGATATACGTATATAATATTCCCACCGAGAAATAGGGGCCGATGCGTCAGGAATGTTGTAAAATATTACACCCGAGATGTTAGGTTCCCTTAGGTTAGCATATACAACGTTATAGACGTATAGAATGTTCCCACCGAGATGTAGGGACCGACATGCCAGGAATGTTGTAAAATATTACATCCGAGATGTTAGGTTGCCTTAGGCTAGGACATATATCGTTATAGACGTATACAATGTTCCCTCCGAGAAGTAGGGACCGACGCGTCAGGAATGTTGTAAAATATTACATCCCAGATGTTAGGTTGCCTTAGGATAGGACATATATCGTTATAGACGTACACAATGTTCCCACCGAGAAGTAGGGACCGACGCGTCAGGAATGTTGTAAAATATTACACCCGAGATGTTAGGTTCCCTTAGGTTAGCATATACAACGTTATAGACGTATATAATGTTCCCACCGAGAAGTGGGGACCGACATGCCAGGAAAGTTGTAAAATATTACATACGAGATGTTAGGTTGCTTTAGGTTAGGATATATATCGTTATAGACTTATATAATGTTCCCACCGAGACGTGGGGACCGACATGCCAGGAATGTTGTAAAATGTTACATCCCAGAAGTTAGATTGCTTTGGGTTAGGATATACAACGTTATCGACGTATATAATGTCCCCATCGAGAAGCAGGCGACGACACGCCAGAATGTTGTAAAATATTACATCCGATATGCTAGGTTGCCTTAGGTTAGGATATACAACGTTATAGACGTATATAATGTCCCCATCGAGAAGCAGGCGACGACACGCCAGAATTTTGTATAATATTACATCCGCTATGTTAGGTTGCCTTAGGCTAGGATATACAACGTTATAGACGTATATAATATTCCCACCGAGAAATAGGGGCCGACGCGTCAGGAATGTTGTAAAATATTACACCCGAGATGTTAGGTTCCCTTAGGTTAGCATATACAACGTTATAGACGTATATAATGTTCCCAACGAGAAGTGGGGACCGACATGCCAGGAAAGTTGTAAAATATTACATACGAGATGTTAGGTTGCTTTAGGTTAGGATATATATCGTCATAGACTTATATAATGTTCCCACCGAGAAGTGGGGACCGACATGCCAGGAATGTTGTAAAATGTTACATCCCAGAAGTTAGATTGCTTTGGGTTAGGATATACACCGTTATCGACGTATATAATGTCCCCATCGAGAAGCAGGCGACGACACGCCAGAATGTTGTAAAATATTACATCCGATATGCTAGGTTGCCTTAGGTTAGGATATACAACGTTATAGACGTATATAATGTCCCCATCGAGAAGCAGGCGACGAAACGCCAGAATGATGTAAAATATTACATTCGACATGTTAGGTTGCCTTAAGCTAGGATATATAACGTTATAGACGTATATAATATTCCCACCGAGAAATAGGGGCCGACGCGTCAGGAATGTTGTAAAATATTACACCCGAGATGTTCGGTTCCCTTAGGTTAGCATATACAACGTTATAGACGTATATAATGTTCCCACCGAGAAGTGGGGACCGACATGCCAGGAAAGTTGTAAAATATTACATACGAGATGTTAGGTTGCTTTAGGTTAGGATATATATCGTTATAGACTTATATAATGTTCCCACCGAGACGTGGGGACCGACATGCCAGGAATGTTGTAAAATGTTACATCCCAGAAGTTAGATTGCTTTGGGTTAGGAAATACAACGTTATCGACGTATATAATGTCCCCATCGAGAAGCAGGCGACGACACGCCAGAATGTTGTAAAATATTACATCCGAGATGTTAGGTTCCCTTAGGTTAGGATATACAACGTTATAGACGTGTATAATGTCCCCTCAGAGAAGCAGGCGACGACACGCCAGAATGTTGTAAAATGTTACATTCTAGATGTTAGGTTCCCTTAGGTTAGGATATACATCGTTATAGACGTATCTAATGTCCACATCGAGAAGCAGGCGGCGACACGCCAGAATGTTGTAAAATATTACATCCGAGATGTTAGGTTCCATTAGATTAGGATATACAACGTTATAGACGTATAGAATGTACCCACCGAGAAGTAGGGACCGACATGCCACGAATGTTGTAAAATATTACATCCGAGATGTTAGGTTGCCTTAGGCTAGGACATATATCGTTATAGACGTATACAATGTTCCCACCGAGAAGTAGGGACCGACGCGTCAGGAATGTTGTAAAATATTACATCCCAGATGTTAGGTTGCGTTAGGTTAGGATATACAACGTTTATAGACGTATATAATGTCCCCTTCGAGAAGCAGGCGACGACACGCCAGAATGTTGTAAAATATTACATTCGACATGTTAGGTTGCCTTAAGCTAGGATATATAACGTTATAGACGTATATAATATTCCCACCGAGAAATAGGGGCCGACGCGTCAGGAATGTTGTAAAATATTACACCCGAGATGTTAGGTTCCCTTAGGTTAGCATATACAACGTTATAGACGTATATAATGTTCCCACCGAGAAGTGGGGACCGACATGCCAGGAAAGTTGTAAAATATTACATACGAGATGTTAGGTTGCTTTAGGTTAGGATATATATCGTTATAGACTTATATAATGTTCCCACCGAGACGTGGGGACCGACATGCCAGGAATGTTGTAAAATGTTACATCCCAGAAGTTAGATAGCTTTGGGTTAGGAAATACAACGTTATCGACGTATATAATGTCCCCATCGAGAAGCAGGCGACGACACGCCAGAATGTTGTAAAATATTACATCCGAGATGTTAGGTTCCCTTAGGTTAGGATATACAACGTTATAGATGTATCTAATGTCCCCATCGAGAAGCAGGCGACGACAGGCCAGAATGTTGTAAAATATTACATTCGACATGTTAGGTTGCCTTAGGCTAGGATATGTAACGTTATAGACGAATATAATATTCCCACCGAGAAATAGGGGCCGACGCGTCAGGAACGTTGTAAAATATTACACCCGAAATGTTAGGTTCCCTTAGGTTAGGATATACAACGTTATAGACGTATAGAATGTTCCCACCGAGATCTAGGGACCGACATGCCAGGAATGTTGTAAAATATTACATCCCAGAAGTTAGGTTGCTTTGGGTTAGGATATACAACGTTATAGACGTAGATAATGTCCCCATGGAGAAGCAGGCGACGACACGCCAGGAATGTTGTAAGATGTTACATACTAGATGTTAGGTTCCCTTAGGTTAGGATATACAACGTTATAGACGTATAGAATGTACCCACCGAGAAGCAGGCGACGACACGCCAGAATGTTGTAAAATATTACATTCGACATGTTAGGTTGCCTTAGGCTAGGATATATAACGTTATAGACGTATATAATATTCCCACCGAGAAATAGGGGCGGACCCGTCAGGAATGTTGTAAAATATTACACCCGAGATGTTAGGTTGCCTTAGGTTAGGATATACAACGTTATAGACGTGTATAATGTCCCCTCAGAGAAGCAGGCGACGACACGCCAGAATGTTGTAAAATGTTACATTCTAGATGTTAGGTTCCCTTAGGTTAGGATATATATCGTTATAGACGTATCTAATGTCCACATCGAGAAGCAGGCGGCGACACGCCAGAATGTTGTAAAATATTACATCCGAGATGTTAGGTTCCATTAGATTAGGATATACAACGTTATAGACGTATAGAATGTACCCACCGAGAAGTAGGGACCGACATGCCACGAATGTTGTAAAATATTACATCCGATATGTTAGGTTGCCTTACATTAGGATATACAACGTTATAGATGTATATAATGTCCCCATCGAGAAGTAGGCGACGACACTCCAGGAATGTTGTAAAATATTACTTTCGACATGTTAGGTTGCCTTAGGCTAGGATATATAACGTTATAGACGTATCTAATGTTCCCACCGAGAAATAGGGGCCGACGCGTCAGGAATGTTGTAAAATATTACACCCGAGATGTTAGGTTCCCTTAGGTTAGCATATACAACGTTATAGACGTATATAATGTTCCCACCGAGAAGTAGGGACCGACATGCCAGGAATGTTGTAAAATATTACATACCAGATGTTAGGTTGCTTTGGGTTAGGATATAGAACGTTATAGACGTATATAATGTCCCCATCGAGAAGCAGGCGACGACACGCCAGAATGTTGTAAAATATTACATTCGACATGTTAGGTTGCCTTAGGCTAGGATATGTAACGTTATAGACGAATATAATATTCCCACCGAGAAATAGGGGCCGACGCGTCAGGAACGTTGTAAAATATTACACCCGAAATGTTAGGTTCCCTTAGGTTAGGATATACAACATTATAGACGTATCTAATGTCCCCATCGAGAAGCAGGCGACGACAGGCCAGAATGTTGTAAAATATTACATCCGATATGTTAGGTTGCCTTAGGCTAGGATATATAACGTAATAGACGTATATAATGTTCCCACCGAGAAATAGGGGCCGACGCGTCAGGAATGTTGTAAAATATTACATACCAGATGTTAGGTTGCGTTAGGTTAGGATATACAACGTTATAGACGTATAAAATGTCCCCTTCGAGAAGCAGGCGACGACACGCCAGAATGTTGTAAAATATTACATTCGACATGTTAGGTTGCCTTAGGCTAGGATATATAACGTTATAGACGTATATAATATTCCCACCGAGAAATAGGGGCGGACCCGTCAGGAATGTTGTAAAATATTACACCCGAGATGTTAGGTTGCCTTAGGTTAGGATATACAACGTTATAGACGTGTATAATGTCCCCTCAGAGAAGCAGGCGACGACACGCCAGAATGTTGTAAAATGATACATTCTAGATGTTAGGTTCCCTTAGGTTAGGATATATATCGTTATAGACGTATCTAATGTCCACATCGAGAAGCAGGCGGCGACACGCCAGAATGTTGTAAAATATTACATCCGAGATGTTAGGTTCCATTAGATTAGGATATACAACGTTATAGACGTATAGAATGTACCCACCGAGAAGTAGGGACCGACATGCCACGAATGTTGTAAAATATTACATCCGATATGTTAGGTTGCCTTACATTAGGATATACAACGTTATAGATGTATATAATGTCCCCATCGAGAAGTAGGCGACGACACGCCAGGAATGTTGTAAAATATTACTTTCGACATGTTAGGTTGCCTTAGGCTAGGATATATAACGTTATAGACGTATCTAATGTTCCCATCGAGAAATAGGGGCCGACGCGTCAGGAATGTTGTAAAATATTACACCCGAGATGTTAGGTTCCCTTAGGTTAGCATATACAACGTTATAGACGTATATAATGTTCCCACCGAGAAGTAGGGACCGACATGCAAGGAATGTTGTAAAATATTACATACCAGATGTTAGGTTGCCTTAGGCTAGGACATATATCGTTATAGACGTATACAATGTTCCCACCGAGAAGTAGGGACCGACATGCAAGGAATGTTGTAAAATATTACATACCAGATGTTAGGTTGCTTTGGGTTAGGATATACAACGTTATAGACGTATATAATGTCCCAATCGAGAAGCAGGCGACGACACGCCAGAATGTTGTAAAATATTACATCAGAGATGTTAGGTTCCCTTAGGTTAGGATATACAACGTTATAGACGTATCTAATGTCCCCATCGAGAAGCAGGCGACGACACGCCAGAATGTTGTAAAATATTACATCCGATAAGTTAGGTTGCCTTAGGCTAGGATATATAACATGATAGACGTATATAATGTTCCCACCGAGAAATAGGGGCCGACGCGTCAGGAATGTTGTAAAATATTACATCCCAGATATTTGGTTGCGTTAGGTTAGGATATACAACGTTATATACGTATATAATGTCCCCCTCGAGAAGCAGGCGACGACACGCCAGAATGTTGTAAAATATTACATTCGACATGTTAGGTTGCCTTAGGCTAGGATATGTAACGTTATAGACGTATATAATATTCCCACCGAGAAATAGGGGCCGACGCGTCAGGAATGTTGTAAAATATTACATCCCAGATGTTAGGTTGCGTTAGGTTAGGATATACAACGTGACAGACGTATATATTGTCCCCTTCGAGAAGCAGGCGACGACACGCCAGAATGTTGTAAAATATTACATTCGACATGTTAGGTTGCCTTAGGCTAGGATATGTAACGTTATGGACGTATATAATATTCCCACCGAGAAATAGGGGCCGACGCGTCAGGAATGTTGTAAAATATTACACCCGAGATGTTAGGTTCCCTTAGGTTAGCATATACAACGTTATAGACGTATATAATGTTCCCACCGAGAAGTGGGGACCGACATGCCAGGAAAGTTGTAAAATATTACATACGACATGTTAGGTTGCTTTAGGTTAGGATATATATCGTTATAGACTTATATAATGTTCCCACCGAGACGTGGGGACCGACATGCCAGGAATGTTGTAAAATATTACATCCAAGATGTTAGGTTGCTTTAGGTTAGGATATACAACGATATACGTATATAATATTCCCACCGAGAAATAGGGGCCGATGCGTCAGGAATGTTGTAAAATATTACACCCGAGATGTTAGGTTCCCTTAGGTTAGCATATACAACGTTATAGACGTATAGAATGTTCCCACCGTAATGTAGGGACCGACATGCCAGGAATGTTGTAAAATATTACATCCGAGATGTTAGGTTGCCTTAGGCTAGGACATATATCGTTATAGACGTATACAATGTTCCCACCGAGAAGTAGGGACCGACGCGTCAGGAATGTTGTAAAATATTACATCCCAGATGTTAGGTTGCGTTAGGTTAGGATATACAACGTTTATAGACGTATATAATGTCCCCTTCGAGAAGCAGGCGACGACACGCCAGAATGTTGTAAAATATTACATTCGACATGTTAGGTTGCCTTAAGCTAGGATATATAACGTTATAGACGTATATAATATTCCCACCGAGAAATAGGGGCCGACGCGTCAGGAATGTTGTAAAATATTACACCCGAGATGTTAGGTTCCCTTAGGTTAGCATATACAACGTTATAGACGTATATAATGTTCCCACCGAGAAGTGGGGACCGACATGCCAGGAAAGTTGTAAAATATTACATACGAGATGTTAGGTTGCTTTAGGTTAGGATATATATCGTTATAGACTTATATAATGTTCCCACCGAGACGTGGGGACCGACATGCCAGGAATGTTGTAAAATGTTACATCCCAGAAGTTAGATTGCTTTGGGTTAGGAAATACAACGTTATCGACGTATATAATGTCCCCATCGAGATGCAGGCGACGACACGCCAGAATGTTGTAAAATATTACATCCGAGATGTTAGGTTCCCTTAGGTTAGGATATACAACGTTATAGATGTATCTAATGTCCCCATCGAGAAGCAGGCGACGACACGCCAGAATGTTGTAAAATATTACATCCGATAAGTTAGGTTGCCTTAGGCTAGGATATATAACATGATAGACGTATATAATGTTCCCACCGAGAAATAGGGGCCGACGCGTCAGGAATGTTGTAAAATATTACATCCCAGATATTTGGTTGCGTTAGGTTAGGATATACAACGTTATATACGTATATAATGTCCCCCTCGAGAAGCAGGCGACGACACGCCAGAATGTTGTAAAATATTACATTCGACATGTTAGGTTGCCTTAGGCTAGGATATGTAACGTTATAGACGTATATAATATTCCCACCGAGAAATAGGGGCCGACGCGTCAGGAATGTTGTAAAATATTACATCCCAGATGTTAGGTTGCGTTAGGTTAGGATATACAACGTTATAGACGTATATATTGTCCCCTTCGAGAAGCAGGCGACGACACGCCAGAATGTTGTAAAATATTACATTCGACATGTTAGGTTGCCTTAGGCTAGGATATGTAACGTTATGGACGTATATAATATTCCCACCGAGAAATAGGGGCCGACGCGTCAGGAATGTTGTAAAATATTACACCCGAAATGTTAGGTTCCCTTAGATTAGAATATACAACGTTAGAGACGTATAGAATGTTCCCACCGAGATGTAGGGACCGACATGCCAGGAATGTTGTAAAATATTACATCCGAGTTGTTAAGTTGCTTTAGGTTAGGATATATATCGTTATAGACTTATATAATGTTCCCACCGAGACGTGGGGTCCGACATGCCAGGAATGTTGTAAAATATTACACCCGAGATGTTAGGTTCCCTTAGGTTAGCATATACAACGGTATAGACGTATATAATGTTCCCACCGAGAAGCAGGAGACGACACGCCAGAATGTTGTAAAATATTACATTCGACATGTTAGGTTGCCTTAGGCTAGGATATGTAACGTTATAGACGTATATAATATTCCCACCGAGAAATAGGGGCCGACGCGTCAGGAATGTTGTAAAATATTACATCCCAGATGTTAGGTTGCGTTAGGTTAGGATATACAACGTTATAGACGTATAAAGTGTCCCCTTCGAGAAGCAGGCGACGACACGCCATAATGTTGTAAAATATTGCATCCGAGATATTAGGTTCCATTAGGTTAGGATATACAACGTTATAGGCGTATAGAATGTTCCCACCGAGAAGTAGGGACCGACAGGCCAGGAATGTTGTAAAATATTACATCCGAGATGTTAGGTTGCCTTACATTAGGATATACAACGTTATAGATGTATATAATGTCCCCATCGAGATGTAGGCGACGACACGCCAGGAATGTTGTAAAATATTACTTTCTACATGTTAGGTTGCCTTAGGCTAGGATATATAACGTTATAGACGTATATAATGTTCCTACCGAGAAATAGGGGCCGACGCGTCAGGAATGTTGTAAAATATTACACCCGAGATGTTAGGTTCCCTTAGGTTAGCATATACAACGTTATAGACGTATATAATGTTCCCACCAAGAAGTAGGGACCGACCCGCCAGGTATTTTGGAAAATACTACACCCGAGATGATAGGTTGCCTTAGGCTAGGATATATAACGTTATAGACGCATACAATGTCCCCACCGAGACGTACGGGACGACACGAACTGGATTCTGTAAAACATTACCAGCGAGGGGCTTTATGGGTTAGGTTAGGTTATATTACGTTGTAGACGTATATAATGTTCCCACCGAGAAGTAGAGGCCGACCCGCCACGAATGTTGTCAAATACTACATCCGAGATGGTAGGTTGCCTTAGGTTGAGATATATAAAGTTATATACGTATATAATGTTCCCACTGAGAAGTAGGGGCCGACCCGCCAGGAATGTTGTAAAATACTACATCCGAGATGTTAGGTTGCCTTAGGTTAGGAAATATAACGTTATAGACGCATACAATGTCCCCACCGAGACGTACGGGACGACACGAACTGGATTCTGTAAAACATTACCAGCGAGGGGCTATATGGGTTAGGTTAGGTTATATTACGTTATAGATGTATATAATGTTCCCACCGAGAAGTAGAGGCCGACACGCCAGGAATGTTGTAAAATACAACATCCGAGATGTTAGGTTGCCTTCGGGTGCGATATACAATGTTATAGAGGTATATAATGTCCCCACCGAGAAGTATGAGCCAATACGACCGGGATTCTGTGAAACATTATCACCGAGGGGCAAAATAGGTTAGGTTAGGTTATATTACGGTATAGAAGTATATAATGTTCCCACTCAGAAGTATGGGCCGTTCCGCCTGGAATGTTGGAAAATACTACATCCGAGATGTTAGGTTGCCTTAGGTTGGGATATATAACGTAATAGACGTATATAATGTCCGCAACGTGACGTACGGGGCGACAGGAACGGGATTCAGTGAAACATTACCAGCGAGGGTCTAGATGGGTTAGGTTAGGTTATATTACGATATAGACTTATGTACTGTTCCCACCGTGAAGTAGGTTCTACCCTGCCAGGAATGTTGTAAAATACTACATCCGACATGTTAGGTTGCCTTAGGTTAGGATATATATCGTTATAGACGCATACAATGTCCCCACCGAGAAGTACGGGCCGACACTACCGGGATTCTGTAAAACATTACCAGCGAGGGGCTAGATGGTTTAGGTTAGGTTATACCACGCTGTAGACGTATATAATGTTCCCACCGAGAAGTAGGGGCCGACCCGCCAGGAATGTTGTAAAATACTACATCCGAGATGTTAGGTTGCCTTAGGTTAGGAAATATAACGTTATAGACGCATACAATGTCCCCACCGAGACGTACGGGGCGACACGAACTGGATTCTGTAAAACATTACCAGCGAGGGGCTATATGGGTTAGGTTAGGTTATATTACGTTATAGATGTATATAATGTTCCGACCGAGAAGTAGAGGCCGACACGCCAGGAATGTTGTAAAATACAACATCCGAGATGTTAGGTTGCCTTCGGGTGCGATATACAATGTTATAGAGGTATATAATGTCCCCACCGAGAAGTATGAGCCAATACGACCGGGATTCTGTGAAACATTATCACCGAGGGGCAAAATAGGTTAGGTTAGGTTATATTACGGTATAGAAGTATAGAATGTTCCCACCGAGAAGTAGGGACCGACACGCCAAGAATGTTGTAAAATATTACATCCGAGATGTTATGTTGCCTCACGTTAGGATATATAACGTTATAGACGTATATAATGTTCCTACCGAGAAGTACGGGCCGACACGCGAGGAATGTTGTAAAATATTACAATCGACATGTTAGGATTGCCTTAGGCTAGGATATATAACTTTATAGACATATATACTGTTCCCACCGAGAAGCAGGTGCCGGCACGACAGGTATGTTGTAAAATATTACATTCGACATGTTAGGTGGCCTTAGGCTAGGATATATGTCGCTATAGACGTATATGATGTTCCCACCGAGAAGTACGTGCTAACCCGCCAGGAATGTTGTCAAATATTACATCCGAGATGTTAGGTTGCCTTAGGCTAGGATATATATCGTTATAGACGTGTACAATGTTCCCACCGAGAAGTAGGGACCGACATGCCAGGAATGTTGTAAAATATTACATCCGAGATTTAAGGTTCCCTTAGGTTAGGGTATATATCGTTATAGACGTATATAATGTTCCCACCGAGACGTAGGGACCGACATGCTAGGAATGTTGTAAAATATTACACCCGAGATGTTAGGTTCCCTTAGGTTAGGATATATGACGTTATAGATGTATATAATGTCCCCATCCAGAAGTAGGCGAAGACACACCAGGAATGTTGTAAAATATTACATTCGGCATGTTAGGTTGCCTTAGGTTAGGATATATAACGTTTTAGACGTATATAATGTTACCACAGAGAAGTAGGGACCGAAGCGCCGGGAATGTTGTAAAATATTACATTCGGCATGTTAGGTTGCCTTAGGTAAGGATATATAACGTTTTAGACGTATATACTGTTCCCACCGAGAAGTAGGTGCCGCCGCTCCAGGAATGTAGTAAAATATATCATCCGGGATATTAGGTTGCCTTAGGTTAGGTTATATAACGTTATAGACGTATATAATGCTACCACAGAGAACTAGGCACTTGCATGCCAGGTATGTTGTAAAATAATACGGTAGAGATGATAGGTTGCCTTAGTTTAGGATATATAACGTTATAGACGTATATACTGTTCCCACCGAGAAGTAGGTGCCGACGCGCCAGGTGTGCTGTAAAATATTACATTCGACATGTTAGGTTGCCTTAGGCTAGGATATATAGCGTTATAGACGTATATAATGTTCCCACCGAGAAGTAGGGGTCGACGTGCCAGGAATGTAGTAAAATATTACATCCGAGATGTTAGGTTGCGTTAGGTTAGGATATATAACGTTATAGACGTATATATTGTTACCACAGAGAACTAGGCACTTTAATGCCAGGAATGTTGTAAAATATTACGGTAGAGATGATAGGTTGCCTTAGTTTACGATATATAACGTTTTAGACGTATATACTGTTTCCACCGAGAAGTAGCTGCCGACGCGCCAAGAATGTTGTAAAATATTACATTCGACATGTCAGGTTGCCTTAGGCTAGGATATATAGCGTTATAGACGTATATAATATTCCCACCGAGAAGTAGGGGCCGACGTGCCAGGAATGTAGTAAAATATTACATCCGAGAAGTTAGGTTGCCATAGGCTAGGATATATAACGTTATAGACGTACATAATTTTACCACAGAGATATAGGTACTTGCATGCCAGGAATGTTGTAAAATTTTACGGCAGAGATGTTAGGTTGCCTTAGGTTAGGACATATAACGTCATTGACTTATATAATGTTCCCACCGAGAAGTAGGAGCCGACGTGCCAGGAATGTTGTAAAATATTACACCCGAGATGTTAGGTTCCCTTAGGTTAGGATATATAACGTTATAGATGTATATAATGTCCCAATCCAGAAGTAGGCGACGACACGCCAGGAATGTTGTAAAATATTACATCCCAGATGTTAGGTTGCGTTAGGTTAGGATATACAACGTTATAGACATATAGAATGTTCCCACTGAGAAGTAGGGGCCGACGCGTCAGGAATGTTGTAAAATATTACACCCGAGATGTTAGGTTCCCATAGCTGAGGATATATAACGTTATAGACGTATATAATGTCCCAATCGAGAAGCAGGCGACGACACGCCAGGAATGTTGTAAAATATTACATCCGAAATGTTATGTTGCCTTACGACAGGATATATAACGTTATAGACGCATATAATGTTCCCACCGAAAAGTAGGAGCCGACGCGCCAGGAATGACGTAAAATATTACATTCGACATGTTAGGTCGCCTTAGGCTAGGATATATAAGGTTACAGACGTATATAATGTTCCCACCGAGAAATAGGTGCCGACGCTCCAGGAATGTTGTAAAATATTACATCCGAGATGTTAGGTTGCGTTAGGATAGGATATACAACGTTATAGACGTATATAATGTCCCCATCGAGAAGTAGGGACTGACGCGTCAGGAATGTTGTAAAATATTACACCCGAGATGTTAGGTTCCCTTAGGTTAGGATATACAACGTTATAGACGTATAGAATGTTCCCACCGAGAAGTAGGAACCGACATGCCAGGAATGTTGTAAAATATTACATCCGAGATGTTATGTTGCCTTACGTTAGGATATATAACGTTATAGATGTATATAATGTTCCTACCGAGAAGTACGGGCCGACCACCGAGGAATGTTGTAAAATATTACAATCGACATGTTAGGATTGCCTTAGGCTAGGATATATATCGTTATAGACGTATATACTGTTCCCACCGAGAAGCAGGTGCCGGCACGACAGGTATGTCGTAAAATATTACATTCGACATGTTAGGTCGCCTTAGGCTAGGATATACATCGCTATAGACGTATATGATGTTCCCACCGAGACGTAGGGACCGACATGCCAGGAATAATGTAAAATATTACATCCCAGATGTTAGGTTGCGTTAGGTTAGGATATACAATGTTATAGACGTATATAATGTCCCCATCGAGAAGCAGGCGACGACACGCCAGAATGTTGTAAAATATTATATTAGACATGTTAGGTTGCCTTAGGCTAGGATATATAACGTTATAGACGTATATAATATTCCCACCGAGAAATAGGGGCCGACGCGTCAGGAATGTTGTAAAATATTACACCCGAGATGTTAGGTTCCCTTAGGTTAGCATATACAACGTTATAGACGTATATAATGTCCCCATCCAGAAGTAGGCGACGACACGCCAGGAATGTTGTAAAATATTACAGCCCAGATGTTAGGTTGCCTTAGGCTAGGACATATATCGCGATAGACGTATACAATGTTCCCACCGAGAAGTAGGGACCGACGCGTCAGGAATGTTGTAAAATATTACATCCCAGATGTTAGGTTCCCTTAGGTTAGCATATACAACGTTATAGACGTATATAATGTTCCCACCGAGAAGTAGGGACCGACATGCCAGGAATGTTGTAAAATATTACATACGAGATGTTAGGTTGCTTTAGGTTAGGACCTACAACGTTATAGACGTATCTAATGTCCCCATCGAGAAGCAGGAGACGACACGCCAGAATGTTGTAAAATATTACATCCGATATGTTAGTTTGCCTTATGCTACAATATATATCGTTATAGACGTATACAATGTTCCCACCGAGAAGTAGGGACCGACGCGTCAGGAATGTTGTAAAATATTACATCCCAGATATTAGGTTGCGTTAGGTTAGGATATACAACGTTTATAGACCTATATAATGTCCCCTTCGAGAAGCAGGCGACGACACGCCAGAATGTTGTAAAATATTGCATCCGAGATGTAAGGTTCCGTTAGGTTAGGATATACAACGTTATAGATGTATCTAATGTCCCCATCGAGAAGCAGGCGACGACACGCCAGAATGTTGTAAAATATTACATTCGACATGTTAGGTTGCCTTAGGCTAGGATATGTAACGTTATAGACGTATATAATATTCCCACCGAGAAATAGGGGCCGACGTGTCAGGAATGTTGTAAAATATTACACCCGAAATGTTAGGTTCCCTTACGTTAGGATATACAACGTTATAGACGTATAGAATGTTCCCACCGAGATGTAGGGACCGACATGCCAGGAATGTTGTAAAATATTACACCCGAGATGTTAGGTTCCCTTAGGTTAGCATATACAACGTTATAGACGTATATAATGTTCCCACCGAGAAGTGGGGACCGACATGCCAGGAAAGTTGTAAAATATTACATACGAGATGTTAGGTTGCTTTAGGTTAGGATATATATCGTTATAGACTTATATAATGTTCCCACCGAGACGTGGGGACCGACATGCCAGGAATGTTGTAAAATGTTACATCCCAGAAGTTAGATTGCTTTGGGTTAGGATATACAACGTTATCGACGTATATAATGTCCCCATCGGGAAGCAGGCGACGACACGCCAGAATGTTGTAAAATATTACATCCGATATGCTAGATTGCCTTAGGTTAGGATATACAACGTTATAGACGTATATAATGTCCCCATCGAGAAGCAGGCGACGACACGCCAGAATTTTGTATAATATTACATCCGCTATGTTAGGTTGCCTCAGGCTAGGATATACAACGTTATAGACGTATATAATATTCCCACCGAGAAATAGGGGCCGATGCGTCAGGAATGTTGTAAAATATTACACCCGAGATGTTAGGTTCCCTTAGGTTAGGATATACAACGTTATAGACGTATAGAATGTTCCCACCGAGATGTAGGGACGACATGCCAGGAATGTTGTAAAATATTACATCCGAGATGTTAGGTTGCTTTAGGTTAGGATATACAACGATATACGTATATAATATTCCCACCGAGAAATAGGGGCCGATGCGTCAGGAATGTTGTAAAATATTACACCCGAGATGTTAGGTTCCCTTAGGTTAGCATATACAACGTTATAGACGTATAGAATGTTCCCACCGAGATGTAGGGACCGACATGCCAGGAATGTTGTAAAATATTACATCCGAGATGTTAGGTTGCCTTAGGCTAGGACATATATCGTTATAGACGTACACAATGTTCCCACCGAGAAGTAGGGACCGACGCGTCAGGAATGTTGTAAAATATTACATCCCAGATGTTAGGTTGCGTTAGGTTAGGATATACAACGTTTATAGACGTATATAATGTCCCCTTCGAGAAGCAGGCGACGACACGCCAGAATGTTGTAAAATATTACATTCGACATGTTAGGTTGCCTTAGGCTAGGATATATAGCGTTATAGACGTATATAATGTCCTCTCAGAGAAGCAGGCGACGACACGCCAGAATGTTGTAAAATGTTACATTCTAGATGTTAGGTTCCCTTAGGTAAGGATATACAACGTTATAGACGTATCTAATGTCCACATCGAGAAGCAGGCGGCGACACGCCAGAATGTTGTAAAATATTACATCCGAGTTGTTAGGTTGCTTTAGGTTAGGATATATATCGTTATAGACTTATATAATGTTCCCACTCAGACGTGGGGAACGACATGCCAGGAATGTTGTCAAATATTACATCCGAGATGTTAGGTTGCCTTAGGTTAGGATATACAAAGTTATAGATGTATATAATGTCCGCATCCAGAAGTAGGCGACGACACGCCAGGAATGTTTTAAAATATTACATCCGAGATGTTAGGTTGCCTTAGGCTAGGATATGCAACCTTATAGACGTATAGAATGTTCCCACCAAGAAATAAGGGCCGACGGGTCAGGAATGTTGTAAAATATTACACCCGAGATGTTAGGTTCCCTTAGGTTAGGATATACAACGTTATAGACGTATATAATGTCCCCATCGAGAAGCAGGCGACGACACGCCAGAATTTTGTAAAATATTACATCCGCTATGTTAGGTTGCCTTAGGCTAGGATATACAACGTTATAGACGTATATAATATTCCCACCGAGAAATAGGGGCCGATGCGTCAGGAATGTTGTAAAATATTACACCCGAGATGTTAGGTTCCCTTAGGTTAGGATATACAACGTTATAGACGTATAGAATGTTCCCACCGAGATGTAGGGACGACATGCCAGGAATGTTGTAAAATATTACATCCGAGATGTTAGGTTGCTTTAGGTTAGGATATACAACGATATACGTATATAATATTCCCACCGAGAAATAGGGGCCGATGCGTCAGGAATGTTGTAAAATATTACACCCGAGATGTTAGGTTCCCTTAGGTTAGCATATACAACGTTATAGACGTATAGAATGTTCCCACCGAGATGTAGGGACCGACATGCCAGGAATGTTGTAAAATATTACATCCGAGATGTTAGGTTGCCTTAGGCTAGGACATATATCGTTATAGACGTATACAATGTTCCCTCCGAGAAGTAGGGACCGACGCGTCAGGAATGTTGTAAAATATTACATCCCAGATGTTAGGTTGCCTTAGGATAGGACATATATCGTTATAGACGTACACAATGTTCCCACCGAGAAGTAGGGACCGACGCGTCAGGAATGTTGTAAAATATTACACCCGAGATGTTAGGTTCCCTTAGGTTAGCATATACAACGTTATAGACGTATATAATGTTCCCACCGAGAAGTGGGGACCGACATGCCAGGAAAGTTGTAAAATATTACATACGAGATGTTAGGTTGCTTTAGGTTAGGATATATATCGTTATAGACTTATATAATGTTCCCACCGAGACGTGGGGACCGACATGCCAGGAATGTTGTAAAATGTTACATCCCAGAAGTTAGATTGCTTTGGGTTAGGATATACAACGTTATCGACGTATATAATGTCCCCATCGAGAAGCAGGCGACGACACGCCAGAATGTTGTAAAATATTACATCCGATATGCTAGGTTGCCTTAGGTTAGGATATACAACGTTATAGACGTATATAATGTCCCCATCGAGAAGCAGGCGACGACACGCCAGAATTTTGTATAATATTACATCCGCTATGTTAGGTTGCCTTAGGCTAGGATATACAACGTTATAGACGTATATAATATTCCCACCGAGAAATAGGGGCCGACGCGTCAGGAATGTTGTAAAATATTACACCCGAGATGTTAGGTTCCCTTAGGTTAGCATATACAACGTTATAGACGTATATAATGTTCCCACCGAGAAGTGGGGACCGACATGCCAGGAAAGTTGTAAAATATTACATACGAGATGTTAGGTTGCTTTAGGTTAGGATATATATCGTTATAGACTTATATAATGTTCCCACCGAGACGTGGGGACCGACATGCCAGGAATGTTGTAAAATGTTACATCCCAGAAGTTAGATAGCTTTGGGTTAGGAAATACAACGTTATCGACGTATATAATGTCCCCATCGAGAAGCAGGCGACGACACGCCAGAATGTTGTAAAATATTACATCCGAGATGTTAGGTTCCCTTAGGTTAGGATATACAACGTTATAGATGTATCTAATGTCCCCATCGAGAAGCAGGCGACGACAGGCCAGAATGTTGTAAAATATTACATTCGACATGTTAGGTTGCCTTAGGCTAGGATATGTAACGTTATAGACGAATATAATATTCCCACCGAGAAATAGGGGCCGACGCGTCAGGAACGTTGTAAAATATTACACCCGAAATGTTAGGTTCCCTTAGGTTAGGATATACAACGTTATAGACGTATAGAATGTTCCCACCGAGATCTAGGGACCGACATGCCAGGAATGTTGTAAAATATTACATCCCAGAAGTTAGGTTGCTTTGGGTTAGGATATACAACGTTATAGACGTAGATAATGTCCCCATGGAGAAGCAGGCGACGACACGCCAGGAATGTTGTAAGATGTTACATACTAGATGTTAGGTTCCCTTAGGTTAGGATATACAACGTTATAGACGTATAGAATGTACCCACCGAGAAGCAGGCGACGACACGCCAGAATGTTGTAAAATATTACATTCGACATGTTAGGTTGCCTTAGGCTAGGATATATAACGTTATAGACGTATATAATATTCCCACCGAGAAATAGGGGCGGACCCGTCAGGAATGTTGTAAAATATTACACCCGAGATGTTAGGTTGCCTTAGGTTAGGATATACAACGTTATAGACGTGTATAATGTCCCCTCAGAGAAGCAGGCGACGACACGCCAGAATGTTGTAAAATGTTACATTCTAGATGTTAGGTTCCCTTAGGTTAGGATATATATCGTTATAGACGTATCTAATGTCCACATCGAGAAGCAGGCGGCGACACGCCAGAATGTTGTAAAATATTACATCCGAGATGTTAGGTTCCATTAGATTAGGATATACAACGTTATAGACGTATAGAATGTACCCACCGAGAAGTAGGGACCGACATGCCACGAATGTTGTAAAATATTACATCCGATATGTTAGGTTGCCTTACATTAGGATATACAACGTTATAGATGTATATAATGTCCCCATCGAGAAGTAGGCGACGACACTCCAGGAATGTTGTAAAATATTACTTTCGACATGTTAGGTTGCCTTAGGCTAGGATATATAACGTTATAGACGTATCTAATGTTCCCACCGAGAAATAGGGGCCGACGCGTCAGGAATGTTGTAAAATATTACACCCGAGATGTTAGGTTCCCTTAGGTTAGCATATACAACGTTATAGACGTATATAATGTTCCCACCGAGAAGTAGGGACCGACATGCCAGGAATGTTGTAAAATATTACATACCAGATGTTAGGTTGCTTTGGGTTAGGATATAGAACGTTATAGACGTATATAATGTCCCCATCGAGAAGCAGGCGACGACACGCCAGAATGTTGTAAAATATTACATTCGACATGTTAGGTTGCCTTAGGCTAGGATATGTAACGTTATAGACGAATATAATATTCCCACCGAGAAATAGGGGCCGACGCGTCAGGAACGTTGTAAAATATTACACCCGAAATGTTAGGTTCCCTTAGGTTAGGATATACAACATTATAGACGTATCTAATGTCCCCATCGAGAAGCAGGCGACGACAGGCCAGAATGTTGTAAAATATTACATCCGATATGTTAGGTTGCCTTAGGCTAGGATATATAACGTAATAGACGTATATAATGTTCCCACCGAGAAATAGGGGCCGACGCGTCAGGAATGTTGTAAAATATTACATACCAGATGTTAGGTTGCGTTAGGTTAGGATATACAACGTTATAGACGTATAAAATGTCCCCTTCGAGAAGCAGGCGACGACACGCCAGAATGTTGTAAAATATTACATTCGACATGTTAGGTTGCCTTAGGCTAGGATATATAACGTTATAGACGTATATAATATTCCCACCGAGAAATAGGGGCGGACCCGTCAGGAATGTTGTAAAATATTACACCCGAGATGTTAGGTTGCCTTAGGTTAGGATATACAACGTTATAGACGTGTATAATGTCCCCTCAGAGAAGCAGGCGACGACACGCCAGAATGTTGTAAAATGATACATTCTAGATGTTAGGTTCCCTTAGGTTAGGATATATATCGTTATAGACGTATCTAATGTCCACATCGAGAAGCAGGCGGCGACACGCCAGAATGTTGTAAAATATTACATCCGAGATGTTAGGTTCCATTAGATTAGGATATACAACGTTATAGACGTATAGAATGTACCCACCGAGAAGTAGGGACCGACATGCCACGAATGTTGTAAAATATTACATCCGATATGTTAGGTTGCCTTACATTAGGATATACAACGTTATAGATGTATATAATGTCCCCATCGAGAAGTAGGCGACGACACGCCAGGAATGTTGTAAAATATTACTTTCGACATGTTAGGTTGCCTTAGGCTAGGATATATAACGTTATAGACGTATCTAATGTTCCCACCGAGAAATAGGGGCCGACGCGTCAGGAATGTTGTAAAATATTACACCCGAGATGTTAGGTTCCCTTAGGTTAGCATATACAACGTTATAGACGTATATAATGTTCCCACCGAGAAGTAGGGACCGACATGCAAGGAATGTTGTAAAATATTACATACCAGATGTTAGGTTGCTTTGGGTTAGGATATACAACGTTATAGACGTATATAATGTCCCCATCGAGAAGCAGGCGACGACACGCCAGAATGTTGTAAAATATTACATCAGAGATGTTAGGTTCCCTTAGGTTAGGATATACAACGTTATAGACGTATCTAATGTCCCCATCGAGAAGCAGGCGACGACACGCCAGAATGTTGTAAAATATTACATCCGATAAGTTAGGTTGCCTTAGGCTAGGATATATAACATGATAGACGTATATAATGTTCCCACCGAGAAATAGGGGCCGACGCGTCAGGAATGTTGTAAAATATTACATCCCAGATATTTGGTTGCGTTAGGTTAGGATATACAACGTTATATACGTATATAATGTCCCCCTCGAGAAGCAGGCGACGACACGCCAGAATGTTGTAAAATATTACATTCGACATGTTAGGTTGCCTTAGGCTAGGATATGTAACGTTATAGACGTATATAATATTCCCACCGAGAAATAGGGGCCGACGCGTCAGGAATGTTGTAAAATATTACATCCCAGATGTTAGGTTCCCTTAGGTTAGCATATACAACGTTATAGACGTATATAATGTTCCCACCGAGAAGTGGGGACCGACATGCCAGGAAAGTTGTAAAATATTACATACGAGATGTTAGGTTGCTTTAGGTTAGGATATTTATCGTTATAGACTTATATAATGTTCCCACCGAGACGTGGGGACCGACATGCCAGGAATGTTGTAAAATATTACATCCAAGATGTTAGGTTGCTTTAGGTTAGGATATACAACGATATACGTATATAATATTCCCACCGAGAAATAGGGGCCGATGCGTCAGGAATGTTGTAAAATATTACACCCGAGATGTTAGGTTCCCTTAGGTTAGCATATACAACGTTATAGACGTATAGAATGTTCCCACCGTAATGTAGGGACCGACATGCCAGGAATGTTGTAAAATATTACATCCGAGATGTTAGGTTGCCTTAGGCTAGGACATATATCGTTATAGACGTATACAATGTTCCCACCGAGAAGTAGGGACCGACGCGTCAGGAATGTTGTAAAATATTACATCCCAGATGTTAGGTTGCGTTAGGTTAGGATATACAACGTTTATAGACGTATATAATGTCCCCTTCGAGAAGCAGGCGACGACACGCCAGAATGTTGTAAAATATTACATTCGACATGTTAGGTTGCCTTAAGCTAGGATATATAACGTTATAGACGTATATAATATTCCCACCGAGAAATAGGGGCCGACGCGTCAGGAATGTTGTAAAATATTACACCCGAGATGTTAGGTTCCCTTAGGTTAGCATATACAACGTTATAGACGTATATAATGTTCCCACCGAGAAGTGGGGACCGACATGCCAGGAAAGTTGTAAAATATTACATACGAGATGTTAGGTTGCTTTAGGTTAGGATATATATCGTTATAGACTTATATAATGTTCCCACCGAGACGTGGGGACCGACATGCCAGGAATGTTGTAAAATGTTACATCCCAGAAGTTAGATTGCTTTGGGTTAGGAAATACAACGTTATCGACGTATATAATGTCCCCATCGAGATGCAGGCGACGACACGCCAGAATGTTGTAAAATATTACATCCGAGATGTTAGGTTCCCTTAGGTTAGGATATACAACGTTATAGATGTATCTAATGTCCCCATCGAGAAGCAGGCGACGACACGCCAGAATGTTGTAAAATATTACATCCGATAAGTTAGGTTGCCTTAGGCTAGGATATATAACATGATAGACGTATATAATGTTCCCACCGAGAAATAGGGGCCGACGCGTCAGGAATGTTGTAAAATATTACATCCCAGATATTTGGTTGCGTTAGGTTAGGATATACAACGTTATATACGTATATAATGTCCCCCTCGAGAAGCAGGCGACGACACGCCAGAATGTTGTAAAATATTACATTCGACATGTTAGGTTGCCTTAGGATAGGATATGTAACGTTATAGACGTATATAATATTCCCACCGAGAAATAGGGGCCGACGCGTCAGGAATGTTGTAAAATATTACATCCCAGATGTTAGGTTGCGTTAGGTTAGGATATACAACGTTATAGACGTATATATTGTCCCCTTCGAGAAGCAGGCGACGACACGCCAGAATGTTGTAAAATATTACATTCGACATGTTAGGTTGCCTTAGGCTAGGATATGTAACGTTATGGACGTATATAATATTCCCACCGAGAAATAGGGGCCGACGCGTCAGGAATGTTGTAAAATATTACACCCGAAATGTTAGGTTCCCTTAGATTAGAATATACAACGTTAGAGACGTATAGAATGTTCCCACCGAGATGTAGGGACCGACATGCCAGGAATGTTGTAAAATATTACATCCGAGTTGTTAAGTTGCTTTAGGTTAGGATATATATCGTTATAGACTTATATAATGTTCCCACCGAGACGTGGGGTCCGACATGCCAGGAATGTTGTAAAATATTACACCCGAGATGTTAGGTTCCCTTAGGTTAGCATATACAACGGTATAGACGTATATAATGTTCCCACCGAGAAGCAGGAGACGACACGCCAGAATGTTGTAAAATATTACATTCGACATGTTAGGTTGCCTTAGGCTAGGATATGTAACGTTATAGACGTATATAATATTCCCACCGAGAAATAGGGGCCGACGCGTCAGGAATGTTGTAAAATATTACATCCCAGATGTTAGGTTGCGTTAGGTTAGGATATACAACGTTATAGACGTATAAAATGTCCCCTTCGAGAAGCAGGCGACGACACGCCATAATGTTGTAAAATATTGCATCCGAGATATTAGGTTCCATTAGGTTAGGATATACAACGTTATAGGCGTATAGAATGTTCCCACCGAGAAGTAGGGACCGACAGGCCAGGAATGTTGTAAAATATTACATCCGAGATGTTAGGTTGCCTTACATTAGGATATACAACGTTATAGATGTATATAATGTCCCCATCGAGATGTAGGCGACGACACGCCAGGAATGTTGTAAAATATTACTTTCTACATGTTAGGTTGCCTTAGGCTAGGATATATAACGTTATAGACGTATATAATGTTCCTACCGAGAAATAGGGGCCGACGCGTCAGGAATGTTGTAAAATATTACACCCGAGATGTTAGGTTCCCTTAGGTTAGCATATACAACGTTATAGACGTATATAATGTTCCCACCAAGAAGTAGGGACCGACCCGCCAGGTATTTTGGAAAATACTACACCCGAGATGATAGGTTGCCTTAGGCTAGGATATATAACGTTATAGACGCATACAATGTCCCCACCGAGACGTACGGGACGACACGAACTGGATTCTGTAAAACATTACCAGCGAGGGGCTTTATGGGTTAGGTTAGGTTATATTACGTTGTAGACGTATATAATGTTCCCACCGAGAAGTAGAGGCCGACCCGCCACGAATGTTGTCAAATACTACATCCGAGATGGTAGGTTGCCTTAGGTTGAGATATATAAAGTTATATACGTATATAATGTTCCCACTGAGAAGTAGGGGCCGACCCGCCAGGAATGTTGTAAAATACTACATCCGAGATGTTAGGTTGCCTTAGGTTAGGAAATATAACGTTATAGACGCATACAATGTCCCCACCGAGACGTACGGGACGACACGAACTGGATTCTGTAAAACATTACCAGCGAGGGGCTATATGGGTTAGGTTAGGTTATATTACGTTATAGATGTATATAATGTTCCCACCGAGAAGTAGAGGCCGACACGCCAGGAATGTTGTAAAATACAACATCCGAGATGTTAGGTTGCCTTCGGGTGCGATATACAATGTTATAGAGGTATATAATGTCCCCACCGAGAAGTATGAGCCAATACGACCGGGATTCTGTGAAACATTATCACCGAGGGGCAAAATAGGTTAGGTTAGGTTATATTACGGTATAGAAGTATATAATGTTCCCACTCAGAAGTATGGGCCGTTCCGCCTGGAATGTTGGAAAATACTACATCCGAGATGTTAGGTTGCCTTAGGTTGGGATATATAACGTAATAGACGTATATAATGTCCGCAACGTGACGTACGGGGCGACAGGAACGGGATTCAGTGAAACATTACCAGCGAGGGTCTAGATGGGTTAGGTTAGGTTATATTACGATATAGACTTATGTACTGTTCCCACCGTGAAGTAGGTTCTACCCTGCCAGGAATGTTGTAAAATACTACATCCGACATGTTAGGTTGCCTTAGGTTAGGATATATATCGTTATAGACGCATACAATGTCCCCACCGAGAAGTACGGGCCGACACTACCGGGATTCTGTAAAACATTACCAGCGAGGGGCTAGATGGTTTAGGTTAGGTTATACCACGCTGTAGACGTATATAATGTTCCCACCGAGAAGTAGGGGCCGACCCGCCAGGAATGTTGTAAAATACTACATCCGAGATGTTAGGTTGCCTTAGGTTAGGAAATATAACGTTATAGACGCATACAATGTCCCCACCGAGACGTACGGGGCGACACGAACTGGATTCTGTAAAACATTACCAGCGAGGGGCTATATGGGTTAGGTTAGGTTATATTACGTTATAGATGTATATAATGTTCCGACCGAGAAGTAGAGGCCGACACGCCAGGAATGTTGTAAAATACAACATCCGAGATGTTAGGTTGCCTTCGGGTGCGATATACAATGTTATAGAGGTATATAATGTCCCCACCGAGAAGTATGAGCCAATACGACCGGGATTCTGTGAAACATTATCACCGAGGGGCAAAATAGGTTAGGTTAGGTTATATTACGGTATAGAAGTATAGAATGTTCCCACCGAGAAGTAGGGACCGACACGCCAAGAATGTTGTAAAATATTACATCCGAGATGTTATGTTGCCTCACGTTAGGATATATAACGTTATAGACGTATATAATGTTCCTACCGAGAAGTACGGGCCGACACGCGAGGAATGTTGTAAAATATTACAATCGACATGTTAGGATTGCCTTAGGCTAGGATATATAACTTTATAGACATATATACTGTTCCCACCGAGAAGCAGGTGCCGGCACGACAGGTATGTTGTAAAATATTACATTCGACATGTTAGGTGGCCTTAGGCTAGGATATATGTCGCTATAGACGTATATGATGTTCCCACCGAGAAGTACGTGCTAACCCGCCAGGAATGTTGTCAAATATTACATCCGAGATGTTAGGTTGCCTTAGGCTAGGATATATATCGTTATAGACGTGTACAATGTTCCCACCGAGAAGTAGGGACCGACATGCCAGGAATGTTGTAAAATATTACATCCGAGATTTAAGGTTCCCTTAGGTTAGGGTATATATCGTTATAGACGTATATAATGTTCCCACCGAGACGTAGGGACCGACATGCTAGGAATGTTGTAAAATATTACACCCGAGATGTTAGGTTCCCTTAGGTTAGGATATATGACGTTATAGATGTATATAATGTCCCCATCCAGAAGTAGGCGAAGACACACCAGGAATGTTGTAAAATATTACATTCGGCATGTTAGGTTGCCTTAGGTTAGGATATATAACGTTTTAGACGTATATAATGTTACCACAGAGAAGTAGGGACCGAAGCGCCGGGAATGTTGTAAAATATTACATTCGGCATGTTAGGTTGCCTTAGGTAAGGATATATAACGTTTTAGACGTATATACTGTTCCCACCGAGAAGTAGGTGCCGCCGCTCCAGGAATGTAGTAAAATATATCATCCGGGATATTAGGTTGCCTTAGGTTAGGATATATAACGTTATAGACGTATATAATGCTACCACAGAGAACTAGGCACTTGCATGCCAGGTATGTTGTAAAATAATACGGTAGAGATGATAGGTTGCCTTAGTTTAGGATATATAACGTTATAGACGTATATACTGTTCCCACCGAGAAGTAGGTGCCGACGCGCCAGGTGTGCTGTAAAATATTACATTCGACATGTTAGGTTGCCTTAGGCTAGGATATATAGCGTTATAGACGTATATAATGTTCCCACCGAGAAGTAGGGGTCGACGTGCCAGGAATGTGGTAAAATATTACATCCGAGATGTTAGGTTGCGTTAGGTTAGGATATATAACGTTATAGACGTATATATTGTTACCACAGAGAACTAGGCACTTTAATGCCAGGAATGTTGTAAAATATTACGGTAGAGATGATAGGTTGCCTTAGTTTACGATATATAACGTTTTAGACGTATATACTGTTTCCACCGAGAAGTAGCTGCCGACGCGCCAAGAATGTTGTAAAATATTACATTCGACATGTCAGGTTGCCTTAGGCTAGGATATATAGCGTTATAGACGTATATAATATTCCCACCGAGAAGTAGGGGCCGACGTGCCAGGAATGTAGTAAAATATTACATCCGAGAAGTTAGGTTGCCATAGGCTAGGATATATAACGTTATAGACGTACATAATTTTACCACAGAGATATAGGTACTTGCATGCCAGGAATGTTGTAAAATTTTACGGCAGAGATGTTAGGTTGCCTTAGGTTAGGACATATAACGTCATTGACTTATATAATGTTCCCACCGAGAAGTAGGAGCCGACGTGCCAGGAATGTTGTAAAATATTACACCCGAGATGTTAGGTTCCCTTAGGTTAGGATATATAACGTTATAGATGTATATAATGTCCCAATCCAGAAGTAGGCGACGACACGCCAGGAATGTTGTAAAATATTACATCCCAGATGTTAGGTTGCGTTAGGTTAGGATATACAACGTTATAGACATATAGAATGTTCCCACTGAGAAGTAGGGGCCGACGCGTCAGGAATGTTGTAAAATATTACACCCGAGATGTTAGGTTCCCATAGCTGAGGATATATAACGTTATAGACGTATATAATGTCCCAATCGAGAAGCAGGCGACGACACGCCAGGAATGTTGTAAAATATTACATCCGAAATGTTATGTTGCCTTACGACAGGATATATAACGTTATAGACGCATATAATGTTCCCACCGAAAAGTAGGAGCCGACGCGCCAGGAATGACGTAAAATATTACATTCGACATGTTAGGTCGCCTTAGGCTAGGATATATAAGGTTACAGACGTATATAATGTTCCCACCGAGAAATAGGTGCCGACGCTCCAGGAATGTTGTAAAATATTACATCCGAGATGTTAGGTTGCGTTAGGATAGGATATACAACGTTATAGACGTATATAATGTCCCCATCGAGAAGTAGGGACTGACGCGTCAGGAATGTTGTAAAATATTACACCCGAGATGTTAGGTTCCCTTAGGTTAGGATATACAACGTTATAGACGTATAGAATGTTCCCACCGAGAAGTAGGAACCGACATGCCAGGAATGTTGTAAAATATTACATCCGAGATGTTATGTTGCCTTACGTTAGGATATATAACGTTATAGATGTATATAATGTTCCTACCGAGAAGTACGGGCCGACCACCGAGGAATGTTGTAAAATATTACAATCGACATGTTAGGATTGCCTTAGGCTAGGATATATATCGTTATAGACGTATATACTGTTCCCACCGAGAAGCAGGTGCCGGCACGACAGGTATGTCGTAAAATATTACATTCGACATGTTAGGTCGCCTTAGGCTAGGATATACATCGCTATAGACGTATATGATGTTCCCACCGAGACGTAGGGACCGACATGCCAGGAATAATGTAAAATATTACATCCCAGATGTTAGGTTGCGTTAGGTTAGGATATACAATGTTATAGACGTATATAATGTCCCCATCGAGAAGCAGGCGACGACACGCCAGAATGTTGTAAAATATTATATTAGACATGTTAGGTTGCCTTAGGCTAGGATATATAACGTTATAGACGTATATAATATTCCCACCGAGAAATAGGGGCCGACGCGTCAGGAATGTTGTAAAATATTACACCCGAGATGTTAGGTTCCCTTAGGTTAGCATATACAACGTTATAGACGTATATAATGTCCCCATCCAGAAGTAGGCGACGACACGCCAGGAATGTTGTAAAATATTACAGCCCAGATGTTAGGTTGCGTTAGGTTAGGATATACAATGTTATAGACGTATATAATGTCCCCATCGAGAAGCAGGCGACGACACGCCAGGAATGTTGTAAAATATTTCATTCGGCATGTTATGTTGCCTTAGGCTAGGATATATAACGTTATAGACGTATATAATATCACCACCGAGAACTACGGGCCGGCAGGCCAGGAATGATGTAAAATATTACATTCAACATGTTAGGTCGCCTTAGGCTATGATATATAACGTTATAGACGTATCTAATGTTCACACCGAGAAATAGGGGCCGACGCGTCAGAAATGTTGTAAAATATTACACCCGAGATGTTAGGTTCCCTTAGGTTAGGATTTACAACGCTATAGACGTATATAATGTTCCCACCGAGACGTGGGGACCGACATGCCAGGAATCTTCTAAAATATTACATCGCAGATGTTAGGTTGCTTAAGTTTAGGATATACAGCGTTATAGACGTATATAATGTCCCCATCGAGATGCAGGCGACGACACGCCAGGAATGTTGCAAAATATTACATCCGAGATGATATGTTGCCTTACGTTAGGATATATAACGTTATAGATGTATATAATTTTCCCACCGAAATGTAGGACCCGACGGGCCAGGAATGTAGTAAAATATTACATCCGAAATGTTATGTTGCCTTACGACAGGATATATAACGTTATAGACGTATATAATGTACCCACCGAAAAGTAGGAGCCGACACGCCAGGAATGACGTAAAATATTACATTCGACATGTTAGGTCGCCTTAGGCTAGGATATATAACGTTATAGACGTATATAATGTTCCCACCGAGAAATAGGGGCCGACGCTCCAGGAATGTTGTAAAATATTACATCTGAGATGTTAGGTTGCCTTAGGCTGGTATATATATCGTTATAGACGTATACAACGTTCCCACCGAGAAGTAGGGACCGACATGCCAGGAATGTTGTCAAATATTACATCCGAGATGTTAGGTTGCCTGAGGTTAGGATATACAACGTTATAGATGTATATAATGTCCCCATCCAGAAGTAGGCGACGACACGCCAGGAATATTGTAAAATATTACATTTGACGTGTTAGGTTTCCTTAGGCTAGGATATATAACGTTATAGACGTATATAATGTTCCTACCGAGAAATAGGGGCCGACGCTCCAGGAATGTTGTAAAATATTACATCTGAGATGTTAGGTTGCCTTAGGCTGGTATATATATCGTTATAGACGTATACAATGTTCCCACCGAGAAGTAGGGACCGACATGCCAGGAATGTTGTAAAATATTACATCCCAGGTGTTAGGTTGCGTTAGGTTAGGATATACAACGTTATAGACGTATATTATGTCCCCATCGAGAAGCAGGCGACGACACGCCAGGAATGTTGTAAAATATTACATCCCAGATGTTAGGTTGCGATAGGTTAGGATATACAACATTATAGACGTATATAATGTCCCCATCGAGAAGCAGGAGACGACACGCCAGGAATGTTGTAAAATATTACATTCGACATGTTAGGTCGCCTTAGGTTAGGATATACAACGTTATAGACATATAGAATGTTCCCACTGAGAAGTAGGGGCCGACGCGTCAGGAATGTTGTAAAATATTACACCCGAGATGTTAGGTTCCCATAGCTGAGGATATATAACGTTATAGACGTATATAATGTCCCAATCGAGAAGCAGGCGACGACACGCCAGGAATGTTGTAAAATATTACATCCGAAATGTTATGTTGCCTTACGACAGGATATATAACGTTATAGACGCATATAATGTTCCCACCGAAAAGTAGGAGCCGACGCGCCAGGAATGACGTAAAATATTACATTCGACATGTTAGGTCGCCTTAGGCTAGGATATATAAGGTTACAGACGTATATAATGTTCCCACCGAGAAATAGGTGCCGACGCTCCAGGAATGTTGTAAAATATTACATCCGAGATGTTAGGTTGCGTTAGGATAGGATATACAACGTTATAGACGTATATAATGTCCCCATCGAGAAGTAGGGACTGACGCGTCAGGAATGTTGTAAAATATTACACCCGAGATGTTAGGTTCCCTTAGGTTAGGATATACAACGTTATAGACGTATAGAATGTTCCCACCGAGAAGTAGGAACCGACATGCCAGGAATGTTGTAAAATATTACATCCGAGATGTTATGTTGCCTTACGTTAGGATATATAACGTTATAGATGTATATAATGTTCCTACCGAGAAGTACGGACCGACCACGGAGGAATGTTGTAAAATATTACAATCGACATGTTAGGATTGCCTTAGGCTAGGATATATATCGTTATAGACGTATATACTGTTCCCACCGAGAAGCAGGTGCCGGCACGACAGGTATGTCGTAAAATATTACATTCGACATGTTAGGTCGCCTTAGGCTAGGATATACATCGCTATGGACGTATATGATGTTCCCACCGAGACGTAGGGACCGACATGCCAGGAATAATGTAAAATATTACATCCCAGATGTTAGGTTGCGTTAGGTTAGGATATACAATGTTATAGACGTATATAATGTCCCCATCGAGAAGCAGGCGACGACACGCCAGAATGTTGTAAAATATTATATTAGACATGTTAGGTTGCCTTAGGCTAGGATATATAACGTTATAGACGTATATAATATTCCCACCGAGAAATAGGGGCCGACGCGTCAGGAATGTTGTAAAATATTACACCCGAGATGTTAGGTTCCCTTAGGTTAGCATATACAACGTTATAGACGTATATAATGTCCCCATCCAGAAGTAGGCGACGACACGCCAGGAATGTTGTAAAATATTACAGCCCAGATGTTAGGTTGCGTTAGGTTAGGATATACAATGTTATAGACGTATATAATGTCCCCATCGAGAAGCAGGCGACGACACGCCAGGAATGTTGTAAAATATTACATCCGAGATGTTAGGTTGCCTGAGGTTAGGATATACAACGTTATAGATGTATATAATGTCCCCATCCAGAAGTAGGCGACGACACGCCAGGAATATTGTAAAATATTACATTTGACGTGTTAGGTTTCCTTAGGCTAGGATATATAACGTTATAGACGTATATAATGTTCCTACCGAGAAATAGGGGCCGACGCTCCAGGAATGTTGTAAAATATTACATCTGAGATGTTAGGTTGCCTTAGGCTGGTATATATATCGTTATAGACGTATACAATGTTCCCACCGAGAAGTAGGGACCGACATGCCAGGAATGTTGTAAAATATTACATCCCAGGTGTTAGGTTGCGTTAGGTTAGGATATACAACGTTATAGACGTATATTATGTCCCCATCGAGAAGCAGGCGACGACACGCCAGGAATGTTGTAAAATATTACATCCCAGATGTTAGGTTGCGATAGGTTAGGATATACAACATTATAGACGTATATAATGTCCCCATCGAGAAGCAGGAGACGACACGCCAGGAATGTTGTAAAATATTACATTCGACATGTTAGGTCGCCTTAGGTTAGGATATACAACGTTATAGACATATAGAATGTTCCCACTGAGAAGTAGGGGCCGACGCGTCAGGAATGTTGTAAAATATTACACCCGAGATGTTAGGTTCCCATAGCTGAGGATATATAACGTTATAGACGTATATAATGTCCCAATCGAGAAGCAGGCGACGACACGCCAGGAATGTTGTAAAATATTACATCCGAAATGTTATGTTGCCTTACGACAGGATATATAACGTTATAGACGCATATAATGTTCCCACCGAAAAGTAGGAGCCGACGCGCCAGGAATGACGTAAAATATTACATTCGACATGTTAGGTCGCCTTAGGCTAGGATATATAAGGTTACAGACGTATATAATGTTCCCACCGAGAAATAGGTGCCGACGCTCCAGGAATGTTGTAAAATATTACATCCGAGATGTTAGGTTGCGTTAGGATAGGATATACAACGTTATAGACGTATATAATGTCCCCATCGAGAAGTAGGGACTGACGCGTCAGGAATGTTGTAAAATATTACACCCGAGATGTTAGGTTCCCTTAGGTTAGGATATACAACGTTATAGACGTATAGAATGTTCCCACCGAGAAGTAGGAACCGACATGCCAGGAATGTTGTAAAATATTACATCCGAGATGTTATGTTGCCTTACGTTAGGATATATAACGTTATAGATGTATATAATGTTCCTACCGAGAAGTACGGACCGACCACGGAGGAATGTTGTAAAATATTACAATCGACATGTTAGGATTGCCTTAGGCTAGGATATATATCGTTATAGACGTATATACTGTTCCCACCGAGAAGCAGGTGCCGGCACGACAGGTATGTCGTAAAATATTACATTCGACATGTTAGGTCGCCTTAGGCTAGGATATACATCGCTATGGACGTATATGATGTTCCCACCGAGACGTAGGGACCGACATGCCAGGAATAATGTAAAATATTACATCCCAGATGTTAGGTTGCGTTAGGTTAGGATATACAATGTTATAGACGTATATAATGTCCCCATCGAGAAGCAGGCGACGACACGCCAGAATGTTGTAAAATATTATATTAGACATGTTAGGTTGCCTTAGGCTAGGATATATAACGTTATAGACGTATATAATATTCCCACCGAGAAATAGGGGCCGACGCGTCAGGAATGTTGTAAAATATTACACCCGAGATGTTAGGTTCCCTTAGGTTAGCATATACAACGTTATAGACGTATATAATGTCCCCATCCAGAAGTAGGCGACGACACGCCAGGAATGTTGTAAAATATTACAGCCCAGATGTTAGGTTGCGTTAGGTTAGGATATACAATGTTATAGACGTATATAATGTCCCCATCGAGAAGCAGGCGACGACACGCCAGGAATGTTGTAAAATATTTCATTCGGCATGTTATGTTGCCTTAGGCTAGGATATATAACGTTATAGACGTATATAATATCACCACCGAGAACTACGGGCCGGCAGGCCAGGAATGATGTAAAATATTACATTCAACATGTTAGGTCGCCTTAGGCTATGATATATAACGTTATAGACGTATCTAATGTTCCCACCGAGAAATAGGGGCCGACGCGTCAGAAATGTTGTAAAATATTACACCCGAGATGTTAGGTTCCCTTAGGTTAGGATTTACAACGCTATAGACGAATATAATGTTCCCACCGAGACGTGGGGACCGACATGCCAGGAATCTTCTAAAATATTACATCGCAGATGTTAGGTTGCTTAAGTTTAGGATATACAGCGTTATAGACGTATATAATGTCCCCATCGAGATGCAGGCGACGACACGCCAGGAATGTTGCAAAATATTACATCCGAGATGATATGTTGCCTTACGTTAGGATATATAACGTTATAGATGTATATAATTTTCCCACCGAAATGTAGGACCCGACGGGCCAGGAATGTAGTAAAATATTACATCCGAAATGTTATGTTGCCTTACGACAGGATATATAACGTTATAGACGTATATAATGTACCCACCGAAAAGTAGGAGCCGACACGCCAGGAATGACGTAAAATATTACATTCGACATGTTAGGTCGCCTTAGGCTAGGATATATAACGTTATAGACGTATATAATGTTCCCACCGAGAAATAGGGGCCGACGCTCCAGGAATGTTGTAAAATATTACATCTGAGATGTTAGGTTGCCTTAGGCTGGTATATATATCGTTATAGACGTATACAATGTTCCCACCGAGAAGTAGGGACCGACATGCCAGGAATGTTGTCAAATATTACATCCGAGATGTTAGGTTGCCTGAGGTTAGGATATACAACGTTATAGATGTATATAATGTCCCCATCCAGAAGTAGGCGACGACACGCCAGGAATATTGTAAAATATTACATTTGACATGTTAGGTTTCCTTAGGCTAGGATATATAACGTTATAGACGTATATAATGTTCCTACCGAGAAATAGGGGCCGACGCTCCAGGAATGTTGTAAAATATTACATCTGAGATGTTAGGTTGCCTTAGGCTGGTATATATATCGTTATAGACGTATACAATGTTCCCACCGAGAAGTAGGGACCGACATGCCAGGAATGTTGTAAAATATTACATCCCAGGTGTTAGGTTGCGTTAGGTTAGGATATACAACGTTATAGACGTATATTATGTCCCCATCGAGAAGCAGGCGACGACACGCCAGGAATGTTGTAAAATATTACATCCCAGATGTTAGGTTGCGATAGGTTAGGATATACAACATTATAGACGTATATAATGTCCCCATCGAGAAGCAGGAGACGACACGCCAGGAATGTTGTAAAATATTACATTCGACATGTTAGGTCGCCTTAGGTTAGGATATATAACGTTATAGACGTATATAATGTTCCCACCGAGAAATAGGGGCCGACGCGTCAGGAATGTTGTAAAATATTACATTCGACATGTTAGGTCGCCTTAGGCTATGATATATAACGTTATAGACGTATCTAATGTTCCCACCGAGAAATAGGGGCCGACGCGTCAGAAATGTTGTAAAATATTACACCCGAGATATTAGGTTCCCTTAGGTTAGGATTTACAACGCTATAGACGTATAGAATGTTCCCACCGAGACGTAGGGCGCGACACGCCAGGAATGTTGTAAAATATTACATTCGACATGTTAGGTCGCCTTAGGTTAGGATATATAACGTTATAGACGTATATAATGTTCCCACCGAGAAATAGGGGCCGACGCGTCAGGAATGTTGTAAAATATTACACCCGAGATGTTAGGTTGCCTTGGGTTAGGATATACAACGCTATAGACGTATAGAGTGTTCCCACCGAGACGTAGGGACCGACATGCCAGGAATAATGTAAAATATTACATCCCAGATGTTAGGTTGCGTTAGGTTAGGATATACAATGTTATAGACGTATATAATGTCCCCATCGAGAAGCAGGCGACGACACGCCAGAATGTTGTAAAATATTACATCCCAGATGTTAGGTTGCGTTAGGCTAGGATATACAACATTATAGACGTATATAATGTCCCCATCGAGAAGCAGGAGACGACAAGCCAGGAATGTTGTAAAATATTACATTCGACATGTTAGGTGGCCCTCGGCTAGGATATATATCGCTATAGACGCATATGATGTTCCCACCGAGAAGTACGGGCCGAAACGCCAGGGATGTTGTCAAATATTACATCCGAGATGTTAGGTTGCCTGAGGTTAGGATATACAACGTTATAGATGTATATAATGTCCCCATCCAGAAGTAGGCGACGACACGCCAGGAATATTGTAAAATATTACATTTGACATGTTAGGTTTCCTTAGGCTAAGATATATAACATTATAGATGTATGTAATGTTACCACCGAGAACTACAGTCCGACACGCCAGGAATGATGTAAATTATTACATCCGAGATGTTAGGTTGCCTTAGGTTAGGATATATATCGTTATAGACGTATATAATCTTCCCACCTAGAAATAGTGGCCGACGCGTCAGAAATATTGTAAAATATTAAACCCGAGATGTTAGGTTCCCTTAGGTTAGGATATACAACGCTATAGACGTATAGAATTTTCCCACCGAGACGTAGGGCCCGTCATGCCAGGAATGTTGTAAAATATTACATCCCAGATGTTAGGTTGCGTTAGGTTAGGATATACAACGTTATAGACATATATAATATCCCCGTCGAGAAGCAGGCGACGACACGCCAGGAATGTTGCAAAATATTACATCAAAGATGTTATGTTGCCTTACGTTAGGATATATAACGTTATAGACGTATATAATGTTCCCACCGAAAAGTAGGAGCCGACGCGCCAGGAATGTTGTAAAATATTACATACGAGATGTTAGGTTGCCTTCGGTTAGGGTATATATCGTTATAGACGTATATGATTTTCTTACCGAGAAGTACGGGCCGACACGCCAGGAATGTTGTCAGATATTACATTCGAGATGTTAGGTTGCCTTAGTTTACGATATACAACGTTATAGACGTATATAATGTCCCCAGCGCGAAGTAGGCGCCGTCACGCCAGGAATGTTGTAAAATATTACGGTATTGAGGTTAGTTTGCCTTAGGTCAGGATATATAACGTTATAGACGTATATAATGTCCCCTTCGAGAAGCAGGCGACGACACGCCAGGAATGTTGTAAAATATTACATTCGACATGTTAGGTCGCCTTATGCTAGGATATATAACGTTATAGACGTATATAATGTTCCCACCGAGAAGTACGGGCCGACACGCCAGGAATGTTGTCAACTATTACATCCGAGATGTTAGGTTGCCTTAGGTTAGGATATATATCGTTATAGACGTATAAAATGTTCCCGCCGAGACGTAGGGACCGACATGCCAGGAATGTTGTCAAATATTACATTCGACATGTTAGGGTGCCTTCGGCTAAGATATATAACATTATAGATGTATGTAATGTTACCACCGAGAACTACGGGCCGACACGCCAGCAATGATGTAAATTATTACATTCGACATGTTAGGTCGCCTTAGGCTAGGATATATAACGTTATAGACGTATATAATGTTCCCACGGAGAAATAGGGGCCGACGCGTCAGAAATGTTGTAAAATATTACACCCGAGATGTTAGGTTCCCTTAGGTTAGGATATATAACGTTATAGACGTATATAATGTCCCCATCCAGAAGTAGGCGACGACACGCCAGGAATGTTGTAAAATATTACACGCGATATGTTAGGTTGCTTTAGGTTAGGATGTATATCGTTATAGACGTATATAATGTCCAGATCGAGACGTGGGGACCGGCACGCCAGAATGTTGTAAAATATTACATCCGAGATGTTAGGTTGCCTTAGGCTGGTATATATATCGTTATAGACGTATACAATGTTCCCACCGAGAAGTCGAGACCGACATGCCAGGAATGTTGTTAAATATTACATCCGAGATGTTAGTTTGCCTTAGGTTAGGATATAAAACGTTATAGACGTATAGAATGTTACCACCGAGAACTACGGGCCGACACGTCAGGAATGATGTAAAATATTCCATTCGACATGTTAGGTCGCCTTAGGCTAGGATATATTACGTTATAGACGTATATAATGTTCCCACCGAGAAGTACGGGCCGACACGCCAGGAATGTTGTAAAATATTACATTCGACATGTTAGGTTCCCTTAGGTTAGGATATACAACGCTATAGACGCATAGAATGTTCCCACCGAGACTTAGAGACCGACATGCCAGGAATGATGTAAAATATTACATCGTAGATGTTACGTTGCGTTAGGTTAAGGTATATAACGTTATAGACGTATATAATGTCCCCATCGAGAAGCAGGCGACGACACGCCAGGAATGTTGTCAATTATTACATCCGAGATGTTAGGTTGCCTTAGGTTAGGATATACATCGTTATAGACGTATATAATGTTCCCACCGAGACGTACGGACCGACATGCCAGGAATGTTGTAAAATATTACATCTCAGATGTTAGGTTGCGTTAGGTTAGGATATACAACGTTATAGACTTATACAATGTCCCCATCGAGAAGCAGGCGACGACACGCCAGGAATGTTGTAAAATATTACATCCGAGATGTTAGATTGCCTTAGGCTAGGATATATAACGCTATAGACGTATATAATGGTCCCACCGAGAAATAGGGGCCGACGCGTCAGGAATGTTGTAAAATACTACACCCGAGATGTTAGGTTCCCTTAGGTTAGGATATACAACGCTATAGACGCATAGAATGTTCCCACCGAGACGTAGGGACCGACATGCCAGGAATGATGTAAAATATTACATCGTAGATGTTACGTTGCGTTAGGTTAGGATATACAACGTTATAGACGTATATAATGTCCCCATCGAGAAGCAGGCGACGATACGCCAGGAATGATGTAAAATATTACTTTCGACATGTTAGGTCGCCTTAGGATAGGATATATACTGTTATTGACGTATATAATGTTCCTACCGAGAAGTAGGGGTCGACGCGCCAGGAATGTTGTAAAATATTACATTCGACATGTTAGGATTGCCCTAGGCTCGGATATATAACGTTATAGACGTATATGATATTCCCACCGAGAAGTACGGGCCGACACGCCAGGAATGTTGTCAAATATTACATCCGAGATGTTAGGTTGCCTTAGCCTAGGATATATAGCGTTATAGACGTATATAATGTTCCCACCGAGAAGTAGGGGCCGAAGTGCCGGGAATGTTGTAAAATATTACGTTCGACACGTTAGGTTGCCTTAGGCTAGGATATATAGCGTTATAGACGTATATACTGTTCCCACCGAGAAGTAGTTGCCGAAGTGCCGGGAATGTAGTAAAATATTTCATTCGAAATGTTAGGTTGCCTTAGACTAGGATATATAGCGCTATAGACGTATATAATGTTCCCACCGAGAAGTAGGTGCCGACGCGCCAGGAATGTTGTAAAATATTACATTCGACATGTTAGGTTGCCTTAAGCTAGGATATATAGCGTTATAGACGTATATAATGTTCCCACCGAGAAGTAGGGGCCGGCGCGCCAGGAATGTAGTAAAATATTACACCCGAGATGTTAGGTTGCCTTAGGTTAGGATATATAACGTTATTGACTTATATAATGTTCCCACCGAGAAGTAGGCGCTGACGAGACCGGAATGTTGTAAAATATTACATTCGACATGTTAGGATTGCCTTAGTCTAGGATATATAACGTTATAGACGTATATGATATTCCCACCGAGAAGTACGGGCCGACACGCCAGCAATGTTGTCAAATATTACATCCGAGATGTTAGGTACCCTTAGGTTAGGATATATAACGTTATAGACGTATATACTGTTCCCACCGAGAAGTAGGGGCCGACGAGCCAGGAATGTTGTAAAATAGTAGGCTCGACATGTTAGGATGCCTTAGGCTAGGACATATAACGTTATTGACTTATACAATGTTCCCACCGAGAAGTAGGTGCCGACGCGCCAGGAATGTTGTAAAATATTACATTCGACATGTTAGGTTGCCTTAAGCTAGGATATATAGCGTTATAGACGTATATAATGTTCCCACCGAGAAGTAGGGGCCGGCGCGCCAGGAATGTAGTAAAATATTACATTCGAAATGTTAGGTTGCCTTAGGCTAGGATATATAAAGTTATTGACTTATATAATGTTCCCACAGAGAAGTAGGTGCCGACGCGCCAGGAATGTTGTAAAATATTACATTCGACATGTTAGGTTGCCTTAAGCTAGGATATATAGCGTTATAGAAGTATATAATGTTCCCACCGAGAAATAGGGGCCGGCGCGCCAGGAATGTAGTAAAATATTTCATTCGAAATGTTAGGTTGCCTTAGACTAGGATATATAGCGCTATAGACGTATATAATGATCCCACCGAGAAGTAGGTGCCGACGCGCCAGGAATGTTGTAAAATATTACATTCGACATGTTAGGTTGCCTTAAGCTAGGATATGTAGCGTTATAGATGTATATAGTGTTCCCACCGAGAAGTAGGGCCCGGCGCGCCAGGAATGTTGTAAAATATTACATCCGAGATGTTAGGATTGCCTTAGGCTAGGATATATAACGTTATAGACGTATATACTGGTCCCACCGAGAAGTAGGTGCCGACGCGCCAGGAATGTTGTAAAATATTGCATTCGACATGTTAGGTTGCCTTAAGCTAGGATATGTAGCTTTAAAGACGTACATAACGTTCCCACCGAGAAATCGGGGCCGACACGCCAGGAATGTTGTAAAACATTACATTCGACATGTTAGGTTGCCTTAAGCTAGGATATGTAGCGTTATAGACGTAAATAACGTTCCCACCGAGAACTTAGGTGCCGACATGCGCGGAATGTAGTAAAATATTGCATCCGAGATGTTAGGTTGCCTTAGGTTAGGATATATAACGTTATTGACTTATATAATGTTCCCACCGAGAAGTAGGCGCCGACGAGACCGGAATGTTGTAAAATATTACATTCGACATGTTAGGATTGCCTTAGTCTAGGATATATAACGTTATAGACGTATATGATATTCCCACCGAGAAGTACGGGCCGACACGCCAGCAATTTTGTAAATATTACATCCGAGATGTTAGGTACCCTTAGGTTAGGATATATAACGTTATAGACGTATATAATGTTCCCACCGAGAAGTAGGGGCCGACGAGCCAGGAATGTTGTAAAATAGTAGGCTCGACACGTTAGGATGCCTTAGGCTAGGATATATAACGTTATTGACTTATACAATGTTCCCACCGAGAAGTAGGTGCCGACGCGCCAGGAATGTTGTAAAATATTACATTCGACATGTTAGGTTGCCTTAAGCTAGGATATATAGCGTTATAGACGTATATAATGTTCCCACCGAGAAGTAGGGGCCGGCGCGCCAGGAATGTAGTAAAATATTACATTCGAAATGTTAGGTTGCCTTAGGCTAGGATATATAACGTTATTGACTTATATAATGTTCCCACCGAGAAGTAGGTGCCGACGCGCCAGGAATGTTGTAAAATATTACATTCGACATGTTAGGTTGCCTTAAGCTAGGATATATAGCGTTATAGAAGTATATAACGTTCCCACCGAGAAGTAGGGGCCGGCGCGCCAGGAATGTAGAAAATATTTCATTCGAAATGTTAGGTTGCCTTAGACTAGGATATATAGCGCTATAGACGTATATAATGATCCCACCGAGAAGTAGGTGCCGACGCGCCAGGAATGTTGTAAAATATTACATTCGACATGTTAGGTTGCCTTAAGCTAGGATATGTAGCGTTATAGATGTATATAGTGTTCCCACCGAGAAGTAGGGCCCGGCGCGCCAGGAATGTTGTAAAATATTACATCCGAGATGTTAGGATTGCCTTAGGCTAGGATATATAACGTTATAGACGTATATACTGTTCCCACCGAGAAGTAGGTGCCGACGCGCCAGGAATGTTGTAAAATATTGCATTCGACATGTTAGGTTGCCTTAAGCTAGGATATGTAGCTTTAAAGACGTACATAACGTTCCCACCGAGAAATCGGGGCCGACACGCCAGGAATGTTGTAAAACATTACATTCGACATGTTAGGTTGCCTTAAGCTAGGATATGTAGCGTTATAGACGTAAATAACGTTCCCACCGAGAAGTTAGGTGCCGACATGCGCGGAATGTAGTAAAATATTGCATCCGAGATGTTAGGTTGCCTTAGGTTAGGATATATAACGTTATTGACTTATATAATGTTCCCACCGAGAAGTAGGCGCCGACGAGACCGGAATGTTGTAAAATATTACATTCGACATGTTAGGATTGCCTTAGTCTAGGATATGTAACGTTATAGACGTATATGATATTCCCACCGAGAAGTACGGGCCGACACGCCAGCAATTTTGTAAATATTACATCCGAGATGTTAGGTACCCTTAGGTTAGGATATATAACGTTATAGACGTATATAATGTTCCCACCGAGAAGTAGGGGCCGACGAGCCAGGAATGTTGTAAAATAGTAGGCTCGACACGTTAGGATGCCTTAGGCTAGGATATATAACGTTATTGACTTATATAATGTTCCCACCGAGAAGTAGGTGCCGACGCGCCAGGAATGTTGTAAAATATTACATTCGACATATTAGGTTGCCTTAAGCTAGGATATATAGCGTTATAGACGTATATAGTGTTCCCACCGAGAAGTAGGGGCCGGCGCGCCAGGAATGTAGTAAAATATTACACCCGAGATGTTAGGTTGCCTTAGGTTAGGATATATAACGTTATTGACTTATATAATGTTCCCTCCGAGAAGTAGGGGCCGACGCGCCAGGAATGTTGTAAAATATTACATTCGACATGTTAGGTTGCCTTAAGCTAGGATATATAGCGTTATAGACGTATATAATGTTCCCACCGAGGATTTGGGGCCGGCGCGCCAGGAATGTAGTAAAATATTACACCCGAGATGTTAGGTTGCCTTAGGTTAGGATATATAACGTTATAGACGTATATGATATTCCCACCGAGAAGTACGGGCCGACACGCCAGCAATGTTGTCAAATATTACATCCGAGATGTTAGGTACCCTTAGGTTAGGATATATAACGTTATAGGCGTATATAATGTTTCCACCGAGATGTAGCGGCCGAAGTGCCGGGAATGTTGTAAAATATTACACTCGACATTTTAGGTTGCCTTAGGCTAGCATATATAGCGTTATACACATATATAATGTTCCCACCGAGAAGTAGGGGCCGACGCGCCAGGAATGCTGTAAAATATTACATTCGACATGTTAGGATTGCCTTAGGCTAGGTTATATAACGTTATAGACGTATATACTGTTCCCACCGAAAAGTAGTTGCCGACGCGCCAGGAATATTGTAAAATATTACATTCGAAATGTTAGGTTGCCTTAGACTAGGACATATAGCGTTATAGACGTATATAATGTTCCCAACGAGAAGTAGGTGCCGACGCGCCAGGAATGTTGTAAAATATTACATTCGACATGTTAGGTTGCCTTAAGCTAGGATATGTAGCGTTATAGATGTATATAATGTTCCCACCGAGACGTAGAGGCCGGCGCGCCAGGAATGTAGTAAAATATTACACCCGTGATGTTAGGTTGCCTTAGGTTAGGATATATAACGTTATTGACTTATATAATGTTCCCACCGAGAAGTAGGTGCCGACGCGCCAAGAATGTTGTAAAATATTACATTCGACATGTTAGTTTGCCTTAAGCTAGGATATATAGCGTTATAGACGTATATAATGTTCCCACCGAGAAGTAGGGGCCGGCGCGCCAGGAATGTAGTAAAATATTACACCCGAGATGTTAGGTTGCCTTAGGTTAGGATATATAACGTTATTGACTTATATAGTGTTCCCACCGAGAAGTAGGCGCCGACGAGCCAGGAATGTTGTAAAATATTACATTCGACATGTTAGGATTGCCTTAGGCTAGGATATATAACGTTATAGACGTATAAACTGTTCACACCGAGATGTTGGTGCCGACGCGCCAGGAATGTTCTAAAATATTACATTCGACATGTTAGGTTGCCTTAAGCTAGGATTTATAGCGTTATAGACGTATATAATGTTCCCACCGAGATGTAGCGGCCGAAGTGCCGGGAATGTTGTAAAATATTACACTCGACATTTTAGGTTGCCTTAGGCTAGGATATATAGCGTTATAGACATATATAATGTTCCCACCGAGAAGTAGGGGCCGACGCGCCAGGAATGCTGTAAAATATTACATTCGACATGTTAGGTTGCCTTAAGCTAGGATATATAGAGTTATAGAGGTATATAATGTTCCCACCGAGAAGTAGGGGCCGGCGCGCCAGGAATGTAGTAAAATATTACATTCGAAATGTTAGGTTGCCTTAGACTAGGATATATAGCGCTATAGACGTATATAATGTTCCCACCGAGAAGTAGGTGCCGACGCGCCAGGAATGTTGTAAAATATTACATTCGACATGTTAGGTTGCCTTAAGCTAGGATATGTAGCGTTATAGATGTATATGATGTTCCCACCGAGAAGTAGCGGCCGGCGCGCCAGGAATGCAGTAAAATATTACACCCGAGATGTTAGGTTGCCTTAGGTTAGGATATATAACGTTATTGACTTATATAGTGTTCCCACCGAGAAGTAGGCGCCGACGAGCCAGGAATGTTGTAAAATATTACATTCGACATGTTAGGATTGCCTTAGGCTAGGATATATAACGTTATAGACGTATAAACTGTTCACACCGAGATGTTGGTGCCGACGCGCCAGGAATGTTCTAAAATATTACATTCGACATGTTAGGTTGCCTTAAGCTAGGATTTATAGCGTTATAGCCGTATATAATGTTCCCACCGAGATGTAGCGGCCGAAGTGCCGGGAATGTTGTAAAATATTACACTCGACATTTTAGGTTGCCTTAGGCTAGGATATATAGCGTTATAGACATATATAATGTTCCCACCGAGAAGTAGGGGCCGACGCGCCAGGAATGCTGTAAAATATTACATTCGACATGTTAGGTTGCCTTAAGCTAGGATATATAGAGTTATAGAGGTATATAATGTTCCCACCGAGAAGTAGGGGCCGGCGCGCCAGGAATGTAGTAAAATATTACATTCGAAATGTTAGGTTGCCTTAGACTAGGATATATAGCGCTATAGACGTATATAATGTTCCCACCGAGAAGTAGGTGCCGACGGGCCAGGAATGTTGTAAAATATTACATTCGACATGTTAGGTTGCCTTAAGCTAGGATATGTAGCGTTATAGATGTATATAATGTTCCCACCGAGAAGTAGAGGCCGGCGCCAGGAATGTAGTAAAATATTACACCCGAGATGTTAGGTTGCCTTAGGTTAGGATATATAACGTTATTGACTTATATAATGTTCCCACCGAGAAGTAGGTGCCGAAGCGCCAGGAATGTTGTAAAATATTACATTCGACATGTTAGGTTGCCTTAAAGTAGGATTTATAGCGTTATAGACGTATATAATGTTCCCACCGAGATGTAGCGGCCGAAGTGCCGGGAATGTTGTAAAATATTACACTCGACATTTTAGGTTCCCTTAGGCTAGGATATATAGCGTTATAGACATATATAATGTTCCCACCGAGAAGTAGGGGCCGACGCGCCAGGCATGCTGTAAAATATTACATTCGACATGTTAGGTTGCCTTAAGATAGGATATATAACGTTATAGAAGTATATAATGTTCCCACCGAGAAGTAGGGGCCGGCGCGCCAGGAATGTAGTAAAATATTACATTCGAAATGTTAGGTTGCCTTAGACTAGGATATGTAGCGTTATAGACGTAAATAACGTTCCCACTGAGAAGTAGGGGCCGGCGCGCCAGGAATGTAGTAAAATATTACATTCGAAATGTTAGGTTGCCTTAGACTAGGATATATAGCGCTATAGACGTATATAATGTTCCCACCGAGAAGTAGGTGCCGACGTGCCAGGAATGTTGTAAAATATTACATTCGACATGTTAGGTTGCCTTAAGCTAGGATATGTAGCGTTATAGATGTATATAATGTTCCCACCGAGAAGTAGAGGCCGGCGCGCCAGGAATGTAGTAAAATATAACACCCGAGATGTTAGGTTGCCTTAGGTTAAGATATATAACGTTATTGACTTATATAATGTTCCCACCGAGAAGTAGGTGCCGACGCGCCAGGAATGTTGTAAAATATTACATTCGACATGTTAGGTTGCCTTAAGCTAGGATATATAGCGTTATAGACGTATATAGTGTTCCCACCGAGAAGTAGGGGCCGGCGCGCCAGGAATGTAGTAAAATATTACACCCGAGATGTTAGGTTGCCTTAGGTTAGGATATATAACGTTATTGACTTATATAATGTTCCCACCGAGAAGTAGGGGCCGACGCGCCAGGAATGTTGTAAAATATTACATCCGAGATGTTAGGATTGCCTTAGGCTAGGATATATAACGTTATAGACGTATATACTGTTCCCACCGAGAAGTAGGTGCCGACGCGCCAGGAATGTTGTAAAATATTGCATTCGACATGTTAGGTTACCTTAAGCTAGGATATGTAGCGCAATAGATGTATATAATGTTCCCACCGAGAAGTACGGGCCGACACGCCAGCAATGTTGTCAAATATTACATCCGAGATGTTAGGTACCCTTAGGTTAGGATATATAACGTTATAGGCGTATATAATGTTCCCACCGAGAAGTAGGGGCCGACGAGCCAGGAATGTTGTAAAATAGTAGGCTCGACATGTGAGGATGCCTTAGGCTAGGATATATAATGATATAGACGTATATAAAGTTCCCACCGAGAAGTAGGCGTCGACGCGCCAGGAATGTTGTAAAATATTACATTCGACATCTTAGGTTGCCTTAAGCTAGGATATGTAGCGTTATAGACGTAAATAACGTTCCCTCCGAGAAGTAGGGGTCGACCGGCCAGGAATGTAGTAAAATATTACACCCGAGATGTTAGGTTGCCTTAGGTTAGGATATATAACGTTATTGACTTATATAGTGTTCCCACCGAGAAGTAGGCGCCGACGCGCCAGGAATGTTGTAAAATATTACATTCGACATGTTAGGATTGCCTTAGGCTAGGATATATAACGTTATAGACTTATAAACTGTTCACACCGAGATGTTGGTGCCGACGCGCCAGGAATGTTCTAAAATATTACATTCGACATGTTAGGTTGCCTTAAGCTAGGATTTATAGCGTTATAGACGTATATAATGTTCCCACCGAGATGTAGCGGCCGAAGTGCCGGGAATGTTGTAAAATATTACACTCGACATTTTAGGTTGCCTTAAGCTAGGATATGTAGCGTTATAGACGTAAATATCGTTCCCACCGAGAAGTTAGGTGCCGACGTGCGCGGAATGTAGTAAAATATTGGATCCGAGATGTTAGGTTGCCTTAGGTTAGGATATATAACGTTATTGACTTATATAATGTTCCCACCGAGAAGTAGGCGCCGACGAGGCCGGAATGTTGTAAAATATTACATTCGACATGTTAGGATTGCCTTAGTCTAGGATATATAACGTTATAGACGTATATGATATTCCCACCGAGAAGTACGGGCCGACACGCCAGCAATTTTGTAAATATTACATCCGAGATGTTAGGTACCCTTAGGTTAGGATATATAACGTTATAGACGTATATAATGTTCCCACCGAGAAGTAGGGGCCGACGAGCCAGGAATGTTGTAAAATAGTAGGCTCGACACGTTAGGATGCCTTAGGCTAGGATATATAACGTTATTGACTTATATAATGTTCCCACCGAGAAGTAGGTGCCGACGCGCCAGGAATGTTGTAAAATATTACATTCGACATATTAGGTTGCCTTAAGCTAGGATATATAGCGTTATAGACGTATATAGTGTTCCCACCGAGAAGTAGGGGCCGGCGCGCCAGGAATGTAGTAAAATATTACACCCGAGATGTTAGGTTGCCTTAGGTTAGGATATATAACGTTATTGACTTATATAATGTTCCCTCCGAGAAGTAGGGGCCGACGCGCCAGGAATGTTGTAAAATATTACATTCGACATGTTAGGTTGCCTTAAGCTAGGATATATAGCGTTATAGACGTATATAATGTTCCCACCGAGGATTTGGGGCCGGCGCGCCAGGAATGTAGTAAAATATTACACCCGAGATGTTAGGTTGCCTTAGGTTAGGATATATAACGTTATAGACGTATATGATATTCCCACCGAGAAGTACGGGCCGACACGCCAGCAATGTTGTCAAATATTACATCCGAGATGTTAGGTACCCTTAGGTTAGGATATATAACGTTATAGGCGTATATAATGTTTCCACCGAGATGTAGCGGCCGAAGTGCCGGGAATGTTGTAAAATATTACACTCGACATTTTAGGTTGCCTTAGGCTAGCATATATAGCGTTATACACATATATAATGTTCCCACCGAGAAGTAGGGGCCGACGCGCCAGGAATGCTGTAAAATATTACATTCGACATGTTAGGATTGCCTTAGGCTAGGTTATATAACGTTATAGACGTATATACTGTTCCCACCGAAAAGTAGTTGCCGACGCGCCAGGAATATTGTAAAATATTACATTCGAAATGTTAGGTTGCCTTAGACTAGGACATATAGCGTTATAGACGTATATAATGTTCCCAACGAGAAGTAGGTGCCGACGCGCCAGGAATGTTGTAAAATATTACATTCGACATGTTAGGTTGCCTTAAGCTAGGATATGTAGCGTTATAGATGTATATAATGTTCCCACCGAGACGTAGAGGCCGGCGCGCCAGGAATGTAGTAAAATATTACACCCGTGATGTTAGGTTGCCTTAGGTTAGGATATATAACGTTATTGACTTATATAATGTTCCCACCGAGAAGTAGGTGCCGACGCGCCAAGAATGTTGTAAAATATTACATTCGACATGTTAGTTTGCCTTAAGCTAGGATATATAGCGTTATAGACGTATATAATGTTCCCACCGAGAAGTAGGGGCCGGCGCGCCAGGAATGTAGTAAAATATTACACCCGAGATGTTAGGTTGCCTTAGGTTAGGATATATAACGTTATTGACTTATATAGTGTTCCCACCGAGAAGTAGGCGCCGACGAGCCAGGAATGTTGTAAAATATTACATTCGACATGTTAGGATTGCCTTAGGCTAGGATATATAACGTTATAGACGTATAAACTGTTCACACCGAGATGTTGGTGCCGACGCGCCAGGAATGTTCTAAAATATTACATTCGACATGTTAGGTTGCCTTAAGCTAGGATTTATAGCGTTATAGACGTATATAATGTTCCCACCGAGATGTAGCGGCCGAAGTGCCGGGAATGTTGTAAAATATTACACTCGACATTTTAGGTTGCCTTAGGCTAGGATATATAGCGTTATAGACATATATAATGTTCCCACCGAGAAGTAGGGGCCGACGCGCCAGGAGTGCTGTAAAATATTACATTCGACATGTTAGGTTGCCTTAAGCTAGGATATATAGAGTTATAGAGGTATATAATGTTCCCACCGAGAAGTAGGGGCCGGCGCGCCAGGAATGTAGTAAAATATTACATTCGAAATGTTAGGTTGCCTTAGACTAGGATATATAGCGCTATAGACGTATATAATGTTCCCACCGAGAAGTAGGTGCCGACGCGCCAGGAATGTTGTAAAATATTACATTCGACATGTTAGGTTGCCTTAAGCTAGGATATGTAGCGTTATAGATGTATATGATGTTCCCACCGAGAAGTAGCGGCCGGCGCGCCAGGAATGCAGTAAAATATTACACCCGAGATGTTAGGTTGCCTTAGGTTAGGATATATAACGTTATTGACTTATATAGTGTTCCCACCGAGAAGTAGGCGCCGACGAGCCAGGAATGTTGTAAAATATTACATTCGACATGTTAGGATTGCCTTAGGCTAGGATATATAACGTTATAGACGTATAAACTGTTCACACCGAGATGTTGGTGCCGACGCGCCAGGAATGTTCTAAAATATTACATTCGACATGTTAGGTTGCCTTAAGCTAGGATTTATAGCGTTATAGCCGTATATAATGTTCCCACCGAGATGTAGCGGCCGAAGTGCCGGGAATGTTGTAAAATATTACACTCGACATTTTAGGTTGCCTTAGGCTAGGATATATAGCGTTATAGACATATATAATGTTCCCACCGAGAAGTAGGGGCCGACGCGCCAGGAATGCTGTAAAATATTACATTCGACATGTTAGGTTGCCTTAAGCTAGGATATATAGAGTTATAGAGGTATATAATGTTCCCACCGAGAAGTAGGGGCCGGCGCGCCAGGAATGTAGTAAAATATTACATTCGAAATGTTAGGTTGCCTTAGACTAGGATATATAGCGCTATAGACGTATATAATGTTCCCACCGAGAAGTAGGTGCCGACGGGCCAGGAATGTTGTAAAATATTACATTCGACATGTTAGGTTGCCTTAGACTAGGATATATAGCGCTATAGACGTATATAATGTTCCCACCGAGAAGTAGGTGCCGACGTGCCAGGAATGTTGTAAAATATTACATTCGACATGTTAGGTTGCCTTAAGCTAGGATATGTAGCGTTATAGATGTATATAATGTTCCCACCGAGAAGTAGAGGCCGGCGCGCCAGGAATGTAGTAAAATATAACACCCGAGATGTTAGGTTGCCTTAGGTTAAGATATATAACGTTATTGACTTATATAATGTTCCCACCGAGAAGTAGGTGCCGACGCGCCAGGAATGTTGTAAAATATTACATTCGACATGTTAGGTTGCCTTAAGCTAGGATATATAGCGTTATAGACGTATATAGTGTTCCCACCGAGAAGTAGGGGCCGGCGCGCCAGGAATGTAGTAAAATATTACACCCGAGATGTTAGGTTGCCTTAGGTTAGGATATATAACGTTATTGACTTATATAATGTTCCCACCGAGAAGTAGGGGCCGACGCGCCAGGAATGTTGTAAAATATTACATCCGAGATGTTAGGATTGCCTTAGGCTAGGATATATAACGTTATAGACGTATATACTGTTCCCACCGAGAAGTAGGTGCCGACGCGCCAGGAATGTTGTAAAATATTGCATTCGACATGTTAGGTTACCTTAAGCTAGGATATGTAGCGCAATAGATGTATATAATGTTCCCACCGAGAAGTACGGGCCGACACGCCAGCAATGTTGTCAAATATTACATCCGAGATGTTAGGTACCCTTAGGTTAGGATATATAACGTTATAGGCGTATATAATGTTCCCACCGAGAAGTAGGGGCCGACGAGCCAGGAATGTTGTAAAATAGTAGGCTCGACATGTGAGGATGCCTTAGGCTAGGATATATAATGATATAGACGTATATAAAGTTCCCACCGAGAAGTAGGCGTCGACGCGCCAGGAATGTTGTAAAATATTACATTCGACATCTTAGGTTGCCTTAAGCTAGGATATGTAGCGTTATAGACGTAAATAACGTTCCCTCCGAGAAGTAGGGGTCGACCGGCCAGGAATGTAGTAAAATATTACACCCGAGATGTTAGGTTGCCTTAGGTTAGGATATATAACGTTATTGACTTATATAGTGTTCCCACCGAGAAGTAGGCGCCGACGCGCCAGGAATGTTGTAAAATATTACATTCGACATGTTAGGATTGCCTTAGGCTAGGATATATAACGTTATAGACTTATAAACTGTTCACACCGAGATGTTGGTGCCGACGCGCCAGGAATGTTCTAAAATATTACATTCGACATGTTAGGTTGCCTTAAGCTAGGATTTATAGCGTTATAGACGTATATAATGTTCCCACCGAGATGTAGCGGCCGAAGTGCCGGGAATGTTGTAAAATATTACACTCGACATTTTAGGTTGCCTTAAGCTAGGATATGTAGCGTTATAGACGTAAATATCGTTCCCACCGAGAAGTTAGGTGCCGACGTGCGCGGAATGTAGTAAAATATTGGATCCGAGATGTTAGGTTGCCTTAGGTTAGGATATATAACGTTATTGACTTATATAATGTTCCCACCGAGAAGTAGGCGCCGACGAGGCCGGAATGTTGTAAAATATTACATTCGACATGTTAGGATTGCCTTAGTCTAGGATATATAACGTTATAGACGTATATGATATTCCCACCGAGAAGTACGGGCCGACACGCCAGCAATTTTGTAAATATTACATCCGAGATGTTAGGTACCCTTAGGTTAGGATATATAACGTTATAGACGTATATAATGTTCCCACCGAGAAGTAGGGGCCGACGAGCCAGGAATGTTGTAAAATAGTAGGCTCGACACGTTAGGATGCCTTAGGCTAGGATATATAACGTTATTGACTTATATAATGTTCCCACCGAGAAGTAGGTGCCGACGCGCCAGGAATGTTGTAAAATATTACATTCGACATATTAGGTTGCCTTAAGCTAGGATATATAGCGTTATAGACGTATATAGTGTTCCCACCGAGAAGTAGGGGCCGGCGCGCCAGGAATGTAGTAAAATATTACACCCGAGATGTTAGGTTGCCTTAGGTTAGGATATATAACGTTATTGACTTATATAATGTTCCCTCCGAGAAGTAGGGGCCGACGCGCCAGGAATGTTGTAAAATATTACATTCGACATGTTAGGTTGCCTTAAGCTAGGATATATAGCGTTATAGACGTATATAATGTTCCCACCGAGGATTTGGGGCCGGCGCGCCAGGAATGTAGTAAAATATTACACCCGAGATGTTAGGTTGCCTTAGGTTAGGATATATAACGTTATAGACGTATATGATATTCCCACCGAGAAGTACGGGCCGACACGCCAGCAATGTTGTCAAATATTACATCCGAGATGTTAGGTACCCTTAGGTTAGGATATATAACGTTATAGGCGTATATAATGTTTCCACCGAGATGTAGCGGCCGAAGTGCCGGGAATGTTGTAAAATATTACACTCGACATTTTAGGTTGCCTTAGGCTAGCATATATAGCGTTATACACATATATAATGTTCCCACCGAGAAGTAGGGGCCGACGCGCCAGGAATGCTGTAAAATATTACATTCGACATGTTAGGATTGCCTTAGGCTAGGTTATATAACGTTATAGACGTATATACTGTTCCCACCGAAAAGTAGTTGCCGACGCGCCAGGAATATTGTAAAATATTACATTCGAAATGTTAGGTTGCCTTAGACTAGGACATATAGCGTTATAGACGTATATAATGTTCCCAACGAGAAGTAGGTGCCGACGCGCCAGGAATGTTGTAAAATATTACATTCGACATGTTAGGTTGCCTTAAGCTAGGATATGTAGCGTTATAGATGTATATAATGTTCCCACCGAGACGTAGAGGCCGGCGCGCCAGGAATGTAGTAAAATATTACACCCGTGATGTTAGGTTGCCTTAGGTTAGGATATATAACGTTATTGACTTATATAATGTTCCCACCGAGAAGTAGGTGCCGACGCGCCAAGAATGTTGTAAAATATTACATTCGACATGTTAGTTTGCCTTAAGCTAGGATATATAGCGTTATAGACGTATATAATGTTCCCACCGAGAAGTAGGGGCCGGCGCGCCAGGAATGTAGTAAAATATTACACCCGAGATGTTAGGTTGCCTTAGGTTAGGATATATAACGTTATTGACTTATATAGTGTTCCCACCGAGAAGTAGGCGCCGACGAGCCAGGAATGTTGTAAAATATTACATTCGACATGTTAGGATTGCCTTAGGCTAGGATATATAACGTTATAGACGTATAAACTGTTCACACCGAGATGTTGGTGCCGACGCGCCAGGAATGTTCTAAAATATTACATTCGACATGTTAGGTTGCCTTAAGCTAGGATTTATAGCGTTATAGACGTATATAATGTTCCCACCGAGATGTAGCGGCCGAAGTGCCGGGAATGTTGTAAAATATTACACTCGACATTTTAGGTTGCCTTAGGCTAGGATATATAGCGTTATAGACATATATAATGTTCCCACCGAGAAGTAGGGGCCGACGCGCCAGGAGTGCTGTAAAATATTACATTCGACATGTTAGGTTGCCTTAAGCTAGGATATATAGAGTTATAGAGGTATATAATGTTCCCACCGAGAAGTAGGGGCCGGCGCGCCAGGAATGTAGTAAAATATTACATTCGAAATGTTAGGTTGCCTTAGACTAGGATATATAGCGCTATAGACGTATATAATGTTCCCACCGAGAAGTAGGTGCCGACGCGCCAGGAATGTTGTAAAATATTACATTCGACATGTTAGGTTGCCTTAAGCTAGGATATGTAGCGTTATAGATGTATATGATGTTCCCACCGAGAAGTAGCGGCCGGCGCGCCAGGAATGCAGTAAAATATTACACCCGAGATGTTAGGTTGCCTTAGGTTAGGATATATAACGTTATTGACTTATATAGTGTTCCCACCGAGAAGTAGGCGCCGACGAGCCAGGAATGTTGTAAAATATTACATTCGACATGTTAGGATTGCCTTAGGCTAGGATATATAACGTTATAGACGTATAAACTGTTCACACCGAGATGTTGGTGCCGACGCGCCAGGAATGTTCTAAAATATTACATTCGACATGTTAGGTTGCCTTAAGCTAGGATTTATAGCGTTATAGCCGTATATAATGTTCCCACCGAGATGTAGCGGCCGAAGTGCCGGGAATGTTGTAAAATATTACACTCGACATTTTAGGTTGCCTTAGGCTAGGATATATAGCGTTATAGACATATATAATGTTCCCACCGAGAAGTAGGGGCCGACGCGCCAGGAATGCTGTAAAATATTACATTCGACATGTTAGGTTGCCTTAAGCTAGGATATATAGAGTTATAGAGGTATATAATGTTCCCACCGAGAAGTAGGGGCCGGCGCGCCAGGAATGTAGTAAAATATTACATTCGAAATGTTAGGTTGCCTTAGACTAGGATATATAGCGCTATAGACGTATATAATGTTCCCACCGAGAAGTAGGTGCCGACGGGCCAGGAATGTTGTAAAATATTACATTCGACATGTTAGGTTGCCTTAAGCTAGGATATGTAGCGTTATAGATGTATATAATGTTCCCACCGAGAAGTAGAGGCCGGCGCCAGGAATGTAGTAAAATATTACACCCGAGATGTTAGGTTGCCTTAGGTTAGGATATATAACGTTATTGACTTATATAATGTTCCCACCGAGAAGTAGGTGCCGAAGCGCCAGGAATGTTGTAAAATATTACATTCGACATGTTAGGTTGCCTTAAAGTAGGATTTATAGCGTTATAGACGTATATAATGTTCCCACCGAGATGTAGCGGCCGAAGTGCCGGGAATGTTGTAAAATATTACACTCGACATTTTAGGTTCCCTTAGGCTAGGATATATAGCGTTATAGACATATATAATGTTCCCACCGAGAAGTAGGGGCCGACGCGCCAGGCATGCTGTAAAATATTACATTCGACATGTTAGGTTGCCTTAAGATAGGATATATAACGTTATAGAAGTATATAATGTTCCCACCGAGAAGTAGGGGCCGGCGCGCCAGGAATGTAGTAAAATATTACATTCGAAATGTTAGGTTGCCTTAGACTAGGATATGTAGCGTTATAGACGTAAATAACGTTCCCACTGAGAAGTAGGGGCCGGCGCGCCAGGAATGTAGTAAAATATTACATTCGAAATGTTAGGTTGCCTTAGACTAGGATATATAGCGCTATAGACGTATATAATGTTCCCACCGAGAAGTAGGTGCCGACGTGCCAGGAATGTTGTAAAATATTACATTCGACATGTTAGGTTGCCTTAAGCTAGGATATGTAGCGTTATAGATGTATATAATGTTCCCACCGAGAAGTAGAGGCCGGCGCGCCAGGAATGTAGTAAAATATAACACCCGAGATGTTAGGTTGCCTTAGGTTAAGATATATAACGTTATTGACTTATATAATGTTCCCACCGAGAAGTAGGTGCCGACGCGCCAGGAATGTTGTAAAATATTACATTCGACATGTTAGGTTGCCTTAAGCTAGGATATATAGCGTTATAGACGTATATAGTGTTCCCACCGAGAAGTAGGGGCCGGCGCGCCAGGAATGTAGTAAAATATTACACCCGAGATGTTAGGTTGCCTTAGGTTAGGATATATAACGTTATTGACTTATATAATGTTCCCACCGAGAAGTAGGGGCCGACGCGCCAGGAATGTTGTAAAATATTACATCCGAGATGTTAGGATTGCCTTAGGCTAGGATATATAACGTTATAGACGTATATACTGTTCCCACCGAGAAGTAGGTGCCGACGCGCCAGGAATGTTGTAAAATATTGCATTCGACATGTTAGGTTACCTTAAGCTAGGATATGTAGCGCAATAGATGTATATAATGTTCCCACCGAGAAGTACGGGCCGACACGCCAGCAATGTTGTCAAATATTACATCCGAGATGTTAGGTACCCTTAGGTTAGGATATATAACGTTATAGGCGTATATAATGTTCCCACCGAGAAGTAGGGGCCGACGAGCCAGGAATGTTGTAAAATAGTAGGCTCGACATGTGAGGATGCCTTAGGCTAGGATATATAATGATATAGACGTATATAAAGTTCCCACCGAGAAGTAGGCGTCGACGCGCCAGGAATGTTGTAAAATATTACATTCGACATCTTAGGTTGCCTTAAGCTAGGATATGTAGCGTTATAGACGTAAATAACGTTCCCTCCGAGAAGTAGGGGTCGACCGGCCAGGAATGTAGTAAAATATTACACCCGAGATGTTAGGTTGCCTTAGGTTAGGATATATAACGTTATTGACTTATATAGTGTTCCCACCGAGAAGTAGGCGCCGACGCGCCAGGAATGTTGTAAAATATTACATTCGACATGTTAGGATTGCCTTAGGCTAGGATATATAACGTTATAGACTTATAAACTGTTCACACCGAGATGTTGGTGCCGACGCGCCAGGAATGTTCTAAAATATTACATTCGACATGTTAGGTTGCCTTAAGCTAGGATTTATAGCGTTATAGACGTATATAATGTTCCCACCGAGATGTAGCGGCCGAAGTGCCGGGAATGTTGTAAAATATTACACTCGACATTTTAGGTTGCCTTAAGCTAGGATATGTAGCGTTATAGACGTAAATATCGTTCCCACCGAGAAGTTAGGTGCCGACGTGCGCGGAATGTAGTAAAATATTGGATCCGAGATGTTAGGTTGCCTTAGGTTAGGATATATAACGTTATTGACTTATATAATGTTCCCACCGAGAAGTAGGCGCCGACGAGGCCGGAATGTTGTAAAATATTACATTCGACATGTTAGGATTGCCTTAGTCTAGGATATATAACGTTATAGACGTATATGATATACCCACCGAGAAGTACGGGCCGACACGCCAGCAACCTTGTCAAATATTACATCCGAGATGTTAGGTACCCTTAGATTAGGATATATAACGTTGTAGGCGTATATAATGTTCCCAACGAGAAGTAGGGGCCGACGACCCAGGAATGTTGTAAAATAGTAGCCTCGACATGTTAGGATGCCTTAGGCTAGGATATACAGCGATAAAGACGTATATAAAGTTCCCACCGAGAAGTAGGCGCCGGCGCGCCAGGAATGTAGTAAAATATTACATTAGAGATGTTAGGTCGCCTTAGGCTAGGATATATAACGTTATAGATGTAAATACTGTTCCCACCGAGAAGTAGGTGCCGACGAGGCAGGAATGTTATAAAATATTACAATCGACATGTTAGGATTGCCTTAGGCTAGGATATATAACGGTATAGACGTATAAACTGTTCCCACCGAGAAGTTGGTGCCGACGTGCCAGGAATGTTGTAAAATATTGCATTCGACATGTTAGGTTGCCTTAAGCTAGGATATGTAGCGTTATAGATGTATATAATGTTCCCACCGAGAAGTAGGGGCCGACGCGCCAGGAATGCTGCAAATATTACATTCGACATGCTAGGTTGCCTTAGGCTAGGATATATAGCTTTAAAGACGTACATAACGTTCCCACCGAGAAATAGGGGCCGACATGCCAGGAATGTTGTAAAACATTACATTCGAAATGTTAGGTTGCCTTAGACTAGGATATATAGCGCTATCGACGTATATAATGTTCCCACCGAGAAGTAGGGGCCGGCGCGCCAGGAATGTAGTAAAATATTACACCCGAGATGTTAGGTTGCCTTAGGTTAGGATATATAAAGTTATAGACGTATATGATATTCCCACCGAGATGTACGGGCCGACACGCCAGCAATTTTGTCAAATATTACATCCGAGATGTTAGGTACCCTTATGTTAGGATATATAACGTTATAGGCGTATATAATGTTCCCACCGAGAAGTAGGGGCCGACGAGCCAGGAATGCTGTAAAATAGTAGGCTCGACATGTTAGGATGCCTTAGGCTAGGATATATAGCGATATAGACGTATATAACGTTCCCACCGAGAAGTAGGTGCCGAAACGACAGGTATGTTGTAAAATATTACATTCGAAATGTTAGGTTGCCTTAGACTAGGATATATAGCGCTATAGACGTATATAATGTTCCCACCGCGAAGTAGGTGCCGACGCGCCAGGAATGTTGTGAAATATTACATTCGACATGTTAGGTTGCCTTAAGCTAGGATATGTAGCGTTATAGATGTATATAATGTTCCCACCGAGAAGTAGAGGCCGGAGCGCCAGGAATGTAGTAAAATATTACACCCGAGATGTTAGGTTGCCTTAGGTTAGGATATATAACGTTATTGACTTATATAATGTTCCCACCGAGAAGTAGGCGCCGACTTGACCGGAATGTTGTAAAATATTACATTCGACATGTTAGGATTGCCTTAGTCTAGGATATATAACGTTATAGACGTATATGATATTCCCGCCGAGAAGTACGGGCCGACACGCCAGTAATGTTGTCAAATATTACATTCGACATGTTAGTTTGCCTTAATCTAGGATATATAGCGTTATAGACGTATATAATGTTCCCACCGAGAAGTAGGGGCCGGCGCGCCAGGAATGTAGTAAAATACTACACCCGAGATGTTAGGTTGCCTTAGGTTAGGATATATAACGTTATTGACTTATATAATGTTCCCACCGAGAAGTAGGGGCCGTCGCGCCAGGAATGCTGTAAAATATTACATCCGAGATGTTAGGATTGCCTTAGGCTAGGATATATAACGTTATAGACGTATATACTGTTCCCACCAGAGAAGTAGGTGCCGACGCGCCAGGAATGTTCTAAAGTATTGCATTCGACATGTTAGGTTGCCTTAAGCTAGGATATGTAGCGTTATAGACGTAAATAACGTTCCCACCGAGAAATAGGGGCCGACACGCCAGGAATGTTGCAAAACATTACATTCGACATGTTAGGTTGCCTTAAGCTAGGATATGTAGCGTTATAGACGTAAATAACGTTCCCACCCAGAAGTTAGGTGCCGACGTGCGCGGAATGTAGTAAAATATTGCATCCGAGATGTTAGGTTGCCTTAAGCTAGGATATGTAGCGTTATTGACTTATATAATGTTCCCACCGAGAAGTAGGTCCCGACGCGCCAGGAATGTTGTAAAATATTACATTCGACATGTTAGGATTGCCTTAGGCTACGATATATAACGTTATAGACGTATAAACTGTTCACACCGAGATGTTGGTGCCGACGCGCCAGGGATGTTCTAAAATATTACATTCGACATGTTAGGTTGCCTTAAGCTAGGATTTATAGCGTTTTAGACGTATATAATGTTCCCACCGAGATGTAGCGGCCGAAGTGCCGGGAATGTTGTAAAATATTACACTCGACATTTTAGGTTGCCTTAGGCTAGGATATATAGCGTTATAGACATATATAGTGTTCCCACCGAGAAGTAGGAGCCGACGCGCCAGGAATGCTGTAAAATATTACATTCGACATGTTAGGTTGCCTTAAGCTAGGATATATAGCGTTATAGAAGTATATAATGTTCCCACCGGGAAGTAGGGGCCGGCGCGGCAGGAATGTAGTAAAATATTACATTCGAAATGTTAGGTTGCCTTAGACTAGGATATATAGCGCTATAGACGTATATAATGTTCCCACCGAGAAGTAGGTGCCGCCGCGCCAGGAATGTAGTAAAATATTACACCCGAGATGTTAGGTTGCCTTAGGTTAGGATATATAACTTTATTGACTTATATAGTGTTCCCACCGAGAAGTAGGCGCCGACGCGCCAGGAATGTTGTAAAATATTACATTCGACATGTTAGGATTGCCTTAGGCTAGGATATATAACGTTATAGACGTATAAACTGTTCACACCGAGATGTTGGTGCCGACGCGCCAGGGATGTTCTAAAATATTACATTCGACATGTTAGGTTGCCTTAAGCTAGGATTTATAGCGTTATAGACGTATATAATGTTCCCACCGAGATGTAGCGGCCGAAGTGCCGGGAATGTTGTAAAATATTACACTCGACATTTTAGGTTGCCTTAGGCTAGGATATATAGCGTTATAGACATATATAATGTTCCCACCGAGAAGTAGGGGCCGGCGCGGCAGGAATGTAGTAAAATATTACATTCGAAATGTTAGGTTGCCTTAGACTGGGATATATAACGTTATTGACTTATATAATGTTCCCACCGAGATGTAGGTGCCGACGCGCCAGGAATGTTGTAAAATATTACATTCGACATGTTAGTTTGCCTTAAGCTAGGATATATAGCGTTATAGACGTATATAATGTTCCCACCGAGAAGTAGGGGCCGGCGCGCCAGGAATGTAGTAAAATATTACACCCGAGATGTTAGGTTGCCTTAGGTTAGGATATATAACTTTATTGACTTATATAGTGTTCCCACCGAGAAGTAGGCGCCGACGCGCCAGGAATGTTGTAAAATATTACATTCGACATGTTAGGATTGCCTTAGGCTAGGATATATAACGTTATAGACGTATAAACTGTTCACACCGAGATGTTGGTGCCGACGCGCCAGGGATGTTCTAAAATATTACATTCGACATGTTAGGTTGCCTTAAGCTAGGATTTATAGCGTTATAGACGTATATAATGTTCCCACCGAGATGTAGCGGCCGAAGTGCCGGGAATGTTGTAAAATATTACACTCGACATTTTAGGTTGCCTTAGGCTAGGATATATAGCGTTATAGACATATATAATGTTCCCACCGAGAAGTAGGGGCCGACGCGCCAGGAATGCTGTAAAATATTACATTCGACATGTTAGGTTGCCTTAAGCTAGGATATATAGCGTTATAGAAGTATATAATGTTCCCACCGAGAAGTAGGGGCCGGCGCGGCAGGAATGTAGTAAAATATTACATTCGAAATGTTAGGTTGCCTTAGACTAGGATATATAACGTTATTGACTTATATAATGTTCCCACCGAGAAGTAGGTGCCGACGCGCCAGGAATGTTGTAAAATATTACATTCGACATGTTAGTTTGCCTTAAGCTAGGATATATAGCGTTATAGACGTATATAATGTTCCCACCGTGAAGTAGGGGCCGGCGCGCCAGGAATGTAGTAAAATATTACACCCGAGATGTTAGGTTGCCTTAGGTTAGGATATATAACTTTATTGACTTATATAGTGTTCCCACCGAGAAGTAGGCGCCGACGCGCCAGGAATGTTGTAAAATATTACATTCGACATGTTAGGATTGCCTTAGGCTAGGATATATAACGTTATAGACGTATAAACTGTTCACACCGAGATGTTGGTGCCGACGCGCCAGGGATGTTCTAAAATATTACATTCGACATGTTAGGTTGCCTTAAGCTAGGATTTATAGCGTTATAGACGTATATAATGTTCCCACCGAGATGTAGCGGCCGAAGTGCCGGGAATGTTGTAAAATATTACACTCGACATTTTAGGTTGCCTTAGGCTAGGATATATAGCGTTATAGACATATATAATGTTCCCACCGAGAAGTAGGGGCCGACGCGCCAGGAATGCTGTAAAATATTACATTCGACATGTTAGGTTGCCTTAAGCTAGGATATATAGCGTTATAGAAGTATATAATGTTCCCACCGAGAAGTAGGGCCCGGCGCGGCAGGAATGTAGTAAAATATTACATTCGAAATGTTAGGTTGCCTTAGACTAGGATATATAACGTTATTGACTTATATAATGTTCCCACCGAGAAGTAGGTGCCGACGCGCCAGGAATGTTGTAAAATATTACATTCGAAATGTTAGTTTGCCTTAAGCTAGGATATATAGCGTTATAGACGTGTATAATGTTCCCACCGAGAAGTAGGGGCCGGCGCGCCAGGAATGTAGTAAAATATTACACCCGAGATGTTAGGTTGCCTTAGGTTAGGATATATAACTTTATTGACTTATATAGTGTTCCCACCGAGAAGTAGGCGCCGACGCGCCAGGAATGTTGTAAAATATTACATTCGACATGTTAGGATTGCCCTAGGCTTGGATATATAACGTTATAGACGTATAAACTGTTCACACCGAGATGTTGGTGCCGACGCGCCAGGGATGTTCTAAAATATTACATTCGACATGTTAGGTTGCCTTAAGCTAGGATTTATAGCGTTTTAGACGTATATAATGTTCCCACCGAGATGTAGCGGCCGAAGTGCCGGGAATGTTGTAAAATATTACACTCGACATTTTAGGTTGCCTTAGGCTAGGATATATAGCGTTATAGACATATATAATGTTCCCACCGAGAAGTAGGAGCCGACGCGCCAGGAATGCTGTAAAATATTACATTCGACATGTTAGGTTGCCTTAAGCTAGGATATATAGCGTTATAGAAGTATATAATGTTCCCACCGGGAAGTACGGGCCGGCGCGGCAGGAATGTAGTAAAATATTACATTCGAAATGTTAGGTTGCCTTAGACTAGGATATATAGCGCTATAGACGTATATAATGTTCCCACCGAGAAGTAGGTGCCGACGCGCCAGGAATGTTGTAAAATATTACATTCGACATGTTAGGTTGCCTTAAGCTAGGATATATAGCGTGCACAGCGAACGTGGACCGCACCGAAGCCTGCTACAGGTGCGGCGAAAAGGGACATCGTGCGACAAATTGCAAAGAGAAGTCGCCGACGTGCCCGGTTTGCAAATCGGCGGGCCGCCGGCACGGACATAGAGCAGGTAGTAAGGCCTGCTCTGCTTCGCCGCCGGCGACGAAAGAGAGAGCGACCGCCGCTAAATCCGGCGCGAAATCGACAGGTGTACCTGCACAGAAGAAGGAAGAGGCCGCAACAGCAGCCAAATCAATACCTGCAGTGGAGAAAGCGCGTGAATCTCCGAAGGCGTCCATTAGCCACGAGGAGAAAATGGAAATCGCGTAATACTCAACGCGAAATCACAAATACTGCAAGCTAATTTGAATCACGCCGCGAGAGCACAAGATCTGATGCTCGAAAGCTTACACAGCGGCGTAGTCGAATTAGTCGTTGCAGCGGAGCCGTATTCTATCCACGACAAGCCGTCGTGGATAGCAAACAAAGAGAAGACAGTGGCGATTATTCAGACGACGCCGACACGCATCCGTCCGATCACGCTCATCGCGCAAAGGCGTGGTTACGTAGCCGTATCGTGGTCGGACTGCGTCGTCATCGGAATATACGCTCCGCCGAGCTGGTCACTGGAAGATTACGACCGGCTCTTAGATGAAGTGGAAGGGGTAGTGCGAAGCCACGCCCCCCGTCCAACATTCGTTCTGGGAGATTTTAATGCTCACGCAACTATGTGGCACTCCACCAGAACGAACCAGTGCGGACACTCGACGATGGATTGGGCAGCATCCGCGAATCTCAGGCTGCTGAATCAAGGATCTGCCAGTACGTGCGTACGTCAGCAGGGCGAGAGCACGGTCGACCTCTCGTTCGCGAACGACGCAGCATCCCGAAGAGTCACCGGCTGGAAAGTTGACACGACCGAAACATTATCTGATCATCTCTACATAAGGATCGACGTGTCAACCATGCAAAGAAGAAAAACTACGACTGGAAAACAAAATAAATGGTCGTTGCGAAAGTTGGACGAGGATATGTTTATGGCGGCTACCCTCGTCGCTACCTGGCCGAGCGAGGCGACCGAAACGGCCGCAGTCGAGCGAGAAGCCGAATGGTTTACAAGGACGTTGACCTCGGTATGCAATGCAAGCATGCCGAAAATAAAGTCAAATCCTCCGCGTAAACCTTTGTACTGGTGGAGCAATGAGATCGCTCATCTCCGTGCGGAGAGCACGACCGCGCGGAGACAGTACACGAGATACCGGAAACGGAGGGATCCCGATCCGGAAAGGAAGGCGCAACTCTATGAAGTTTACAAGGAGAAGAAAATAGAGCTGCAAGCCGCCATAAAAACGTCAAAGGCACGAGCATGGGACGGGCTGCTGGAAACGCTGCGTGACGATCCGTGGGGGCGGCCGTACAAGATAGTAATGAATAAATTACGACCGTGGGCGCCCCCGTTAACGGAGACGATGGAGACGCCTTTCTTGAGGCGAGTCGTTGACGCGCTCTTCCCACCGGGAGAATCTGCTTCGGCGAGCAACTCGCAAATTTCAGAACACATCGACCCGATCATCTGGTCGCAGGACAACGACGTCAGCGAGGAGGAAATGGCTCGCGCCATAAAGCGCATGACAAAGAAGAACACCGCGCCCGGACCGGATGGAATTCCCGGCCGTGCCTGGTTGACGGCACTCAGTGTCCTGAATTCAAGATTGCGGAAGCTATTTACAGCATGCTTGAAGACGGGCACGTTGCCAGCAAAATGGAAAACTGGCAGATTAGTGTTGCTCCGAAAGCCGGGAAAACCGGAGGATTCACCGGCCGCGTACAGGCCGATAGTTTTGCTCGACGAGATCGGAAAATTATTTGAAAGAATAATCCACAACCGCCTCGTCGAGCACCTGTCGCGAACCGGGCCGAACTTAGCCGAGAACGAGTTCGGTTTCCGAGAAGGGCGATCGACGATTGACGCGATTCGACAAGCGAAGAGTTTCGCCGAAAACGCGATCGCTGCCGGGGGAGTCGTAATCGCGATATCTTTAGATATTAAGAATGCGTTCAACTCCCTCGAATGGAGTACGATACGTAGAGCGCTTGAAAAGCACGGGTTTCCGCGATACCTGCGAAGGGTCGTGGAAAATTACCTGAGCGACCGCGCGATTCTCTACGATAGCCGGCACGGAATCGAGAAGAAGAAGATTGATCGCGGCGTTTCCCAGGGATCGGTCCTCGGACCGCTTCTCTGGAATCTCGGGTACGACGCGGTCCTGAAGCTGCCAATGCCGTCCGGCGTGCATCTCACATGCAACGCGGATGACACGATGGTGTTGGCAGTCGACACGTGCCGGCAACGCGCAATTTGCCGGGCCGAAATGGCAGTTGCGGTCGTGGCTAATGCCATCAAGAAGATGGGGCTCCAGATGGCACCGGAGAAATCTGAAATCCTGTGCTTCAAGGGACGAAGAAGAGACCCGCGAGGAGGAAACGAAGTGGTCAACATCGGACCAGCCAAAGTTACAGTGGGGAGCGAGATGAAGTATCTTGGACTGCTCCTTGATGATAAATGGAACTTTGGTCTCCACTTCGCTCGTCAGGCCGTTCGACTGGATGCTGCGGCGAATTACCTAAGCCGCATCATGCCGAATCTGCACGGACCGGACGAGAAAGTAAGGAAACTTTATGCCGGGGTGATAAGAAGCATCGCGCTTTACGGAGCCCCGGTATGGAGCGACGCGCTCAACAAAGGAGGCAGAAAGCTGCAGCTGCTGCGAAGCGCGTGGCGAAGAATAGCCATTCGGATCGTAAGAGGATATCGCACGATTTCTTACGATGCGGCAACAATGCTGGCGGGTCTCACACCACTGGAATACCTGGCGCAGGAAGATCTGATAGTGTACGAAACCCTTCGTACAATGCGCCAGGTACAAGAAGAAGGTGCACCCGCTCCGACGAAGGACGAGATTAGAAGAGAAGCGAGACGCTTCACTTTCTCTAAATGGAAGGAGAAACTCGCACCTGCGACCAATCACAGGATCGTCGGAGCGATTCTACCCATCTTGGAAAAATGGGTAGAAAACAGGAGAGGGCAGCTCAACTTCAGAGTGACGCAGATGCTGACTGGACACGGTTGCTTCGGTCAGTACCTGTGCAAGATCGGAAAAGAAGCCACGGCTGAATGTCACCATTGCGGAGACGGAGACGACTCTGCGCAGCACACGCTGGAACACTGTCCGGCATGGCAAACGCTGCGCCACGCTCTCGTGGCAGAGATCGGACCGGATCTCTCGCCGACCAGCATCCTGCCGAAGATGCTGGAAGGGGAGAGATATTGGCGAGCCGTTACATTGTTTTGCGACAAAGTGATGGCTGCGAAGGAAGCCGCCGAGCGCGAAAGGGAGCGCACGCTCTCTGCTCGACGAGTCTTATGTGGTCGGCGTCGTAGACGTTTGCCACGTTCCACTCCAAGGTAGGGGACTCTCGTCCATCACGGCTCGAGAGTCGCTTCAAAGTACCCACCGGGGAGTGGAGCTTCGCCGCTGCCGTCCATCTCGAAATGCCGCAAGCAGGAGAAGAGGAAGACGACGTAGAAGGAAGGAGGCAGAAAAATTAAATTAGAAAAAGAGAAAGAGCTGCCGAGCGCCGGATAGACAGGATTTGGGTCACGTCTCTCCGGCACGCGCTCGACCGAGGAGAGGGCAGCGACCTCGGTGGTTGCGGTCGCTGCCTGTTTAAATAATGAACTCGCGAACGAGCTGTGTGCAGAGAGTTCAACGAACTCAGACACGAGGCCGGATGCTGGATGCGTTCGAAAGAGTTCCCGGCTACCCGCTACAAGTGTAGGAAGACCACCGCAGGGTTTTAGTCGGTAAGAGTCCGACATAACCGCGGATTTCCCAAAAATCCACGGTATCCATGAGGATTTCCCTGCGACAAAAAAAAAAAAAAAGGATATATAGCGTTATAGACGTATATAGTGTTCCCACCGAGAAGTAGGGGCCGGCGCGCCAGGAATGTAGTAAAATATTACACCCGAGATGTTAGGTTGCCTTAGGTTAGGATATATAACGTTATTGACTTATATAATGTTCCCACCGAGAAGTAGGGGCCGACGCGCCAGGAATGTTGTAAAATATTACATCCGAGATGTTAGGATTGCCTTAGGCTAGGATATATAACGTTATAGACGTATAAACTGTTCACTCCGAGATGTTGGTGCCGACGCGCCAGGAATGTTGTAAAATATTACATTCGACATGTTAGGATGCCTTAAGCTACGATTTATAGCGTTATAGACGTATATAATGTTCCCACCGAGATGTAGCGGCCGAAGCGCCGGGAATGTTGCAAAACATTACATTCGACATGTTAGGTTGCCTTAAGCTAGGATATGTAGCGTTATAGACATCAATAACGTTCCCACCGAGAAGTTAGGTGCCGACGTGCGCGGAATGTAGTAAAATATTGCATCCGAGATGTTAGGTTGCCTTAGGTTAGGATATATAACGTTATTGACTTATATAATGTTCCCACCGAGAAGTAGGGGCCGGCTCGCCAGGAATGTAGTAAAATATTACACCCGAGATGTTAGGTTGCCTTAGGTTAGGATATATAACGTTTTAGACGTATATGATATTCCCACCGAGAAGTACGGGCCGACACGCCAGCAATTTTGTCAAATATTACGTCCGAGATGTTAGGTACCCTTAGGTTAGGATATATAACGTTATAGACGTATATAATGTTCCCACCGAGAAGTAGGGGCCGACGAGCCAGGAATGTTGTAAAATAGTAGGCTCGACACGTTAGGATGCCTTAGGCTAGGATATAAGCTATAGACGTATATAATGTTCCCACCGAGAAGTAGGTGCCGACGCGCCAGGAATGTTGTAAAATATTACATTCGACATGTTAGGTTTCCATAAGCTAGGATATATAGCGTTATAGACGTATATAATGTTCCCACCGAGAAGTAGGGGCCGGCGCGCCGGGAATGTTGTAAAATATTACATTCGACATGTTAGGTTGCCTTAAGCTAGGATTTATAGCGTTATAGACGTATATAATGTTCCCACCGAGATGTAGCGGCCGAAGTGCCGGGAATGTTGTAAAATATTACACTCGACATTTTAGGTTGCCTTAGGCTAGGATATATAGCGTTATAGACATATATAATGTTCCCACCGAGAAGTAGGGGCCGGCGCGCCAGGAATGTAGTAAAATATTACACCCGAGATGTTAGGTTGCCTTAGGTTAGGATATATAACGTTATTGACTTATATAATGTTCCCACCGAGAAGTAGGGCCCGACGCGCCAGGAATGTTGTAAAATATTACATCCGAGATGTTAGGATTGCCTTAGGCTAGGATACATAACGTTATAGACGTATATGATATTCCCACCGAGAAGTACGGGCCGACACGCCAACAATTTTGTCAAATATTACGTCCGAGATGTTAGGTACCCTTAGGTTAGGATATATAACGTTATAGACGTATATAATGTTCCCACCGAGAAGTAGGGGCCGACGAGCCAGGAATGTTGTAAAATAGTAGGCTCGACACGTTAGGATGCCTTAGGCTAGCATATATAGCGCTATAGACGTATATAATGTTCCCACCGAGAAGTAGGTGCCGACGCGCCAGGAATGTTGTAAAATATTACATTCGAGATGTTAGGATTGCCTTAGGCTAGGATATATAACGTTATAGACGTATATACTGTTCCCACCGAGAAGTAGGTGCCGACGCGCCAGGAATGCTGTAAAATATTACACTCCACATGTTAGGTTGCCTTAAGCTAGGATATGTAGCGTTATAGACGTAAATAACGTTCCCTCCGAGAAGTAGGGGTCGACGTGCGAGGAATGTAGTAAAATATTACATCCGAGATGTTAGGTTGCCTTAGGTTAGGATATATAACGTTATTGACTTATATAGTGTTCCCACCGAGAAGTAGGCGCCGATGCGACAGGAATGTTGTAAAATATTACATTCGACATGTTAGGATTGCCTTAGGCTAGGATATATAACGTTATAGACGTATAAACTGTTCACTCCGAGATGTTGGTGCCGACGCGCCAGGAATGTTGTAAAATATTACATTCGACATGTTAGGATGCCTTAAGCTAGGATATATAGCGTTATAGACGTATATAATGTTCCCACCGAGATGTAGCGGCCGAAGTGCCGGGAATGTTGTAAAATATTACACTCGACATTTTAGGTTGCCTTAGGCTAGGATATATAGCGTTATAGACTTATATAGTGTTCCCACCGAGAAGTAGGGGCCGACGCGCCAGGAATGCTGTAAAATATTACATTCGACATGTTAGGATTGCCTTAGGCTAGGTTATATAACGTTATAGACGTATATACTGTTCCCACCGAAAAGTAGTTTCCGCCGCGCCAGGAATGTTGTCAAATATTACATCCGAGATGTTAGGTACCCTTAGGTTAAGATATATAACGTTATAGGCGTATATAATGTTCCCACCGAGAAGTAGGGGCCGACGAGCCAGGAATGTTGTAAAATAGTAGGCTCGACATGTTAGGATGCCTTAGGCTAGGATATATAGCGATATAGACGTATATAAAGTTCCCACCGAGAAGTAGGCGCCGGCGCGCCAGGAATGTAGTAAAATATTACATTAGAGATGTTAGGTCGCCTTAGGCTAGGATATATAACGTTATAGATGTAAATACTGTTCCCACCGAGAAGCAGGTGCCGACGAGCCAGGAATGTTGTAAAATATTACAATCGACATGTTAGGATTGCCTTAGGCTAGGATATATAACGTTATAGATGTATAAACTGGTCCCACCGAGAAGTTGGTGCCGACGAGCCAGGAATGTTGTAAAATATTACATTCGACATGTTAGGTTGCCTTAGGCTTAGATATGTAACATTGTAGACGTATATAATGTTCCCACCGTGAAGTTGGGGCCAACCAGCCAGGAATGTGGTAAAATATTACATTCGACATGTTAGGTTGCCTTAAGGTAGGATATATAGCTTTATAGACGTATATAACGTTCCCACCGAAAAGTAGGTGCCGACACGACAGGTATGTTGTAAAATATTACATTCGAAATGTTTGGTTGCCTTAAGCTAGGATATGTAGCGTTATAGACGTAAATAACGTTCCCACCGAGAAATAGGGGCCGACACGCCAGGAATGTTGCAAAATATTACATTCGACATGTTAGGTTGCCTTAAGCTAGGATATGTAGCGTCATAGACGTAAATAACGTTCCCTCCGAGAAGTAGGGGTCGACGTGCGAGGAATGTAGTAAAATATTGCATCCGAGATGTTAGGTTGCCTTAGGTTAGGATATATAACGTTATTGACTTATATAGTGTTCCCACCGAGAAGTAGGCGCCGACGCGCCAGGAATGTTGTAAAATATTACATTCGACATGTTAGGATTGCCTTAGGCTAGGATATATAACGTTATAGACGTATAAACTGTTCACTCCGAGATGTTGGTGCCGACGCGCCAGGAATGTTGTAAAATATTACATTCGACATGTTAGGATGCCTTAAGCTAGGATTTATAGCGTTATAGACGTATATAATGTTCCCACCGTGATGTAGCGGCCGAAGTGCCGGGAATGATGTAAAATATCACACTCGACATTTTAGGTTGCCTTAGGCTAGGATATATAGCGTTATAGACTTATATAGTGTTCCCACCGAGAAGTAGGGGCCGACGCGCCAGGAATGCTGTAAAATATTACATTCGACATGTTAGGATTGCCTTAGGCTAGGTTATATAACGTTATAGACGTATATACTGTTCCCACCGAAAAGTAGTTGCCGCCGCGCCAGGAATGTTGTCAAATATTACATCCGAGATGTTAGGTACCCTTAGGTTAAGATATATAGCGATATAGACGTATATAAAGTTCCCACCGAGAAGTAGGCGCCGGCGCGCCAGGAATGTAGTAAAATATTACATTAGAGATGTTAGGTCGCCTTAGGCTAGGATATATAACGTTATAGATGTAAATACTTTTCCCACCGAGAAGCAGGTGCCGACGAGCCAGGAATGTTGTAAAATATTACATTCGACATGTTAGGTTGCCTTAGGCTTGGATATGTAACATTATATACGTATATAATGTTCCCACCGTGAAGTTGGGGCCAACCAGCCAGGAATGTGGTAAAATATTACATTCGACATGTTAGGTTGCCTTAAGGTAGGATATATAGCTTTATAGACGTATATAACGTTCCCACCGAGAAGTAGGTGCCGACACTACAGATATGTTGTAAAATATTACATTCGAGATGTTAGGTTGCCTTAGACTAGGATATATAGCGCTATAGACGTATATAATGTTCCCACCAAGAAGTAGGCGCCGACGAGACCGGAATGTTGTAAAATATTACATTCGACATGTTAGGATTGCCTTAGTCTAGGATATATAACGTTATAGACGTATATGATATTCCCGCCGAGAAGTACCGGCCGACACGCCAGTAATGTTGTCACATATTACATCCGAGATGTTAGGTACCCTTAGGTTAGGATATATAACGTTATAGACGTATATAATGTTCCCACCGGGAAGTAGGGGCCGAAGTGCCGGGAATGTTGTAAAATATTACACTCGACATTTTAGGTTGCCTTAGGCTAGGATATATAGCGTTATAGACATATATAATGTTCCCACCGAGAAGTAGGGGCCGACGCGCCAGGAATGTTGTAAAATATTACATTCGACACTTTAGGTTGCCTTAGGCTAGGATATATAGCGTTATAGACGTATATAATGTTCCCACCGAGAAGTAGGGGCCGACGCGCCAGGAATGTTGTGAAATATTACGATCAACATGTTAGGATTGCCTTAAGCTAGGATATATAACGTCATAGACGTATATACTGTTCCCACCGAGAAGTAGGTGCCGAAGTGCCGGGAATGTTGTAAAATATTACATCCGACATGTTAGGTTGCCTTAGGCTTGGATATGTAACATTATAGACGTATATAATGTTCCCACCGTGAAGTAGGGGCCAATCAGCCAGGAATGTTGTAAAATATTACATTCGAAATGTTAGGTTGCCTTAGACTAGGATATATAACGTTATTGACTTATATAATGTTCCCACCGAGAAGTAGGTGCCGACGCGCCAGGAATGTTGTAAAATATTACATTCGACATGTTAGTTTGCCTTAAGCTAGGATTTATAGCGTTATAGACGTATATAATGTTCCCACCGAGATGTAGCGGCCGAAGTGCCGGGAATGTTGTAAAATATTACACTCGACATTTTAGGTTGCCTTAGGCTAGGATATATAGCGTTATATACATATATAATGTTCCCACCGAGAAGTAGGGGCCGGCGCGCCGGGAATGTTGTAAAATATTACATTCGACATGTTAGGTTGCCTTAAGCTAGGATTTATAGCGTTATAGACGTATATAATGTTCCCACCGAGATGTAGCGGCCGAAGTGCCGGGAATGTTGGAAAATATTACACTCGACATTTTAGGTTGCCTTAGGCTAGGATATATAGCGTTATAGACATATATAATGTTCCCACTGAGAAGTAGGGGCCGACGCGCCAGGAATGCTGTAAAATATTACATTCGACATGTTAGGTTGCCTTAAGCTAGGATATATAGCGTTATAGAAGTATATAATGTTCCCACCGAGAAGTAGGGGCCGGCGCGGCAGGAATGTAGTAAAATATTACATTCGAAATGTTAGGTTGCCTTAGACTAGGATATATAACGTTATTGACTTATATAATGTTCCCACCGAGAAGTAGGTGCCGACGCGCCAGAAATGTTGTAAAATATTACATTCGACATGTTAGTTTGCCTTAAGCTAGGATATATAGCGTTATAGACGTATATAATGTTCCCACCGAGATGTAGCGGCCGAGGTGCCGGGAATGTTGTAAAATATTACACTCGACATTTTAGGTTGCCTTAGGCTAGGATATATAGCGTTATAGACATATATAATGTTCCCACCGAGAAGTAGGAGCCGACGCGCCAGGAATGCTGTAAAATATTACATTCGACATGTTAGGTTGCCTTAAGCTAGGATATATAGCGTTATAGAAGTATATAATGTTCCCACCGAGAAGTAGGGGCCGGCGCGGCAGGAATGTAGTAAAATATTACATTCGAAATGTTAGGTTGCCTTAGACTAGGATATATAGCGCTATAGACGTATATAATGTTCCCACCGAGAAGTAGGTGCCGACGCGCCAGGAATGTTGTAAAATATTACATTCAACATGTTAGGTTGCCTTAAGCTAGGATATATAGCGTTATAGACGTATATAATGTTCCCACCGAGAAGTAGGGGCCGGCGCGGCAGGAATGTAGTAAAATATTACATTCGAAATGTTAGGTTGCCTTAGACTAGGATATATAACGTTATTGACTTATATAATGTTCCCACCGAGAAGTAGGTGCCGACGCGCCAGGAATGTAGTAAAATATTACATTCGACATGTTAGTTTGCCTTAAGCTAGGATTTATAGCGTTATAGACGTATATAATGTTCCCACCGAGATGTAGCGGCCGAAGTGCCGGGAATGTTGTAAAATATTACACTCGACATTTTAGGTTGCCTTAGGCTAGGATATATAGCGTTATAGACATATATAATGTTCCCACCGAGAAGTAGGGGCCGGCGCGCCGGGAATGTTGTAAAATATTACATTCGACATGTTAGGTTGCCTTAAGCTAGGATTTATAGCGTTATAGACGTATATAATGTTCCCACCGAGATGTAGCGGCCGAAGTGCCGGGAATGTTGGAAAATATTACACTCGACATTTTAGGTTGCCTTAGGCCAGGATATATAGCGTTATAGACATATATAATGTTCCCACCGAGAAGTAGGGGCCGACGCGCCAGGAATGCTGTAAAATATTACATTCGACATGTTAGGTTGCCTTAAGCTAGGATATATAGCGTTATAGACGTATATACTGTTCCCACCGAGAAGTAGGTGCCGAAGTGCCGGGAATGTTGTAAAATATTACATTCGACATGTTAGGTTGGCTTAGGCTTGGATATGTAACATTATAGACGTATATAATGTTCCCACCGTGAAGTAGGGGCCAATCAGCCAGGAATGTTGTAAAATATTACATTCGACATGTTAGGTTGCCTTAAACTAGGATATGTAGCGTCATAGACGTAAATAACGTTCCCTCCGAGAAGTAGGGGTCGACGTGCGAGGAATGTAGTAAAATATTGCATCCGAGATGTTAGGTTGCCTTAGGCTAGGATATATAACGTTATAGACGTATAAACTGTTCACACCGAGATGTTGGTGCCGACGCGCCAGGAATGTTGTAAAATATTACATTCGACATGTTAGGTTGCCTTAAGCTAGGATTTATAGCGTTATAGACGTATATAATGTTCCCACCGAGCTGTAGCGGCCGAAGTGCCGGGAATGTTGTAAAATATTACACTCGACATTTTAGGTTGCCTTAGGCTTGGATATGTAACATTATAGACGTATATAATGTTCCCACCGTGAAGTAGGGGCCGACGCGCCAGGAATGCTGTAAAATATTACATTCGACATGTTAGGTTGCCTTAAGCTAGGATATATAGCGTTATAGAAGTATATAATGTTCCCACCGAGAAGTAGGGGCCGGCGCGGCAGGAATGTAGTAAAATATTACATTCGAAATGTTAGGTTGCCTTAGACTAGGATATATAACGTTATTGACTTATATAATGTTCCCACCGAGAAGTAGGTGCCGACGCGCCAGAAATGTTGTAAAATATTACATTCGACATGTTAGTTTGCCTTAAGCTAGGATATATAGCGTTATAGACGTATATAATGTTCCCACCGAGAAGTAGGGGCCGACGCGCCAGGAATGTAGTAAAATATTACACCCGAGATGTTAGGTTGCCTTAGGTTAGGATATATAACTTTATTGACTTATATAGTGTTCCCACCGAGAAGTAGGCGCCGACGCGCCAGGAATGTTGTAAAATATTACATTCGACATGTTAGGATTGCCTTAGGCTAGGATATATAACGTTATAGACGTATAAACTGTTCACACCGAGATGTTGGTGCCGACGCGCCAGGGATGTTCTAAAATATTACATTCGACATGTTAGGTTGCCTTGAGCTAGGATTTATAGCGTTATAGACGTATATAATGTTCCCACCGAGATGTAGCGGCCGAGGTGCCGGGAATGTTGTAAAATATTACACTCGACATTTTAGGTTGCCTTAGGCTAGGATATATAGCGTTATAGACATATATAATGTTCCCACCGAGAAGTAGGAGCCGACGCGCCAGGAATGCTGTAAAATATTACATTCGACATGTTAGGTTGCCTTAAGCTAGGATATATAGCGTTATAGAAGTATATAATGTTCCCACCGAGATGTAGCGGCCGAAGTGCCGGGAATGTTGTAAAATATTACACTCGACATTTTAGGTTGCCTTAGGCTAGGATATATAGCGTTATAGACATATATAATGTTCCCACCGAGAAGTAGGGGCCGGCGCGCCGGGAATGTTGTAAAATATTACATTCGACATGTTAGGTTGCCTTAAGCTAGGATTTATAGCGTTATAGACGTATATAATGTTCCCACCGAGATGTAGCGGCCGAAGTGCCGGGAATGTTGGAAAATATTACACTCGACATTTTAGGTTGCCTTAGGCTAGGATATATAGCGTTATAGACATATATAATGTTCCCACCGAGAAGTAGGGGCCGACGCGCCAGGAATGCTGTAAAATATTACATTCGACATGTTAGGTTGCCTTAAGCTAGGATATATAGCGTTATAGAAGTATATAATGTTCCCACCGAGAAGTAGGGGCCGGCGCGGCAGGAATGTAGTAAAATATTACATTCGAAATGTAAGGTTGCCTTAGACTAGGATATATAACGTTATTGACTTATATAATGTTCCCACCGAGAAGTAGGTGCCGACGCGCCAGGAATGTTGTAAAATATTACATTCGACATGATAGTTTGCCTTAAGCTAGGATATATAGCGTTATAGACGTATATAATGTTCCCACCGAGAAGTAGGGGCCGGCGCGCCAGGAATGTAGTAAAATATTACACCCGAGATGTTAGGTTGCCTTAGGTTAGGATATATAACTTTATTGACTTATATAGTGTTCCCACCGAGAAGTAGGCGCCGACGCGCCAGGAATGTTGTAAAATATTACATTCGACATGTTAGGATTGCCTTAGGCTAGGATATATAACGTTATAGACGTATAAACTGTTCACACCGAGATGTTGGTGCCGACGCGCCAGGGATGTTCTAAAATATTACATTCGACATGTTAGGTTGCCTTGAGCTAGGATTTATAGCGTTATAGACGTATATAATGTTCCCACCGAGATGTAGCGGCCGAGGTGCCGGGAATGTTGTAAAATATTACACTCGACATTTTAGGTTGCCTTAGGCTAGGATATATAGCGTTATAGACATATATAATGTTCCCACCGAGAAGTAGGAGCCGACGCGCCAGGAATGCTGTAAAATATTACATTCGACATGTTAGGTTGCCTTAAGCTAGGATATATAGCGTTATAGACGTATATGGTGTTCCCACCGAGAAGTAGGGCCCGGCGCGCCAGGAATGTAGTAAAATATTACACCCGAGATGTTAGGTTGCCTTAGGCTAGGATATATAACGTTATAGACGTATAAACTGTTCACTCCGAGATGTTGGTGCCGACGCGCCAGGAATGTTGTAAAATATTACATTCGACATGTTAGGATGCCTTAAGCTACGATTTATAGCGTTATAGACGTATATAATGTTCCCACCGAGAAGTAGGGGCCGGCGCGCCAGGAATGTAGTAAAATATTACACCCGAGATGTTAGGTTGCCCTAGGTTAGGATATATAACTTTATTGACTTATATAGTGTTCCCACCGAGAAGTAGGCGCCGACGCGCCAGGAATGTTGTAAAATATTACATTCGACATGTTAGGATTGCCTTAGGCTAGGATATATAACGTTATAGACGTATAAACTGTTCACACCGAGATGTTGGTGCCGACGCGCCAGGGATGTTCTAAAATATTACATTCGACATGTTAGGTTGCCTTAAGCTAGGATTTATAGCGTTATAGACGTATATAATGTTCCCACCGGGATGTAGCGGCCGAAGTGCCGGGAATGTTGTAAAATATTACACTCGACATTTTAGGTTGCCTTAGGCTAGGATATATAGCGTTATAGACATATATAATGTTCCCACCGAGAAGTAGGAGCCGACGCGCTAGGAATGCTGTAAAATATTACATTCGACATGTTAGGTTGCCTTAAGCTAGGATATATAGCGTTATAGAAGTATATAATGTTCCCACCGAGAAGTAGGGGCCGGGGCGCCAGGAATGTAGTAAAATATTACACCCGAGATGTTAGGTTGCCTTAGGTTAGGATATATAACGTTATTGCCTTATGTAATGTTCCCACCGAGAAGTAGGGGCCGACGCGCCAGGAATGTTGTAAAATATTACATCCGAGATGTTAGGATTGCCTTAGGCTAGGATATATAACGTTATAGACGTATATACTCTTCCCACCGAGAAGTAGGTGCCGACGCGCCAGGAATATTGTAAAATAATGCATTCGACATGTTAGGTTGCCTTAAGCTAGGATATGTAGCGTTATAGACGTAAATAACGTTCCCACCGAGAAATAGGGGCCGACACGCCAGGAATGTTGCAAAACATTACATTCGACATGTTAGGTTGCCTTAAGCTAGGATATATAACGTTATAGACGTATATACTCTTCCCACCGAAAAGTAGGTGCCGACGCGCCAGGAATATTGTAAAATAATGCATTCGACATGTTAGGTTGCCTTAAGCTAGGATATGTAGCGTTATAGACGTAAATAACGTTCCCACCGAGAAATAGGGGCCGACACGCCAGGAATGTTGCAAAACATTACATTCGACATGATAGGTTGCCTTAAGCTAGGATATGTAGCGTTATAGACATCAATAACGTTCCCACCGAGAAGTTAGGTGCCGACGTGCGCGGAATGTAGTAAAATATTGCATCCGAGATGTTAGGTTGCCTTAGGTTAGGATATATAACGTTATTGACTTATATAATGTTCCCACCGAGAAGTAGGGGCCGGCTCGCCAGGAATGTAGTAAAATATTACACCCGAGATGTTAGGTTGCCTTAGGTTAGGATATATAACGTTATAGACGTATATGATATTCCCACCGAGAAGTACGGGCCGACACGCCAGCAATTTTGTCAAATATTACGTCCGAGATGTTAGGTACCCTTAGGTTAGGATATATAACGTTATAGACGTATATAATGTTCCCACCGAGAAGTAGGGGCCGACGAGCCAGGAATGTTGTAAAATAGTAGGCTCGACACGTTAGGATGCCTTAGGCTAGGATATATAGCGCTATAGACGTATATAATGTTCCCACCGAGAAGTAGGTGCCGACGCGCCAGGAATGTTGTAAAATATTACATTCGAGATGTTAGGATTGCCTTAGGCTAGGATATATAACGTTATAGACGTATATACTGTTCCCACCGAGAAGTAGGGGCCGACGCGCCAGGAATGTTGTAAAATATTACATTCGACATGTTAGGTTGCCATAAGCTAGGATATATAGCGTTATAGACGTATATAATGTTCCCACCGAGAAGTAGGGGCCGGCGCGCCGGGAATGTTGTAAAATATTACATTCGGCATGTTAGGTTGCCTTAAGCTAGGATTTATAGCGTTATAGACGTATATAATGTTCCCACCGAGATGTAGCGGCCGAAGTGCCGGGAATGTTGTAAAATATTACACTCGACATTTTAGGTTGCCTTAGGCTAGGATATATAGCGTTATAGACATATATAATGTTCCCACCGAGAAGTAGGGGCCGACGCGCCAGGAATGCTGTAAAATATTACACTCGACATGTTAGGTTGCCTTAAGCTAGGATATATAGCGTTATAGACGTATATAATGTTCCCACCGAGAAGTAGGGGCCGGCGCGCCAGGAATGTAGTAAAATATTACACCCGAGATGTTAGGTTGCCTTAGGTTAGGATATATAACGTTATTGACTTATATAATGTTCCCACCGAGAAGTAGGGCCCGACACGCCAGGAATGTTGTAAAATATTACATCCGAGATGTTAGGATTGCCTTAGGCTAGGATACATAACGTTATAGACGTATATGATATTCCCACCGAGAAGTACGGGCCGACACGCCAGCAATTTTGTCAAATATTACGTCCGAGATGTTAGGTACCCTTAGGTTAGGATATATAACGTTATTGACTTATATAGTGTTCCCACCGAGAAGTAGGCGCCGACGCGACAGGAATGTTGTAAAATATTACATTCGACATGTTAGGATTGCCTTAGGCTAGGATATATAACGTTATAGACGTATAAACTGTTCACTCCGAGATGTTGGTGCCGACGCGCCAGGAATGTTGTAAAATATTACATTCGACATGTTAGGATGCCTTAAGCTAGGATATATAGCGTTATAGATGTATATAATGTTCCCACCGAGATGTAGCGGCCGAAGTGCCGGGAATGTTGTAAAATATTACACTCCACATTTTAGGTTGCCTTAGGCTAGGATATATAGCGTTATAGACATATATAATGTTCCCACCGAGAAGTAGGGGCCGACGCGCCAGGAATGCTGTAAAATATTACATTCGACATGCTAGGTTGCCTTAGGCTGGGATATATAGCTTTAAAGACGTACATAACGTTCCCACCGAGAAATAGGGGCCGACACGCCAGGAATGTTGTAAAACATTACATTCGAAATGTTAGGTTGCCTTAGGTTAGGATATATATCGATATTGACTTATATAATGTTCCCACCGAGAAGTAGGGCCCGACGCGCCAGGAATGTTGTAAAATATTACATCCGAGGTGTTAGGATTGCCCTAGGCTAGGATATATAACGTTATAGACGTATATATTGTTCCCACCGAGAAGTAGGGGCCGATGAGCCAGGAATGTTGTAAAATATTACATTCGACATGTTAGGTTGCCTTCAGCTAGGATATATAGCGTTATGGACGTATATAATATTGCCACCGAGAAGTAACGGCCGACGTGCCAGGAATGTAGTAAAATATTACATCCGAGATGTTAGCTTGCCTTGGGTTAGGATATATAACGTTATAGACGTATATAGTGTTGCCACCGAGAAGTAGGGGCCGATGAGCCAAGAATGTTGTTAAACATAACATCCGATGTGTTAGGTTGCCTTAGGTTAGGATATATAACGTTATAGACGTATATATTGTTCCCACCGAGAAGTAGGGGCCGATGAGCCAGGAATGTTGTAAAATATTACATCCGAGATGTTAGGTTGCCTCATGCTAGGATATATAGCGTTATAGACGTATATAATGTTCCCACCGAGATGTAGCGGGCGAAGTGCCGGGAATGTTGTAAAATATTACACTCGACATTTTAGGTTGCCTTAGGCTAGGATATATAGCGTTATAGACATATATAATGTTCCCACCGAGAAGTAGGGGCCGACGCGCCAGGAATGCTGTAAAATATTACATTCGACATGTTAGGTTGCCTTAAGCTAGGATATATAGCGTTATAGAAGTATATAATGTTCCCACCGAGAAGTAGGGGCCGGCGCGGCAGGAATGTAGTAAAATATTATATTCGAAATGTTAGGTTGCCTTAGACTAGGATATATAGCGCTATAGACGTATATAATGTTCCCACCGAGAAGTAGGTGCCGACGCGCCAGGAATGTTGTAAAATATTACATTCGACATGTTAGGATGCCTTAAGCTAGGATTTATAGCGTTATAGACGTATATAATGTTCCCACCGAGATGTAGCGGCCGAAGTGCCGGGAATGTTGTAAAATATTACACTCGACATTTTAGGTTGCCTTAGGCTAGGATATATAGCGTTATATACTTATATAGTGTTCCCACCGAGAAGTGGGGGCCGACGCGCCAGGAATGCTGTAAAATATTACATTCGACATGTTAGGATTGCCTTAGGCTAGGTTATATAACGTTATAGACGTATATACTGTTCCCACCGAAAAGTAGTTTCCGCCGCGCCAGGAATGTTGTCAAATATTACATCCGAGATGTTAGGTACCCTTAGGTTAAGATATATAACGTTATAGGCGTATATAATGTTCCCACCGAGAAGTAGGGGCCAACGAGCCAGGAATGTTGTAAAATAGTAGGCTCGACATGTTAGGATGCCTTAGGCTAGGATATATAGCGATATAGACGTATATAAAGTTCCCACCGAGAAGTAGGCGCCGGCGCGCCAGGAATGTAGTAAAATATTACATTAGAGATGTTAGGTCGCCTTAGGCTAGGATATATAACGTTATAGATGTAAATACTGTTCCCACCGAGAAGTAGGTGCCGACGAGCCAGGAATGTTGTAAAATATTACAATCGACATGTTAGGATTGCCTTAGGCTAGGATATATAACGTTATAGATGTATAAACTGGTCCCACCGAGAAGTTGGTGCCGACGAGCCAGGAATGTTGTAAAATATTACATTCGACATGTTAGGTTGCCTTAGGCTTGGATATGTAACATTATAGACGTATATAATGTTCCCACCGTGAAGTTGGGGCCAACCAGCCAGGAATGTGGTAAAATATAACATTCGACATGTTAGGTTGCCTTAAGGTAGGATATATAGCTTTATAGACGTATATAACGTTCCCACCGAGAAGTAGGTGCCGACACGACAGGTATGTTGTAAAATATTACATTCGAAATGTTTGGTTGCCTTAAGCTAGGATATGTAGCGTTATAGACGTAAATAACGTTCCCACCGAGAAATAGGGGCCGACACGCCAGGAATGTTGCAAAATATTACATTCGACATGTTAGGTTGCCTTAAGCTAGGATATGTAGCGTTATAGACGTAAATTACGTTCCTACCGAGAAGTTAGGTGCCGACGTGCGCCGAATGTAGTAAAATATTGCATCCGAGATGTTAGGTTGCCTTAGGTTAGGATATATAACGTTATTAACTTATATAATGTTCCCACAGAGAAGTAGGTGCCGACGCGCCAGGAATGTTGCAAATATAACATTCGAGATGTTAGGTTGCCTTAAGCTAGGATATGTAGCGTTATAGATGTATATAATGTTCCCACCGAGAAGTAGGGGCCGGCTCGCCAGGAATGTAGTAAAATATTACACCCGAGATGTTAGGTTGCCTTAGGTTAGGATATATAACGTTATAGACGTATATGATATTCCCACCGAGAAATACGGGCCGACACGCCAGCAATGTTGTCAAATATTACATCCGAGATGATAGGTACCCTTAGGTTAGGATATATAACGTTATAGGCGTAAATAATATTCCCACCGAGAAGTAGGGGCCGACGAGCCAGGAATGTTGTAAAATAGTAGGCTCGACATGTTAGGATGCCTTAGGCTAGGATATATAGCGATATAGACGTATATAAAGTTCCCACCGAGAAGTAGGCGCCGACGCGCCAGGAATGTTGTAAAATATTACATTCGACATGTTAGGTTGCCTTAAGCTAGGATATGTAGCGTCATAGACGTAAATAACGTTCCCTCCGAGAAGTAGGGGTCGACGTGCGAGGAATGTAGTAAAATATTGCATCCGAGATGTTAGGTTGCCTTAGGTTAGGATATATAACGTTATTGACTTATATAGTGTTCCCACCGAGAAGTAGGCGCCGACGCGCCAGGAATGTTGTGAAATATTACGATCAACATGTTAGGATTGCCTTAAGCTAGGATATATAACGTCATAGACGTATATACTGTTCCCACCGAGAAGTAGGTGCCGAAGTGCCGGGAATGTTGTAAAATATTACATTCGACATGTTAGGTTGCCTTAGGCTTGGATATGTAACATTATAGACGTATATAATGTTCCCACCGTGAAGTAGGGGTCGACGTGCGAGGAATGTAGTAAAATATTGCATCCGAGATGTTAGGTTGCCTTAGGCTAGGATATATAACGTTATAGACGTATAAACTGTTCACACCGAGATGTTGGTGCCGACGCGCCAGGAATGTTGTAAAATATTACATTCGACATGTTAGGTTGCCTTAAGCTAGGATTTATAGCGTTATAGACGTATATAATGTTCCCACCGAGATGTAGCGGCCGAAGTGCCGGGAATGTTGTAAAATATTACACTCGACATTTTAGGTTGCCTTAGGCTAGGATATATAGCGTTATAGACATATATAATGTTCCCACCGAGAAGTAGGGGCCGACGCGCCAGGAATGTTATAAAATATTACATTCGACACTTTAGGTTGCCTTAGGCTAGGATATATAGCGTTATAGACGTATATAATGTTCCCACCGAGAAGTAGGGGCCGACGCGCCAGGATTGTTGTGAAATATTACGGTCAACATGTTAGGATTGCCTTAAACTAGGATATATAACGTCATAGACGTATATACTGTTCCCACCGAGAAGTAGGTGCCGAAGTGCCGGGAATGTTGTAAAATATTACATTCGACATGTTAGGTTGCCTTAGGCTTGGATATGTAACATTATAGACATATATAATGTTCCCACCGTGAAGTTGGGGCCAACCAGCCAGGAATGTGGTAAAATATTACATTCGACATGTTAGGTTGCCTTAAGGTAGGATATTTAGCTTTATAGACGTATATAACGTTCCCACCGAGAAGTAGGTGCCGACACGACAGGTATGTTGTAAAATATTACATTCGAAATGTTAGGTTGCCTTAGACTAGGATATATAGCGCTATAGACGTATATAATGTTCCCACCGAGAAGTAGGTACCGACGCGCCAGGAATGTTATAAAATATTACATTCGACACTTTAGGTTGCCTTAGGCTAGGATATATAGCGTTATAGACGTATATAATGTTCCCACCGTGAAGTAGGGGCCGACGCGCCAGGAATGTTGTAAAATAATACATTCGACACTTTAGGTTTCCTTAGGCTAGGATATATAGCGTTATAGACGTATATAATGTTCCCACCGAGAAGTAGGGGCCGACGCGCCAGGAATGTTGTGAAATATTACGAGCAACATGTTAGGATTGCCTTAGGCTAGGATATATAACGTCATAGACGTATATACTGTTCCCACCGAGAAGTAGGTGCCGAAGTGCCGGGAATGTTGTAAAATATTACATTTGACATGTTAGGTTGCCTTAGGCTTGGATATGTAACATTATAGACGTATATAATATTCCCAACGTGAAGTAGGGGCCAACCAGCCAGGAATGTGGTAAAATATTACATTCGACATGTTAGGTTGCCTTAAGGTAGGATATATAGCTTTATAGACGTATATAACGTTCCCACCGAGAAGGAGGTGCCGACACGACAGGTATGTTGTAAAATATAACATTCGAAATGTTAGGTCGCCTTAGACTAGGATATACAGCGCTATAGACGTATATAATGTTCCCACCGAGAAGTAGGTGCCGACGCGCCAGGTATGTTGTAAAATATTACATTCGACATGTTAGGATTGCCTTAGTCTAGGATATATAACGTTATAGACGGATATGATATTCCCACCGAGAAGTACGGGCCGACACGCCACCAATGTTGTCAAATATTACATCCGAAATGTTAGGTACCCTTAGGTTAGGATATATAACGTTATAGACGTATATAATGTTCCCACCGAGAAGTAGGTGCCGACGCGCCAGGAATGTTGCAAATATTACATTCGACATGTTAGGTTGCCTTAAGCTAGGATATGTAGCGTTATAGACGTAGATAACGTTCCCACCTAGAAATAGGGGCCGACACGCCAGGAATGCTGCAAAACATTACATTCGACATGTTAGGTTGCCTTAAGCTAGGATATGTAGCGTTATAAACGTCAATAACGTTCCCACCGAGAAGTTAGGTGCCGACGTGCGCGGAATGTAGTAAAATATTGCATCCGAGATGTTAGGTTGCCTTAGGTTAGGATATATAACGTTATTTACTTATATAGTGTTCCCACCGAGAAGTAGGCGCCGACGCGCCAGGAATGCTGTAAAATATTACATTCGACATGTTAGGATTGCCTTAGGCTAGGTTATATAACGTTATAGACGTATATACTGTTCCCACCGAAATGTAGTTTCCGCCGCGCCAGGAATGTTGTCAAATATTACATCCGAGATGTTAGGTACCCTTAGGTTAAGATATATAACGTTATAGGCGTATATAATGTTCCCACCGAGAAGTAGGGGCCGACGAGCCAGGAATGTTGTAAAATAGTAGGCTCGACATGTTAGGATGCCTTAGGCTAGGATATATAGCGATATAGACGTATATAAAGTTCCCACCGAGAAGTAGGCGCCGGCGCGCCAGGAATGTAGTAAAATATTACATTAGAGATGTTAGGTCGCCTTAGGCTAGGATATATAACGTTATAGATGTAAATACTGTTCCCACCGAGAAGTAGGTGCCGACGAGCCAGGAATGTTGTAAAATATTACAATCGACATGTTTGGATTGCCTTAGGCTAGGATATATAACGTTATAGACGTATAAACTGGTCCCACCGAGAAGTTGGTGCCGACGAGCCAGGAATGTTGTAAAATATTACATTCGACATGTTAGGTTGCCTTAAACTAGGATATGTAGCGTTATAGACGTATATAATGTTCCCACCGAAATGTAGCGGCCGAAGTGCATGGAATGTTGTAAAATATTACACTCAACATTTTAGGTTGCCTTAGGCTAGGATATATAGCGTGATAGACATATATAATGTTCCCACCGAGAAGTAGGGGCCGACGCGCCAGGAATGTTATAAAATATTACATTCGACACTTTAGGTTGCCTTAGGCTAGGATACATAGCGTTATAGACGTATATAATGTTGCCACCAAGAAGTAGGGGCCGACGCGCCAGGATTGTTGTGAAATATTACGGTCAACATGTTAGGATTGCCTTAAGCTAGGATATATAATGTCATAGACGTATATACTGTTCCCACCGAGAAGTAGGTGCCGAAGTGACGGGAATGTTGTAAAATATTACATTCGACATGATAGGTTGCCTTAGGCTAGGATATATAACGTTATAGACGTATAAACTGTTCACTCCGAGATGTTGGTGCCGACGCGCCAGGAATGTTGTAAAATATTACATTCCACATGTTAGGATGCCTTAAGCTAGGATTTATAGCGTTATAGACGTATATAATGTTCCCACCGAGATGTAGCGGCCGAAGTGCCGGGAATGTTGTAAAATATTACACTCGACATTTTAGGTTGCCTTAGGCTAGGATATATAGCGTTATAGACTTATATAGTGTTCCCACCGAGAAGTAGGGGCCGACGCGCCAGGAATGCTGTAAAATATTACATTCGACATGTTAGGATTGCCTTAGGCTAGGTTATATAACGTTATAGACGTATATACTGTTCCCACCGAAAAGTAGTTTCCGCCGCGCCAGGAATGTTGTCAAATATTACATCCGAGATGTTAGGTACCCTTAGACTAGGATATATAACGTTATAGGCGTATATAATGTTCCCACCGAGAAGTAGGGGCCGACGAGCCAGGAATGTTGTAAAATAGTAGGCTCGACATGTTAGGATGCCTTAGGCTAGGATATATAGCGATATAGACGTATATAATGTTCCCACCGAGAAGTAGGGGCCGGCGCGCCAGGAATCTAGTAAAATATTACATTAGAGATGTTAGGTCGCCTTAGGCTAGGATATATATCGTTATAGATGTAAATACTGTTCGCACCGAGAAGTAGGTGCCGACGAGCCAGGAATGTTGTAAAATATTACAATCGACATGTTAGGATTGCTTTAGGCTAGGATATATAACGTTATAGACGTATAAACTGTTCACACCGAGATGTTGGTGCCGACGCGCCAGGAATGTTGTAAAATATTACATTCGACATGTTAGGTTGCCTTAAGCTAGGATTTATAGCGTTATAGACGTATATAATGTTCCCACCGAGAAGTAACTGCCGACGCGCCAGGAATGTTGTAAAATATTACATTCCACAGGTTAGGTTGCCTTAGGCTAGGACATATAGCGTTGTAGACGTATGTAATGATCCCACCGAGAAGTAGGGGCCGACGTTCCAGGAATGTCGTAAAATATTACGGTAGAGACTTTAGGTTGCCTTAGGTTAGGATATATAACGTTATAGACGTATATAATGTTACGACAGAGAACTAGGGACTTGCATGCCAGGAATGTTGTAAAATATTACGGTAGAGATGATAGGTTGCCTTAGTTTAGGATATATAACGTTATAGACGTATATAATGTTCCCACCGAGAAGTAGGTTCCGACGCGCCAGGAATGTTGTAAAATATAACATTCGACATGTTAGGTTGCCTTAGGCTAGGATATGTAACATTATAGACGTATATAATGTTCCCACGGTGAAGTAAGGGCCAACGAGCCAGGAATGTGGTAAAATATTACATTCGACATGTTAGGTTGCCTTAGGTTAGGATATATAGCGTTATAGACGTATATAATGTCCCCACCGAGAAGTAGGAGCCGACGCGCCAGGCATGTTGTAAAATATTACATTCGACATGTTAGGTTGCCTTAAACTAGGATATATAGCGTTATAGACGTATGTAATGATCCCACCGAGAAGTAGGGGTCGACGTGCCAGGAATGTAGTAAAATATTGCATCCGAGATGTTAGGTTGCCTTAGGTTACGATATATAACGTTATTGACTTATATAATATTCCCACCGAGAAGTAGGAGCCGACGAGACCGGAATGTTGTAAAATATTACATTCGACATGTTAGGATTGCCTTAGTCTAGGATATATAACGTTATAGACGGATATGATATTCCCACCGAGAAGTACGCGCCGACACGCCACCAATGTTGTCAAATATTACATCCGAAATATTAGGTACCCTTAGACTAGGATATATAACGTTATAGACGTATATAATGTTCGCACCGAGAAGTAGGGGCCGACGAGCCAGGAATGTTGTAAAATAGTAGGCTCGACATGTTAGGATGCCTTAGGCTAGGATATATAGTGATATAGACGTATATAATGTTCCCACCGAGAAGTAGGGGCCGGCGCGCCAGGAATGTAGTAAAATATTACATTAGAGATGTTAGGTCGCCTTAGGCTAGGATATATATCGTTATAGATGTAAATACTGTTCGCACCGAGAAGTAGGTGCCGACGAGCCAGGAATGTTGTAAAATATTACAATCGACATGTTAGGATTGCTTTAGGCTAGGATATATAACGTTATAGACGTATAAACTGTTCACACCGAGATGTTGGTGCCGACGCGCCAGGAATGTTGTAAAATATTACATTCGACATGTTAGGTTGCCTTAAGCTAGGATTTATAGCGTTATAGACGTATATAATGTTCCCACCGAGAAGTAACTGCCGACGCGCCAGGAATGTTGTAAAATATTACATTCCACAGGTTAGGTTGCCTTAGGCTAGGACATATAGCGTTGTAGACGTATGTAATGATCCCACCGAGAAGTAGGGGCCGACGTTCCAGGAATGTTGTAAAATATTACGGTAGAGACTTTAGGTTGCCTTAGGTTAGGATATATAACGTTATAGACGTATATAATGTTACGACAGAGAACTAGGGACTTGCATGCCAGGAATGTTGTAAAATATTACGGTAGAGATGATAGGTTGCCTTAGTTTAGGATATATAACGTTATAGACGTATATAATGTTCCCACCGAGAAGTAGGTTCCGACGCGCCAGGAATGTTGTAAAATATAACATTCGACATGTTAGGTTGCCTTAGGCTAGGATATGTAACATTATAGACGTATATAATGTTCCCACGGTGAAGTAAGGGCCAACGAGCCAGGAATGTGGTAAAATATTACATTCGACATGTTAGGTTGCCTTAGGTTAGGATATATAGCGTTATAGACGTATATAATGTTCCCACCGAGAAGTAGGTGCCGACGCGCCAGGCATGTTGTAAAATATTACATTCCACATGTTAGGATGCCTTAAACTAGGATATATAGCGTTATAGACGTATGTAATGATCCCACCGAGAAGTAGGGGCCGACGCGCCAGGAATGTTGTAAAATATTACATCCGAGATGTTAGGATTGCCTTAGGCTAGGATATATAACGTTATAGACGAACATACTGTTCCCACCGAGAAGGAGGTGCCGACGCGTCAGGAATGTTGTAAAATATTACGGTAGAGACGTTAGGTTGCCTTAGGTTAGGATATATAACGTTATAGACGTATATAATGTTCCCACCGTGAAGTAGGTGCCGACGCGTCAGGAATGTTGTAAAATATTACATTCGACATGTTAGGTTGCCTTAAACTAGGATATATAGCGTTATAGACGTATGTAATGATCCCACCGAGAAGTAGGGGTCGACGTGCCAGGAATGTAGTAAAATATTGCATCCGAGATGTTAGGTTGCCTTAGGTTACGATATATAACGTTATTGACTTATATAATATTCCCACCGAGAAGTAGGAGCCGACGAGACCGGAATGTTGTAAAATATTACATTCGACATGTTAGGATTGCCTTAGTCTAGGATATATAACGTTATAGACGGATATGATATTCCCACCGAGAAGTACGGGCCGACACGCCACCAATGTTGTCAAATATTACATCCGAAATATTAGGTACCCTTAGACTAGGATATATAACGTTATAGACGTATATAATGTTCGCACCGAGAAGTAGGGGCCGACGAGCCAGGAATGTTGTAAAATAGTAGGCTCGACATGTTAGGATGCCTTAGGCTAGGATATATAGCGATATAGACGTATATAATGTTCCCACCGAGAAGTAGGGCCCGGCGCGCCAGGAATGTAGTAAAATATTACATTAGAGATGTTAGGTCGCCTTAGGCTAGGATATATATCGTTATAGATGTAAATACTGTTCGCACCGAGAAGTAGGTGCCGACGAGCCAGGAATGTTGTAAAATATTACAATCGACATGTTAGGATTGCTTTAGGCTAGGATATATAACGTTATAGACGTATAAACTGTTCACACCGAGATGTTGGTGCCGACGCGCCAGGAATGTTGTAAAATATTACATTCGACATGTTAGGTTGCCTTAAGCTAGGATTTATAGCGTTATAGACGTATATAATGTTCCCACCGAGATGTAGCGGCCGAAGTGCCGGGAATGTTGGAAAATATTACACTCGACATTTTAGGTTGCCTTAGGCTAGGATATATAGCGTTATAGACATATATAATGTTCCCACTGAGAAGTAGGGGCCGACGCGCCAGGAATGCTGTAAAATATTACATTCGACATGTTAGGTTGCCTTAAGCTAGGATATATAGCGTTATAGAAGTATATAATGTTCCCACCGAGAAGTAGGGGCCGGCGCGGCAGGAATGTAGTAAAATATTACATTCGAAATGTTAGGTTGCCTTAGACTAGGATATATAACGTTATTGACTTATATAATGTTCCCACCGAGAAGTAGGTGCCGACGCGCCAGAAATGTTGTAAAATATTACATTCGACATGTTAGTTTGCCTTAAGCTAGGATATATAGCGTTATAGACGTATATAATGTTCCCACCGAGAAGTAGGGGCCGGCGCGCCAGGAATGTAGTAAAATATTACACCCGAGATGTTAGGTTACCTTAGGTTAGGATATATAACTTTATTGACTTATATAGTGTTCCCACCGAGAAGTAGGCGCCGACGCGCCAGGAATGTTGTAAAATATTACATTCGACATGTTAGGATTGCCTTAGGCTAGGATATATAACGTTATAGACGTATAAACTGTTCACACCGAGATGTTGGTGCCGACGCGCCAGGGATGTTCTAAAATATTACATTCGACATGTTAGGTTGCCTTGAGCTAGGATTTATAGCGTTATAGACGTATATAATGTTCCCACCGAGATGTAGCGGCCGAGGTGCCGGGAATGTTGTAAAATATTACACTCGACATTTTAGGTTGCCTTAGGCTAGGATATATAGCGTTATAGACATATATAATGTTCCCACCGAGAAGTAGGAGCCGACGCGCCAGGAATGCTGTAAAATATTACATTCGACATGTTAGGTTGCCTTAAGCTAGGATATATAGCGTTATAGAAGTATATAATGTTCCCACCGAGAAGTAGGGGCCGGCGCGGCAGGAATGTAGTAAAATATTACATTCGAAATGTTAGGTTGCCTTAGACTAGGATATATAGCGCTATAGACGTATATAATGTTCCCACCGAGAAGTAGGTGCCGACGCGCCAGGAATGTTGTAAAATATTACATTCGAGATGTTCGGATTGCCTTAGGCTAGGATATATAACGTTATAGACGTATATACTGTTCCCACCGAGAAGTAGGTGCCGACGCGCCAGGAATGTTGTAAAATATTACATTCGACATGTTAGGTTGCCATAAGCTAGGATATATAGCGTTATAGACGTATATAATCTTCCCACCGAGAAGTAGGGGCCGGCGCGCCGGGAATGTTGTAACATATTACATTCGACATGTTAGGTTGCCTTAAGCTAGGATATGTAGCGTTATAGACGTAAATAACGTTCCCTCCGAGAAGTAGGGGTCGACGTGCGAGGAATGTAGTAAAATATTACATCCGAGATGTTAGGTTGCCTTAGGTTAGGATATATAACGTTATTGACTTATATAGTGTTCCCACCGAGAAGTAGGCGCCGACGCGACAGGAATGTTGTAAAATATTACATTCGACATGTTAGGATTGCCTTAGGCTAGGATATATAACGTTATAGACGTATAAACTGTTCACTCCGAGATGTTGGTGCCGACGCGCCAGGAATGTTGTAAAATATTACATTCGACATGTTAGGATGCCTTAAGCTAGGATATATAGCGTTATAGATGTATATAATGTTCCCACCGAGATGTAGCGGCCGAAGTGCCGGGAATGTTGTAAAATATTACACTCCACATTTTAGGTTGCCTTAGGCTAGGATATATAGCGTTATAGACATATATAATGTTCCCACCGAGAAGTAGGAGCCGACGCGCCAGGAATGCTGTAACATATTACATTCGACATGTTAGGATTGCCTTAGGCTAGGTTATATAACGTTATAGACGTATATACTGTTCCCACCGAAAAGTAGTTTCCGCCGCGCCAGGAATGTTGTCAAATATTACATCCGAGATGTTAGGTACCCTTAGGTTAAGATATATAACGTTATAGGCGTATATAATGTTCCCACCGAGAAGTAGGGGCCGACGAGCCAGGAATGTTGTAAAATATTACATTCGACACTTTAGGTTGCCTTAGGCTAGGATATATAGCGTTATAGACGTATATAATGTTCCCACCGAGAAGTAGGGGCCGACGCGCCAGGAATGTTGTGAAATATTACGATCAACATGTTAGGATTGCCTTAAGCTAGGATATATAACGTCATAGACGTATATACTGTTCCCACCGAGAAGTAGGTGCCGAAGTGCCGGGAATGTTGTAAAATATTACATTCGACATGTTAGGTTGCCTTAGGCTTGGATATGTAACATTATAGACGTATACAATGTTCCCACCGTGAAGTAGGGGCCAATCAGCCAGGAATGTTGTAAAATATTACATTCGACATGTTAGGTTGCCTTAAACTAGGATATGTAGCGTCACAGACGTAAATAACGTTCCCTCCGAGAAGTAGGGGTCGACGTGCGAGGAATGTAGTAAAATATTGCATCCGAGATGTTAGGTTGCCTTAGGCTAGGATATATAACGTTATAGACGTATAAACTGTTCACACCGAGATGTTGGTGCCGACGCGCCAGGAATGTTGTAAAATATTACATTCGACATGTTAGGTTGCCTTAAGCTAGGATTTATAGCGTTATAGACGTATATAATGTTCCCACCGAGATGTAGCGGCCGAAGTGCCGGGAATGTTGTAAAATATTACACTCGACATTTTAGGTTGCCTTAGGCTTGGATATGTAACATTATAGACGTATATAATGTTCCCACCGTGAAGTAGGGGCCAATCAGCCAGGAATGTTGTAAAATATTACATTCGACATGTTAGGTTGCCTTAAGCTAGGATTTATAGCGTTATAGACGTATATAATGTTCCCACCGAGATGTAGCGGCCGAAGTGCCGGGAATGTTGTAAAATATTACACTCGACATTTTAGGTTGCCTTAGGCTAGGATATATAGCGTTATAGACATATATAATGTTCCCACCGGGAAGTAGGGGCCGACGCGCCAGGAATGCTGTAAAATATAACATTCGACATGTTAGGTTGCCTTAAGCTAGGATATATAGCGTTATAGAAGTATATAATGTTCCCACCGAGAAGTAGGGGCCGGCGCGGCAGGAATGTAGTAAAATATTACATTCGAAATGTTAGGTTGCCTTAGACTAGGATATATAACGTTATTGACTTATATAATGTTCCCACCGAGAAGTAGGTGCCGACGCGCCAGAAATGTTGTAAAATATTACATTCGACATGTTAGTTTGCCTTAAGCTAGGATATATAGCGTTATAGACGTATATAATGTTCCCACCGAGAAGTAGGGGCCGGCGCGCCAGGAATGTAGTAAAATATTACACCCGAGATGTTAGGTTGCCTTAGGTTAGGATATATAACTTTATTGACTTATATAGTGTTCCCACCGAGAAGTAGGCGCCGACGCGCCAGGAATGTTGTAAAATATTACATTCGACATGTTAGGATTGCCTTAGGCTAGGATATATAACGTTATAGACGTATAAACTGTTCACACCGAGATGTTGGTGCCGACGCGCCAGGGATGTTCTAAAATATTACATTCGACATGTTAGGTTGCCTTGAGCTAGGATTTATAGCGTTATAGACGTATATAATGTTCCCACCGAGATGTAGCGGCCGAGGTGCCGGGAATGTTGTAAAATATTACACTCGACATTTTAGGTTGCCTTAGGCTAGGATATATAGCGTTATAGACATATATAATGTTCCCACCGAGAAGTAGGAGCCGACGCGCCAGGAATGCTGTAAAATATTACATTCGACATGTTAGGTTGCCTTAAGCTAGGATATATAGCGTTATAGAAGTATATAATGTTCCCACCGAGAAGTAGGGGCCGGCGCGGCAGGAATGTAGTAAAATATTACATTCGAAATGTTAGGTTGCCTTAGACTAGGATATATAGCGCTATAGACGTATATAATGTTCCCACCGAGAAGTAGGTGCCGACGCGCCAGGAATGTTGTAAAATATTACATTCAACATGTTAGGTTGCCTTAAGCTAGGATATATAGCGTTATAGACGTATATAATGTTCCCACCGAGAAGTAGGGGCCGGCGCGGCAGGAATGTAGTAAAATATTACATTCGAAATGTTAGGTTGCCTTAGACTAGGATATATAACGTTATTGACTTATATAATGTTCCCACCGAGAAGTAGGTGCCGACGCGCCAGGAATGTTGTAAAATATTACATTCGACATGTTAGTTTGCCTTAAGCTAGGATTTATAGCGTTATAGACGTATATAATGTTCCCACCGAGGTGTAGCGGCCGAAGTGCCGGGAATGTTGTAAAATATTACACTCGACATTTTAGGTTGCCTTAGGCTAGGATATATAGCGTTATAGACATATATAATGTTCCCACCGAGAAGTAGGGGCCGGCGCGCCGGGAATGTTGTAAAATATTACATTCGACATGTTAGGTTGCCTTAAGCTAGGATTTATAGCGTTATAGAAGTATATAATGTTCCCACCGAGATGTAGCGGCCGAAGTGCCGGGAATGTTGTAAAATATTACACTCGACATTTTAGGTTGCCTTAGGCTAGGATATATAGCGTTATAGACATATATAATGTTCCCACCGAGAAGTAGGGGCCGGCGCGCCGGGAATGTTGTAAAATATTACATTCGACATGTTAGGTTGCCTTAAGCTAGGATTTATAGCGTTATAGACGTATATAATGTTCCCACCGAGATGTAGCGGCCGAAGTGCCGGGAATGTTGGAAAATATTACACTCGACATTTTAGGTTGCCTTAGGCTAGGATATATAGCGTTATAGACATATATAATGTTCCCACCGAGAAGTAGGGGCCGACGCGCCAGGAATGCTGTAAAATATTACATTCGACATGTTAGGTTGCCTTAAGCTAGGATATATAGCGTTATAGAAGTATATAATGTTCCCACCGAGAAGTAGGGGCCGGCGCGGCAGGAATGTAGTAAAATATTACATTCGAAATGTTAGGTTGCCTTAGACTAGGATATATAACGTTAGTGACTTATATAATGTTCCCACCGAGAAGTAGGTGCCGACGCGCCAGGAATGTAGTAAAATATTACACCCGAGATGTTAGGTTGCCTTAGGTTAGGATATATAACTTTATTGACTTATATAGTGTTCCCACCGAGAAGTAGGCGCCGACGCGCCAGGAATGTTGTAAAATATTACATTCGACATGTTAGGATTGCCTTAGGCTAGGATATATAACGTTATAGACGTATAAACTGTTCACACCGAGATGTTGGTGCCGACGCGCCAGGGATGTTCTAAAATATTACATTCGACATGTTAGGTTGCCTTGAGCTAGGATTTATAGCGTTATAGACGTATATAATGTTCCCACCGAGATGTAGCGGCCGAGGTGCCGGGAATGTTGTAAAATATTACACTCGACATTTTAGGTTGCCTTAGGCTAGGATATATAGCGTTATAGACATATATAATGTTCCCACCGAGAAGTAGGAGCCGACGCGCCAGGAATGCTGTAAAATATTACATTCGACATGTTAGGTTGCCTTAAGCTAGGATATATAGCGTTATAGAAGTATATAATGTTCCCACCGAGATGTAGCGGCCGAAGTGCCGGGAATGTTGTAAAATATTACACTCGACATTTTAGGTTGCCTTAGGCTAGGATATATAGCGTTATAGACATATATAATGTTCCCACCGAGAAGTAGGGGCCGGCGCGCCGGGAATGTTGTAAAATATTACATTCGACATGTTAGGTTGCCTTAAGCTAGGATTTATAGCGTTATAGACGTATATAATGTTCCCACCGAGATGTAGCGGCCGAAGTGCCGGGAATGTTGGAAAATATTACACTCGACATTTTAGGTTGCCTTAGGCTAGGATATATAGCGTTATAGACATATATAATGTTCCCACCGAGAAGTAGGGGCCGACGCGCCAGGAATGCTGTAAAATATTACATTCGACATGTTAGGTTGCCTTAAGCTAGGATATATAGCGTTATAGAAGTATATAATGTTCCCACCGAGAAGTAGGGGCCGGCGCGGCAGGAATGTAGTAAAATATTACATTCGAAATGTTAGGTTGCCTTAGACTAGGATATATAACGTTATTGACTTATATAATGTTCCCACCGAGAAGTAGGTGCCGACGCGCCAGGAATGTTGTAAAATATTACATTCGACATGATAGTTTGCCTTAAGCTAGGATATATAGCGTTATAGACGTATATAATGTTCCCACCGAGAAGTAGGGGCCGGCGCGCCAGGAATGTAGTAAAATATTACACCCGAGATGTTAGGTTGCCTTAGGTTAGGATATATAACTTTATTGACTTATATAGTGTTCCCACCGAGAAGTAGGCGCCGACGCGCCAGGAATGTTGTAAAATATTACATTCGACATGTTAGGATTGCCTTAGGCTAGGATATATAACGTTATAGACGTATAAACTGTTCACACCGAGATGTTGGTGCCGACGCGCCAGGGATGTTCTAAAATATTACATTCGACATGTTAGGTTGCCTTGAGCTAGGATTTATAGCGTTATAGACGTATATAATGTTCCCACCGAGATGTAGCGGCCGAGGTGCCGGGAATGTTGTAAAATATTACACTCGACATTTTAGGTTGCCTTAGGCTAGGATATATAGCGTTATAGACATATATAATGTTCCCACCGAGAAGTAGGAGCCGACGCGCCAGGAATGCTGTAAAATATTACATTCGACATGTTAGGTTGCCTTAAGCTAGGATATATAGCGTTATAGACGTATATGGTGTTCCCACCGAGAAGTAGGGCCCGGCGCGCCAGGAATGTAGTAAAATATTACACCCGAGATGTTAGGTTGCCTTAGGCTAGGATATATAACGTTATAGACGTATAAACTGTTCACTCCGAGATGTTGGTGCCGACGCGCCAGGAATGTTGTAAAATATTACATTCGACATGTTAGGATGCCTTAAGCTACGATTTATAGCGTTATAGACGTATATAATGTTCTCACCGAGAAGTAGGGGCCGGCGCGCCAGGAATGTAGTAAAATATTACACCCGAGATGTTAGGTTGCCCTAGGTTAGGATATATAACTTTATTGACTTATATAGTGTTCCCACCGAGAAGTAGGCGCCGACGCGCCAGGAATGTTGTAAAATATTACATTCGACATGTTAGGATTGCCTTAGGCTAGGATATATAACGTTATAGACGTATAAACTGTTCACACCGAGATGTTGGTGCCGACGCGCCAGGGATGTTCTAAAATATTACATTCGACATGTTAGGTTGCCTTAAGCTAGGATATATAGCGTTATAGAAGTATATAATGTTCCCACCGAGATGTAGCGGCCGAAGTGCCGGGAATGTTGTAAAATATTACACTCGACATTTTAGGTTGCCTTAGGCTAGGATATATAGCGTTATAGACATATATAATGTTCCCACCGAGAAGTAGGGGCCGGCGCGCCGGGAATGTTGTAAAATATTACATTCGACATGTTAGGTTGCCTTAAGCTAGGATTTATAGCGTTATAGACGTATATAATGTTCCCACCGAGATGTAGCGGCCGAAGTGCCGGGAATGTTGGAAAATATTACACTCGACATTTTAGGTTGCCTTAGGCTAGGATATATAGCGTTATAGACATATATAATGTTCCCACCGAGAAGTAGGGGCCGACGCGCCAGGAATGCTGTAAAATATTACATTCGACATGTTAGGTTGCCTTAAGCTAGGATATATAGCGTTATAGAAGTATATAATGTTCCCACCGAGAAGTAGGGGCCGGCGCGGCAGGAATGTAGTAAAATATTACATTCGAAATGTTAGGTTGCCTTAGACTAGGATATATAACGTTATTGACTTATATAATGTTCCCACCGAGAAGTAGGTGCCGACGCGCCAGGAATGTTGTAAAATATTACATTCGACATGATAGTTTGCCTTAAGCTAGGATATATAGCGTTATAGACGTATATAATGTTCCCACCGAGAAGTAGGGGCCGGCGCGCCAGGAATGTAGTAAAATATTACACCCGAGATGTTAGGTTGCCTTAGGTTAGGATATATAACTTTATTGACTTATATAGTGTTCCCACCGAGAAGTAGGCGCCGACGCGCCAGGAATGTTGTAAAATATTACATTCGACATGTTAGGATTGCCTTAGGCTAGGATATATAACGTTATAGACGTATAAACTGTTCACACCGAGATGTTGGTGCCGACGCGCCAGGGATGTTCTAAAATATTACATTCGACATGTTAGGTTGCCTTGAGCTAGGATTTATAGCGTTATAGACGTATATAATGTTCCCACCGAGATGTAGCGGCCGAGGTGCCGGGAATGTTGTAAAATATTACACTCGACATTTTAGGTTGCCTTAGGCTAGGATATATAGCGTTATAGACATATATAATGTTCCCACCGAGAAGTAGGAGCCGACGCGCCAGGAATGCTGTAAAATATTACATTCGACATGTTAGGTTGCCTTAAGCTAGGATATATAGCGTTATAGACGTATATGGTGTTCCCACCGAGAAGTAGGGCCCGGCGCGCCAGGAATGTAGTAAAATATTACACCCGAGATGTTAGGTTGCCTTAGGCTAGGATATATAACGTTATAGACGTATAAACTGTTCACTCCGAGATGTTGGTGCCGACGCGCCAGGAATGTTGTAAAATATTACATTCGACATGTTAGGATGCCTTAAGCTACGATTTATAGCGTTATAGACGTATATAATGTTCTCACCGAGAAGTAGGGGCCGGCGCGCCAGGAATGTAGTAAAATATTACACCCGAGATGTTAGGTTGCCCTAGGTTAGGATATATAACTTTATTGACTTATATAGTGTTCCCACCGAGAAGTAGGCGCCGACGCGCCAGGAATGTTGTAAAATATTACATTCGACATGTTAGGATTGCCTTAGGCTAGGATATATAACGTTATAGACGTATAAACTGTTCACACCGAGATGTTGGTGCCGACGCGCCAGGGATGTTCTAAAATATTACATTCGACATGTTAGGTTGCCTTAAGCTAGGATTTATAGCGTTATAGACGTATATAATGTTCCCACCGGGATGTAGCGGCCGAAGTGCCGGGAATGTTGTAAAATATTACACTCGACATTTTAGGTTGCCTTAGGCTAGGATATATAGCGTTATAGACATATATAATGTTCCCACCGAGAAGTAGGAGCCGACGCGCTAGGAATGCTGTAAAATATTACATTCGACATGTTAGGTTGCCTTAAGCTAGGATATATAGCGTTATAGAAGTATATAATGTTCCCACCGAGAAGTAGGGGCCGGGGCGCCAGGAATGTAGTAAAATATTACACCCGAGATGTTAGGTTGCCTTAGGTTAGGATATATAACGTTATTGCCTTATGTAATGTTCCCACCGAGAAGTAGGGGCCGACGCGCCAGGAATGTTGTAAAATATTACATCCGAGATGTTAGGATTGCCTTAGGCTAGGATATATAACGTTATAGACGTATATACTCTTCCCACCGAGAAGTAGGTGCCGACGCGCCAGGAATATTGTAAAATAATGCATTCGACATGTTAGGTTGCCTTAAGCTAGGATATGTAGCGTTATAGACGTAAATAACGTTCCCACCGAGAAATAGGGGCCGACACGCCAGGAATGTTGCAAAACATTACATTCGACATGTTAGGTTGCCTTAAGCTAGGATATATAACGTTATAGACGTATATACTCTTCCCACCGAGAAGTAGGTGCCGACGCGCCAGGAATATTGTAAAATAATGCATTCGACATGTTAGGTTGCCTTAAGCTAGGATATGTAGCGTTATAGACGTAAATAACGTTCCCACCGAGAAATAGGGGCCGACACGCCAGGAATGTTGCAAAACATTACATTCGACATGTTAGGTTGCCTTAAGCTAGGATATGTAGCTTTATAGACATCAATAACGTTCCCACCGAGAAGTTAGGTGCCGACGTGCGCGGAATGTAGTAAAATATTGCATCCGAGATGTTAGGTTGCCTTAGGTTAGGATATATAACGTTATTGACTTATATAATGTTCCCACCGAGAAGTAGGGGCCGGCTCGCCAGGAATGTAGTAAAATATTACACCCGAGATGTTAGGTTGCCTTAGGTTAGGATATATAACGTTATAGACGTATATGATATTCCCACCGAGAAGTACGGGCCGACACGTCAGCAATTTTGTCAAATATTACGTCCGAGATGTTAGGTACCCTTAGGTTAGGATATATAACGTTATAGACGTATATAATGTTCCCACCGAGAAGTAGGGGCCGACGAGCCAGGAATGTTGTAAAATAGTAGGCTCGACACGTTAGGATGCCTTAGGCTAGGATATATAGCGCTATAGACGTATATAATGTTCCCACCGAGAAGTAGGTGCCGACGCGCCAGGAATGTTGTAAAATATTACATTCGAGATGTTAGGATTGCCTTAGGCTAGGATATATAACGTTATAGACGTATATACTGTTCCCACCGAGAAGTAGGGGCCGACGCGCCAGGAATGTTGTAAAATATTACATTCGACATGTTAGGTTGCCTTAGGCTAGGATATATAGCGTTATAGACATATATAATGTTCCCACCGAGAAGTAGGGGCCGACGCGCCAGGAATGCTGTAAAATATTACATTCGACATGCTAGGTTGCCTTAGGCTGGGATATATAGCTTTAAAGACGTACATAACGTTCCCACCGAGAAATAGGGGCCGACACGCCAGGAATGTTGTAAAACATTACATTCGAAATGTTAGGTTGCCTTAGGTTAGGATATATATCGGTATTGACTTATATAATGTTCCCACCGAGAAGTAGGGCCCGACGCGCCAGGAATGTTGTAAAATATTACATCCGAGGTGTTAGGATTGCCCTAGGCTAGGATATATAACGTTATAGACGTATATATTGTTCCCACCGAGAAGTAGGGGCCGATGAGCCAGGAATGTTGTAAAATATTACATTCGACATGTTAGGTTGCCTTCAGCTAGGATATATAGCGTTATGGACGTATATAATATTGCCACCGAGAAGTAACGGCCGACGTGCCAGGAATGTAGTAAAATATTACATCCGAGATGTTAGCTTGCCTTGGGTTAGGATATATAACGTTATAGACGTATATAGTGTTGCCACCGAGAAGTAGGGGCCGATGAGCCAAGAATGTTGTTAAACATAACATCCGATGTGTTAGGTTGCCTTAGGTTAGGATATATAACGTTATAGACGTATATATTGTTCCCACCGAGAAGTAGGGGCCGATGAGCCAGGAATGTTGTAAAATATTACATCCGAGATGTTAGGTTGCCTCATGCTAGGATATATAGCGTTATAGACGTATATAATGTTCCCACCGAGATGTAGCGGCCGAAGTGCCGGGAATGTTGTAAAATATTACACTCGACATTTTAGGTTGCCTTAGGCTAGGATATATAGCGTTATAGACATATATAATGTTCCCACCGAGAAGTAGGGGCCGACGCGCCAGGAATGCTGTAAAATATTACATTCGACATGTTAGGTTGCCTTAAGCTAGGATATATAGCGTTATAGAAGTATATAATGTTCCCACCGAGAAGTAGGGGCCGGCGCGGCAGGAATGTAGTAAAATATTATATTCGAAATGTTAGGTTGCCTTAGACTAGGATATATAGCGCTATAGACGTATATAATGTTCCCACCGAGAAGTAGGTGCCGACGCGCCAGGAATGTTGTAAAATATTACATTCGACATGTTAGGATGCCTTAAGCTAGGATTTATAGCGTTATAGACGTATATAATGTTCCCACCGAGATGTAGCGGCCGAAGTGCCGGGAATGTTGTAAAATATTACACTCGACATTTTAGGTTGCCTTAGGCTAGGATATATAGCGTTATATACTTATATAGTGTTCCCACCGAGAAGTGGGGGCCGACGCGCCAGGAATGCTGTAAAATATTACATTCGACATGTTAGGATTGCCTTAGGCTAGGTTATATAACGTTATAGACGTATATACTGTTCCCACCGAAATGTAGTTTCCGCCGCGCCAGGAATGTTGTCAAATATTACATCCGAGATGTTAGGTACCCTTAGGTTAAGATATATAACGTTATAGGCGTATATAATGTTCCCACCGAGAAGTAGGGGCCGACGAGCCAGGAATGTTGTAAAATAGTAGGCTCGACATGTTAGGATGCCTTAGGCTAGGATATATAGCGATATAGACGTATATAAAGTTCCCACCGAGAAGTAGGCGCCGGCGCGCCAGGAATGTAGTAAAATATTACATTAGAGATGTTAGGTCGCCTTAGGCTAGGATATATAACGTTATAGATGTAAATACTGTTCCCACCGAGAAGTAGGTGCCGACGAGCCAGGAATGTTGTAAAATATTACAATCGACATGTTTGGATTGCCTTAGGCTAGGATATATAACGTTATAGACGTATAAACTGGTCCCACCGAGAAGTTGGTGCCGACGAGCCAGGAATGTTGTAAAATATTACATTCGACATGTTAGGTTGCCTTAAACTAGGATATGTAGCGTTATAGACGTATATAATGTTCCCACCGAAATGTAGCGGCCGAAGTGCATGGAATGTTGTAAAATATTACACTCAACATTTTAGGTTGCCTTAGGCTAGGATATATAGCGTGATAGACATATATAATGTTCCCACCGAGAAGTAGGGGCCGACGCGCCAGGAATGTTATAAAATATTACATTCGACACTTTAGGTTGCCTTAGGCTAGGATACATAGCGTTATAGACGTATATAATGTTGCCACCAAGAAGTAGGGGCCGACGCGCCAGGATTGTTGTGAAATATTACGGTCAACATGTTAGGATTGCCTTAAGCTAGGATATATAATGTCATAGACGTATATACTGTTCCCACCAAGAAGTAGGTGCCGAAGTGACGGGAATGTTGTAAAATATTACATTCGACATGATAGGTTGCCTTAGGCTAGGATATATAACGTTATAGACGTATAAACTGTTCACTCCGAGATGTTGGTGCCGACGCGCCAGGAATGTTGTAAAATATTACATTCCACATGTTAGGATGCCTTAAGCTAGGATTTATAGCGTTATAGACGTATATAATGTTCCCACCGAGATGTAGCGGCCGAAGTGCCGGGAATGTTGTAAAATATTACACTCGACATTTTAGGTTGCCTTAGGCTAGGATATATAGCGTTATAGACTTATATAGTGTTCCCACCGAGAAGTAGGGGCCGACGCGCCAGGAATGCTGTAAAATATTACATTCGACATGTTAGGATTGCATTAGGCTAGGTTATATAACGTTATAGACGTATATACTGTTCCCACCGAAAAGTAGTTTCCGCCGCGCCAGGAATGTTGTCAAATATTACATCCGAGATGTTAGGTACCCTTAGACTAGGATATATAACGTTATAGGCGTATATAATGTTCGCACCGAGAAGTAGGGGCCGACGAGCCAGGAATGTTGTAAAATAGTAGGCTCGACATGTTAGGATGCCTTAGGCTAGGATATATAGCGATATAGACGTATATAATGTTCCCACCGAGAAGTAGGGGCCGGCGCGCCAGGAATGTAGTAAAATATTACATTAGAGATGTTAGGTCGCCTTAGGCTAGGATATATATCGTTATAGATGTAAATACTGTTCGCACCGAGAAGTAGGTGCCGACGAGCCAGGAATGTTGTAAAATATTACAATCGACATGTTAGGATTGCTTTAGGCTAGGATATATAACGTTATAGACGTATAAACTGTTCACACCGAGATGTTGGTGCCGACGCGCCAGGAATGTTGTAAAATATTACATTCGACATGTTAGGTTGCCTTAAGCTAGGATTTATAGCGTTATAGACGTATATAATGTTCCCACCGAGAAGTAACTGCCGACGCGCCAGGAATGTTGTAAAATATTACATTCCACAGGTTAGGTTGCCTTAGGCTAGGACATATAGCGTTGTAGACGTATGTAATGATCCCACCGAGAAGTAGGGGCCGACGTTCCAGGAATGTTGTAAAATATTACGGTAGAGACTTTAGGTTGCCTTAGGTTAGGATATATAACGTTATAGACGTATATAATGTTACGACAGAGAACTAGGGACTTGCATGCCAGGAATGTTGTAAAATATTACGGTAGAGATGATAGGTTGCCTTAGTTTAGGATATATAACGTTATAGACGTATATAATGTTCCCACCGAGAAGTAGGTTCCGACGCGCCAGGAATGTTGTAAAATATAACATTCGACATGTTAGGTTGCCTTAGGCTAGGATATGTAACATTATAGACGTATATAATGTTCCCACGGTGAAGTAAGGGCCAACGAGCCAGGAATGTGGTAAAATATTACATTCGACATGTTAGGTTGCCTTAGGTTAGGATATATAGCGTTATAGACGTATATAATGTTCCCACCGAGAAGTAGGTGCCGACGCGCCAGGCATGTTGTAAAATATTACATTCCACATGTTAGGATGCCTTAAACTAGGATATATAGCGTTATAGACGTATGTAATGATCCCACCGAGAAGTAGGGGCCGACGCGCCAGGAATGTTGTAAAATATTACATCCGAGATGTTAGGATTGCCTTAGGCTAGGATATATAACGTTATAGACGAACATACTGTTCCCACCGAGAAGGAGGTGCCGACGCGTCAGGAATGTTGTAAAATATTACGGTAGAGACGTTAGGTTGCCTTAGGTTAGGATATATAACGTTATAGACGTATATAATGTTCCCACCGTGAAGTAGGTGCCGACGCGCCAGGAATGTTGTAAAATATTACATTCGACATGTTAGGTTGCCTTAAACTAGGATATATAGCGTTATAGACGTATGTAATGATCCCACCGAGAAGTAGGGGTCGACGTGCCAGGAATGTAGTAAAATATTGCATCCGAGATGTTAGGTTGCCTTAGGTTAGGATATATAACGTTATTGACTTATATAATATTCCCACCGAGAAGTAGGAGCCGACGAGACCGGAATGTTGTAAAATATTACATTCGACATGTTAGGATTGCCTTAGTCTAGGATATATAACGTTATAGACGGATATGATATTCCCACCGAGAAGTACGGGCCGACACGCCACCAATGTTGTCAAATATTACATCCGAAATGTTGGGTACCCTTAGGTTAGGATATATAACGTTATATACGTATATAATGTTCCCACCGAGAAGTAGGGGCCGACGCGCCAGGAATGTGGTGAAATATTACGATCAACATGTTAGGATTGCCTTAGGCCAGGATATATAACGTCATAGACGTATATACTGTTCCCACCGAGAAGTAGGTGCCGAAGTTCCGGGAATGTTGTAAAATATTACATTCGACATGTTAGGTTGCCTTAGGCTTGGATATGTAACATTATAGACGTATATAATGTTCCCACCGTGAAGTAGGGGCCAATCAGCCAGGAATGTTGTAAAATATTACATTCGACATGTTAGGTTGCCTTAAACTAGGATATGTAGCGTTATAGACGTAAATAACGTTCCCTCCGAGAAGTAGTGGTCGACGTGCGAGGAATGTAGTAAAATATTGCATCCGAGATGTTAGGTTGCCTTAGGCTAGGATATATAACGTTATAGACGTATATAATGTTCCCACCGAGAAGTAGGTGCCGACGCGCCAGGCATGTTGTAAAATATTACATTCCACATGTTAGGATGCCTTAAACTAGGATATATAGCGTTATAGACGTATGTAATGATCCCACCGAGAAGTAGGGGCCGACGCGCCAGGAATGTTTTAAAATATTACATCCGAGATGTTAGGATTGCCTTAGGCTAGGATATATAACGTTATAGACGAACATACTGTTCCCACCGAGAAGGAGGTGCCGACGCGTCAGGAATGTTGTAAAATATTACGGTAGAGACGTTAGGTTGCCTTAGGTTAGGATATATAACGTTATAGACGTATATAATGTTCCCACCGTGAAGTAGGTGCCGACGCGCCAGGAATGTTGTAAAATATTACATTCGACATGTTAGGTTGCCTTAAACTAGGATATATAGCGTTATAGACGTATGTAATGATCCCACCGAGAAGTAGGGGTCGACGTGCCAGGAATGTAGTAAAATATTGCATCCGAGATGTTAGGTTGCCTTAGGTTACGATATATAACGTTATTGACTTATATAATATTCCCACCGAGAAGTAGGAGCCGACGAGACCGGAATGTTGTAAAATATTACATTCGACATGTTAGGATTGCCTTAGTCTAGGATATATAACGTTATAGACGGATATGATATTCCCACCGAGAAGTACGGGCCGACACGCCACCAATGTTGTCAAATATTACATCCGAAATATTAGGTACCCTTAGACTAGGATATATAACGTTATAGACGTATATAATGTTCGCACCGAGAAGTAGGGGCCGACGAGCCAGGAATGCTGTAAAATAGTAGGCTCGACATGTTAGGATGCCTTAGGCTAGGATATATAGCGATATAGACGTATATAATGTTCCCACCGAGAAGTAGGGGCCGGCGCGCCAGGAATGTAGTAAAATATTACATTAGAGATGTTAGGTCGCCTTAGGCTAGGATATATATCGTTATAGATGTAAATACTGTTCGCACCGAGAAGTAGGTGCCGACGAGCCAGGAATGTTGTAAAATATTACAATCGACATGTTAGGATTGCTTTAGGCTAGGATATATAACGTTATAGACGTATAAACTGTTCACACCGAGATGTTGGTGCCGACGCGCCAGGAATGTTGTAAAATATTACATTCGACATGTTAGGTTGCCTTAAGCTAGGATTTATAGCGTTATAGACGTATATAATGTTCCCACCGAGAAGTAACTGCCGACGCGCCAGGAATGTTGTAAAATATTACATTCCACAGGTTAGGTTGCCTTAGGCTAGGACATATAGCGTTGTAGACGTATGTAATGATCCCACCGAGAAGTAGGGGCCGACGTTCCAGGAATGTTGTAAAATATTACGGTAGAGACTTTAGGTTGCCTTAGGTTAGGATATATAACGTTATAGACGTATATAATGTTACGACAGAGAACTAGGGACTTGCATGCCAGGAATGTTGTAAAATATTACGGTAGAGATGATAGGTTGCCTTAGTTTAGGATATATAACGTTATAGACGTATATAATGTTCCCACCGAGAAGTAGGTTCCGACGCGCCAGGAATGTTGTAAAATATAACATTCGACATGTTAGGTTGCCTTAGGCTAGGATATGTAACATTATAGACGTACATAATGTTCCCACGGTGAAGTAAGGGCCAACGAGCCAGGAATGTGGTAAAATATTACATTCGACATGTTAGGTTGCCTTAGGTTAGGATATATAGCGTTATAGACGTATATAATGTTCCCACCGAGAAGTAGGTGCCGACGCGCCAGGCATGTTGTAAAATATTACATTCCACATGTTAGGATGCCTTAAACTAGGATATATAGCGTTATAGACGTATGTAATGATCCCACCGAGAAGTAGGGGCCGACGCGCCAGGAATGTTGTAAAATATTACATCCGAGATGTTAGGATTGCCTTAGGCTAGGATATATAACGTTATAGACGAACATACTGTTCCCACCGAGAAGGAGGTGCCGACGCGTCAGGAATGTTGTAAAATATTACGGTAGAGACGTTAGGTTGCCTTAGGTTAGGATATATAACGTTATAGACGTATATAATGTTCCCACCATGAAGTAGGTGCCGACGCGCCAGGAATGTTGTAAAATATTACATTCGACATGTTAGGTTGCCTTAAACTAGGATATATAGCGTTATAGACGTATGTAATGATCCCACCGAGAAGTAGGGGTCGACGTGCCAGGAATGTAGTAAAATATTGCATCCGAGATGTTAGGTTGCCTTAGGTTAGGATATATAACGTTATTGACTTATATAATATTCCCACCGAGAAGTAGGAGCCGACGAGACCGGAATGTTGTAAAATATTACATTCGACATGTTAGGATTGCCTTAGTCTAGGATATATAACGTTATAGACGGATATGATATTCCCACCGAGAAGTACGGGCCGACACGCCACCAATGTTGTCAAATATTACATCCGAAATGTTGGGTACCCTTAGGTTAGGATATATAACGTTATATACGTATATAATGTTCCCACCGAGAAGTAGGGGCCGACGCGCCAGGAATGTGGTGAAATATTACGATCAACATGTTAGGATTGCCTTAGGCCAGGATATATAACGTCATAGACGTATATACTGTTCCCACCGAGAAGTAGGTGCCGAAGTTCCGGGAATGTTGTAAAATATTACATTCGACATGTTAGGTTGCCTTAGGCTTGGATATGTAACATTATAGACGTATATAATGTTCCCACCGTGAAGTAGGGGCCAATCAGCCAGGAATGTTGTAAAATATTACATTCGACATGTTAGGTTGCCTTAAACTAGGATATGTAGCGTTATAGACGTAAATAACGTTCCCTCCGAGAAGTAGTGGTCGACGTGCGAGGAATGTAGTAAAATATTGCATCCGAGATGTTAGGTTGCCTTAGGCTAGGATATATAACGTTATAGACGTATATAATGTTCCCACCGAGAAGTAGGGGCCGACGCGCCAGGATTGTTGTGAAATATTACGGTCAACATGTTAGGATTGCCTTAAGCTAGGATATATAACGTCATAGACGTATATACTGTTCCCACCGAGAAGTAGGTGCCGAAGTGCCGGGAATGTTGTAAAATATTACATTCGACATGTTAGGTTGCCTTAGGATTGGATATGTAACATTATAGACGTATATAATGTTCCCACCGTGAAGTTGGGGCCAACCAGCCAGGAATGTGGTAAAATATTACATTCGACATGTTAGGTTGCCTTAAGGTAGGATATATAGCTTTATAGACGTATATAACGTTCCCACCGAGAAGTAGGTGCCGACACGACAGGTATGTTGTAAAATATTACATTCGAAATGTTAGGTTGCCTTAGACTAGGATATATAGCGCTATAGACGTATGTAATGTTCCCACCGAGAAGTAGGTGCCGACGCGCCAGGAATGTTGTAAAATATTACACTCGACATGTTAGGTTGCCTTAAGCTAGGATATGTAGCGTTATAGACGTATAAACTGTTCCCACCGAGATGTAGGTGCCGACGCGCCAGGAATGTTGTAAAATAATACATTCGACACTTTAGGTTGCCTTAAACTAGGATATATAGCGTTATAGACGTATGTAATGATCCCACCGAGAAGTAGGGGTCGACGTGCCAGGAATGTAGTAAAATATTGCATCCGAGATGTTAGGTTGCCTTAGGTTAGGATATATAACGTTATTGACTAATATAATGATCCCACCGAGAAGTAGGCGCCGACGAGGCCGGAATGTTGTAAAATATTACATTCGACATGTTAGGATTGCCTTAGTCTAGGATATATAACATTATAGACGGATATGGTGTTCCCACCGAGAAGTACGGGCCGACACGCCAGCAATGTTGTCAAATATTACATCCGAAATGTTAGGTACCCTTAGGTTAGGATATATAACGTTATAGACGTATATAATATTCCCACCGTGAAGTAGGTGCCCACGCGCCAGGAATGTTGTAAAATGTTACATTCGACATGTTAGGTTGCCTTAAGCTAGGATATGTAGCGTTAAAGATATATATAATGTTCCCACCGAGAAGTAGAGGCCGGCGCGCCAGGAATGTAGTAAAATATTACACCCGAGATGTTAGGTTGCCTTAGGTTAGGATATATAACGTTATTGACTTATATAATGTTCCCACCGAGAAGTAGGCGCCGACGAGACCGGAATGTTGTAAAATATTACATTCGACATGTTAGGATTGCCTTAGTCTAGGATATATAACGTTATAGACGGATATGATATTCCCACCGAGAAGTACGGGCCGACACGCCAGCAATGTTGTCAAATATTACATCCGAAATGTTAGGTACCCTTAGGTTAGGATATATAACGTTATAGACGTATATAATGTTCCCACCGAGAAGTAGGGGCCGACGAGCCAGGAATGTTGTAAAATAGTAGGCTCGACATGTTAGGATGCCTTAGGCTAGGATATATAGCGATATAGACGTATATAATTTTCCCACCGAGAAGTAGGGGCCGGCGCGCCAGGAATGTAGTAAAATATTACATTAGAGATGTTAGGTCGCCTTAGGCTAGGATATATATCGTTATAGATGTAAATACTGTTCCCACCGAGAAGTAGGTGCCGACGAGCCAGGAATGTTGTAAAATATTACAATCGACATGTTAGGATTGCTTTAGGCTAGGATATATAACTTTATAGACGTATAAACTGTTCACACCGAGATGTTGGTGCCGACGCGCCAGGAATGTTGTAAAATATTACATTCGACATGTTAGGTTGCCTTAAGCTAGGATTTATGGCGTTATAGACGTATATAATGTTCCCACCGAGAAGTAACTGCCGACGCGCCAGGAATGTTATAAAATATTACATTCCACAGGTTAGGTTGCCTTAGGCTAGGACATATAGCGTTGTAGACGTATGTAATGATCCCACCGAGAAGTAGGGGCCGACGTTCCAGGAATGTTGTAAAATATTAGGGTAGAGACTTTAGGTTGCCTTAGGTTAGGATATATAACGTTATAGACGTATATAATGTTACGACAGAGAACTAGGGACTTGCATGCCAGGAATGTTGTAAAATATTACGGTAGAGATGATAGGTTGCCTTAGTTTAGGATATATAACGTTATAGACGTATATAATGTTCCCACCGAGAAGTAGGTTCCGACGCGCCAGGAATGTTGTAAAATATAACATTCGACATGTTAGGTTGCCTTAGGCTAGGATATGTAACATTATAGACGTATATAATGTTCCCACGGTGAAGTAAGGGCCAACGAGCCAGGAATGTGGTAAAATATTACATTCGACATGTTAGGTTGCCTTAGGTTAGGATACATAACGTTATAGACGTATATACTGTTCCCACCGAGAAGTAGGTGCCGACGCGCCAGGCATGTTGTAAAATATTACATTCCACATGTTAGGTTGCCTTAAACTAGGATATATAGCGTTATAGACGTATGTAATGATCCCACCGAGAAGTCGGGGCCGACGCGCCAGGAATGTTGTAAAATATTACATCCGAGATGTTAGGATTGCCTTAGGCTAGGATATATAACGTTATAGACGAACATACTGTTCCCACCGAGAAGGTGGTGCCGACGCGTCAGGAATGTTGTAAAATATTACGGTAGAGACATTAGGTTGCCTTAGGTTAGGATATATAACGTTATAGACGTATATAATGTTCCCACCGTGAAGTAGGTGCCGACGCGCCAGGAATGTTGTAAAATATTACATTCGACATGTTAGGTTGCCTTAAACTAGGATATATAGCGTTATAGACGTATGTAATGATCCCACCGAGAAGTAGGGGTCGACGTGCCAGGAATGTAGTAAAATATTGCATCCGAGATGTTAGGTTGCCTTAGGTTAGGATATATAACGTTATTGACTTATATAATGTTCCCACCGAGAAGTAGGCGTCTCCGAGACCGGAATGTTGTAAAATATTACATTCGACATGTTAGGATTGCCTTAGTCTAGGATATATAACGTTATAGACGGATATGATATTCCCACCGAGAAGTACGGGCCGACATGCCACCAATGTTGTCAAATATTACATCCGAAATGTTAGGTACCCTTAGGTTAGGATATATAACGTTATAGACGTATATAATGTTCCCACCGAGAAGTAGGGGCCGACGCGCCAGGAATGGGGTGAAATATTACGATCAACATGTTAGGATTGCCTTAGGCTAGGATATATAACGTCATAGACGTATATACTGTTCCCACCGAGAAGTAGGTGCCGAAGTTCCGGGAATGTTGTAAAATATTACATTCGAAATGTTAGGTTGCCTTAGGCTTGGATATGTAACATTATAGACGTATATAATGTTCCCACCGTGAAGTAGGGGCCAATCAGCCAGGAATGTTGTAAAATATTACATTCGACATGTTAGGTTGCCTTAAACTAGGATATGTAGCGTTATAGACGTGAATAACGTTCCCTCCGAGAAGTAGTGGTCGACGTGCGAGGAATGTAGTAAAATATTGCATCCGAGATGTTAGGTTGCCTTAGGCTAGGATATATAACGTTATAGACGTATAAACTGTTCACACCGAGATGTTGGTGCCGACGCGCCAGGAATGTTGTAAAATATTACATTCGACATGTTAGGTTGCCTTAAGCTAGGATTTATAGCGTTATAGACGTATATAATGTTCCCACCGAGATGTAGCGGCCGAAGTGCCGGGAATGTTGTAAAATATTACACTCGACATTTTAGGTTGCCTTAGGCTAGGATATATAGCGTTATAGACATATATAATGTTCCCACCGAGAATTAGGGGCCGACGCGCCAGGAATGTTGTAAAATATTACATTCGACATGTTAGGTTGCCTTAAGCTAGGATTTATAGCGTTATAGACGTATATAATGTTCCCACCGAGATGTAGCGGCCGAAGTGCCGGGAATGTTGTAAAATATTACACTCGACATTTTAGGTTGCCTTAAGGTAGGATATATAGCTTTATAGACGTATATAACGTTCCCACCGAGAAGTGGGTGCCGACACGACAGGTATGTTGTAAAATATTACATTCGAAATGTTAGGTTGCCTTAGACTAGGATATATAGCGCTATAGACGTATATAATGTTCCCACCGAGAAGTAGGTGCCGACGCGCCAGGAATGTTGTAAAATATTACATTCGACATGTTAGGTTGCCTTAAGCTAGGATATGTAGCGTTATAGACGTATAAACTGTTCCCACCGAGATGTTGGTGCCGACGCGCCAGGAATGTTGTAAAATAATACATTCGACACTTTAGGTTTCCTTAGGCTAGGATATATAGCGTTATAGACGTATGTAATGATCCCACCGAGAAGTAGGGGTCGACGTGCCAGGAATGTAGTAAAATATTGCATCCGAGATGTTAGGTTGCCTTAGGTTAGGATATATAACGTTAATGACTTATATAATGTTCCCACCGAGAAATAGGCGCCGACGAGACCGGAATGTTGTAAAATATTACATTCGACATGTTAGGATTGCCTTAGTCTAGGATATATAACGTTATAGACGGATATGATATTCCCACCGAGAAGTACGGGCCGACACGCCACCAATGATGTCAAATATTACATCCGAAATGTTAGGTACCCTTAGGTTAGGATATATAACGTTATAGACGTATATAATGTTCCCACCGAGCAGTAGGGTCCGACGAGCCAGGAATGCTGTAAAATAGTAGGCTCGACATGTTAGGATGCCTTAGGCTAGGATATATAGCGATATAGACGTATATAATGTTCCCACCGAGAAGTAGGGGCCGGCGCGCCAGGAATGTAGTAAAATATTACATTAGAGATGTTAGGTCGCCTTAGGCTAGGATATATAACGTTATAGATGTAAATACTGTTCCCACCGAGAAGTAGGTGCCGACGAGCCAGGAATGTTTTAAAATATTACAATCGACATGTTAGGATTGCTTTAGGCTAGGATATATAACGTTATAGACGTATAAACTGTTCACACCGAGATGTTGGTGCCGACGCGCCAGGAATATTGTAAATTATTACATTCGACATGTTAGGTTTCCTTAGGCTAGGATATATAACATTATAGATTTACATAATGTTCCCACAGAGAAGAAGGTGCCGACGCGCCCAGGAATTTTGTAAAATATTACGGCAGAGATGTTAGGTTGCCTTAGGTTAGGATATATAATGTTATAGACGTATATACTGTTCCCACCGAGAACTGGGGCCGACCCGCCAGGAATGTTGGAAAATACTACATCCGAGATGTTAGGTTGCCTTAGGTTAGCATATACAACGTTATAGACATATATAATGTCCGCACCGAGATGTACGTGACGACACGAACGGGATTCTGTGAAACATTACCAGCGAGGGTCTAGCTGGGTTAGGTTAGGTTATATTACGTGATAGACGTATATAATGTACCCACCGAGAAGCAGGGGCAAAACCGCCAGAAATGTTGGAAAATACTACATTCGAGATGTTAGGTTGCCTTAGGTTAGGATATATAACGTTATAGACGTATATAATGTCCGAACCGAGATGTAGGCTCCTACATGCTAGGAATGTTGTAAAACATTACATCCGAGGTGTTAGGTTGCCTTAGGTTAGGATATATAACGTTATAGACGTATATAATGTTACCACAGAGAAGTAGGGGCCGACACACAAGGAATGTTGTAAAATATTACATTCGACATGTTAGGTTGCCTTAGGCTAGGGTATATAGCGTTATAGACGTATATATTGTTCCCACCGAGAAGTAGGAACTTGCATGCCAGGAATGTTGTAAAATATTACGGTAGACATGTTAGGTTGGCTTAGGATAGGACACATAACGTTATAGACGTATATAATGTTCCCACCGAAAAGTAGGAGTCGACGAGCCAGGAATGTTGTAAACTACTACGCTCGACATGTTAGGTTACCTTAGGCTAGGATATATAGCGTTATAGACGTATATAAAGTTCCCACCGAGAAGTAGGGACCGACCAGCCAAGAATGTTGTAAAACAATACGCTCCACATGTTAGTTTGCCTTAGGTTAGGATATATAACGTTATAGACGTATATAATGTTCCCACCGAGATGTAGGAGCCGACGAGCCAGGAATGTTGTAAAATATTACGCTCGACATGTTAGGTTACCTTAGGCTAGGATATGTAGCGTTATAAACGTATATAACGTTCCCAGCGAGAAGTATAGGCCGGCGCGCCAGGAATGTAGTAGATATTTACATCCGAGGTGTTAGGTTGCCTTTGGTTATGATATATAACGTTATTGACTTATATAATGTTCCCACCGAGAAGTAGGGGCCGACGCGCCAGGAATGCTGTAAAATATTACATTCGACATGTTATGTTGCCTTAGGTTTGGATATATAACGTCATAGACGTATATACTGTTCCCACCGAGAACTAGGCGCCGACACGCCAGGAATGTTGTAAAACATTACATCCGAAATGTTAGATTCCCTCAGGTTAGGATATATAACGTTATAGACGTATATGATATTCCCACCGAGAAGTAGGTGCCGACGCGCCAGGAATGCTGTAAAATATTACATCCGAGATGTTAGGATTGCCTTAGGCAAGGATATATAACGTTATAGACGTATATAATGTTCCCACCGAGAAGTAGCGGCCGGTGCACCACGAATGTAGTAAAGTATTACATCCGAGATGTTAGGTTGCCTTAGACTAGGATATATAACGTTATAGACGTATATAATGTTCCCACCGAGAAATAGGGGCCGAAGTGACGGGAATGTTGTAAAATATTACATTCGACATGTTAGTTTGCCTTAGGCTAGGATATATAGCGTTATAGACGTATATAATGTTCCCCCCGAGAAGTAGGGGCCGACGTGCCAGGAATGTAGTAAAATATTACATCCGAGATGTTAGGTTGCCTTAGGTTAGGATATATAACGTTATAGACTTATATACTCTTCCCACCGAGAAGTAGGTGCCGACGCGCCAGGAATGTCGTAAAATATTACATCCGAGATGTTAGGATTACCTTAGGCTAGGATATATAACGTTATAGACGTATATAATGTTCCCACCGAGAAGTAGGGGCCGAAGTGACGGGAATGTTGTAAAATATTACATTCGACATGTTAGTTTGCCTTAGGCTAAGATATATAGCGTTATAGACTTATATAATGTTCCCACCGAGAAGTAGTGGCCGACGTGCCAGGAACGTAGTAAAATATTACATCCGAGATGTTAGGTTGCCTTAGGTTAGGATATATAACGTTATTGACTTATATACTGTTCCGACCGAGATGTAGATGCCGACGCGCCAGGAATGTTGGAAAATATTACATCCGACATGTTAAGTTGCCTTAGGTTAGGATATATAACGTTATAGACGTATATACAGTTCCCACGGAGAAGTAGTTGCCGACGCGCCAGGAATATGGTAAAATATTCAATTCGACATGTTAGGTTGTGTCAGGCTAGGACATACAGCGTTAAAGACGTATATAATATTCCCACCGAGAAATAGGGGCCGACACGCCAGGAATGTAGTAAAATATTACATTCGACATGTTAAGTTGTCTTAGGTTAGGATATATAACATTGTAGACGTATATACAGTTCCCAACGAGAAGTAGTTGCCGACGCGCCAGGAATATTGTAAAATATTCAATTCGACATGTTAGGTTGTCTCAGGCTAGGACATATAGCTTTAAAGACGTATATAATATTCCCACCGAGAAATAGGGGCCGACACGCCAGGAATGTAGTAAAATAATACGCTCGACATTTTTGGTTGCCTTAAGTTAGGATATATGGCGTTATAGACGTATATAATGTTCCCACCGAGAAGTAGGGGCCAGCGCAACAGGAATGTGGTAAAATATTACATCCGGTATGTTAGGTTGCCTTAGGCTAGGATATATAACTTTATAGACGTATATAATGTTCCCACCGAGAAGTAGGTGCCGACGCGCCAGGAATGTTGTAAAATATTACGCTCGACAAGTTAGGTTGCCTTAGGCTAGGATATATAGCGTTAAAGATGTATATAATGTTCCCACCGAGACATAGGCGCCGACACGCCAGGAATGTTGTAAAATATTACATCCGAGGTGCTAGGTTCCCTTACGATTGGATATATAACGTTATAGACGTATATAATGTTCCCACCGAGAAGTAGGTGCCGACGCGCCAGGAATGTTGTAAAATATTACATTCGACATGTTAGGTTGCCTTAAGCTAGGATATATAGCGTTATAGACGTATGTAATGATCCCACCGAGAAGTAGGGGTCGACGTGCCAGGAATGTAGTAAAATATTGCATCCGAGATGTTAGGTTGCCTTAGGTTAGGATATATAACGTTATTGACTTATATAATGATCCCACCGAGAAGTAGGCGCCGACGAGGCCGGAATGTTGTAAAATATTACATTCGACATGTTAGGATTGCCTTAGTCTAGGATATATAACGTTATAGACGGATATGGTGTTCCCACCGAGAAGTACGGGCCGACACGCCAGCAATGTTGTCAAATATTACATCCGAAATGTTAGGTACCCTTAGGTTAGGATATATAACGTTATAGACGTATATAATATTCCCACCGTGAAGTAGGTGCCCACGCGCCAGGAATGTTGTAAAATATTACATTCGACATGTTAGGTTGCCTTAAGCTAGGATATGTAGCGTTAAAGATATATATAATGTTCCCACCGAGAAGTAGAGGCCGGCGCGCCAGGAATGTAGTAAAATATTACACCCGAGATGTTAGGTTGCCTTAGGTTAGGATATATAACGTTATTGACTTATATAATGTTCCCACCGAGAAGTAGGCGCCGACGAGACCGGAATGTTGTAAAATATTACATTCGACATGTTAGGATTGCCTTAGTCTAGGATATATAACGTTATAGACGGATATGATATTCCCACCGAGAAGTACGGGCCGACACGCCAGCAATGTTGTCAAATATTACATCCGAAATGTTAGGTACCCTTAGGTTAGGATATATAACGTTATAGACGTATATAATGTTCCCACCGAGAAGTAGGGGCCGACGCGCCAGGAATGTGGTGAAATATTACGATCAACATGTTAGGATTGCCTTAGGCTAGGATATATAACGTCATAGACGTATATACTGTTCCCACCGAGAAGTAGGTGCCGAAGTTCCGGGAATGTTGTAAAATATTACATTCGACATGTTAGGTTGCCTTAGGCTTGGATATGTAACATTATAGACGTATATAATGTTCCCACCGTGAAGTAGGGGCCAATCAGCCAGGAATGTTGTAAAATATTACATTCGACATGTTAGGTTGCCTTAAACTAGGATATGTAGCGTTATAGACGTGAATAACGTTCCCTCCGAGAAGTAGTGGTCGACGTGCGAGGAATGTAGTAAAATATTGCATCCGAGATGTTAGGTTGCCTTAGGCCAGGATATATAACGTTATAGACGTATAAACTGTTCACACCGAGATGTTGGTGCCGACGCGCCAGGAATGTTGTAAAATATTACATTCGACATGTTAGGTTGCCTTAAGCTAGGATTTATAGCGTTATAGACGTATATAATGTTCCCACCGAGATGTAGCGGCCGAAGTGCCGGGAATGTTGTAAAATATTACACTCGACATTTTAGGTTGCCTTAGGCTAGGATATATAGCGTTATAGACATATATAATGTTCCCACCGAGAAGTAGGGGCCGACGCGCCAGGAATGTTGTAAAATATTACATTCGACATGTTAGGTTGCCTTAAGCTAGGATTTATAGCGTTATAGACGTATATAATGTTCCCACCGAGATGTAGCGGCCGAAGTGCCGGGAATGTTGTAAAATATTACACTCGACATTTTAGGTTGCCTTAAGGTAGGATATATAGCTTTATAGACGTATATAACGTTCCCACCGAGAAGTAGGTGCCGACACGACAGGTATGTTGTAAAATATTACATTCGAAATGTTAGGTTGCCTTAGACTAGGATATATAACGTTATAGACGTATATAATGTTCCCACCGTGAAGTAGGTGCCGACGCGCCAGGAATGTTGTAAAATATTACATTCGACATGTTAGGTTGCCTTAAGCTAGGATATGTAGCGTTAAAGATGTATATAATGTTCCCACCGAGAAGTAGAGGCCGGCGCGCCAGGAATGTAGTAAAATATTACACCCGAGATGTTAGGTTGCCTTAGGTTAGGATATATAACGTTATTGACTTATATAATGTTCCTACCGCGAAGTAGGCGCTGACGAGACCGGAATGTTGTAAAATATTACATTCGACATGTTAGGATTGCCTTAGTCTAGGATATATAACGTTATAGACGTATATGATATTCCCACCGAGAAGTACGGGCCGACACGCCAGCAATGTTGTCAAATATTACATCCGAGATCGTTAGGTACCCTTAGGTTAGGATATATAACGTTATAGACGTATATAATGTTCCCACCGAGCAGTAGGGTCCGACGAGCCAGGAATGCTGTAAAATAGTAGGCTCGACATGTTAGGATGCCTTAGGCTAGGATATATAGCGATATAGACGTATATAATGTTCCCACCGAGAAGTAGGGGCCGGCGCGCCAGGAATGTAGTAAAATATTACATTAGAGATGTTAGGTCGCCTTAGGCTAGGATATATAACGTTATAGATGTAAATACTGTTCCCACCGAGAAGTAGGTGCCGACGAGCCAGGAATGTTTTAAAATATTACAATCGACATGTTAGGATTGCTTTAGGCTAGGATATATAACGTTATAGACGTATAAACTGTTCACACCGAGATGTTGGTGCCGACGCGCCAGGAATATTGTAAATTATTACATTCGACATGTTAGGTTTCCTTAGGCTAGGATATATAACATTATTGATTTACATAATGTTGCCACAGAGAAGAAGGTGCCGACGCGCCCAGGAATTTTGTAAAATATTACGGTAGAGATGTTAGGTTGCCTTAGGTTAGGATATATAATGTTATAGACGTATATACTGTTCCCACCGAGAACTGGGGCCGACCCGCCAGGAATGTTGGAAAATACTACATCCGAGATGTTAGGTTGCCTTAGGTTAGTATATACAACGTTATAGACGTATATAATGTCCGCACCGAGATGTACGTGACGACACGAACGGGATTCTGTGAAACATTACCAGCGAGGGTCTAGCTGGGTTAGGTTAGGTTATATTACGTGATAGACGTATATAATGTACCCACCGAGGAGCAGGGGCAAAACCGCCAGAAATGTTGGAAAATACTACATTCGAGATGTTAGGTTGCCTTAGGTTAGGATATATAACGTTATAGACGTATATAATGTCCGAACCGAGATGTAGGCTCCTACATGCTAGGAATGTTGTAAAACATTACATCCGAGGTGTTAGGTTGCCTTAGGTTAGGATATATAACGTTATAGACGTATATAATGTTACCACAGAGAAGTAGGGGCCGACACACAAGGAATGTTGTAAAATATTACATTCGACATGTTAGGTTGCCTTAGGCTAGGATATATAGCGTTATAGACGTATATATTGTTCCCACCGAGAAGTAGGAACTTGCATGCCAGGAATGTTGTAAAATATTACGGTAGACATGTTAGGTTGGCTTAGGATAGGACACATAACGTTATAGACGTATATAATGTTCCCACCGAAAAGTAGGAGTCGACGAGCCAGGAATGTTGTAAACTATTACGCTCGACATGTTAGGTTACCTTAGGCTAGGATATATAGCGTTATAGACGTATATAAAGTTCCCACCGAGAAGTAGGGACCGACCAGCCAAGAATGTTGTAAAACGATACGCTCCACATGTTAGTTTGCCTTAGGTTAGGATATATAACGTTATAGACGTATATAATGTTCCCACCGAGATGTAGGAGCCGACGAGCCAGGAATGTTGTAAAATATTACGCTCGACATGTTAGGTTACCTTAGGCTAGGATATGTAGCGTTATAGACGTATATAATGTTCCCCCCGAGAAGTAGGGGCCGACGTGCCAGGAATGTAGTAAAATATTACATCCGAGATGTTAGGTTGCCTTAGGTTAGGATATATAACGTTATAGACTTATATACTGTTCCCACCGAGAAGTAGGTGCCGACGCGCCAGGAATGTCGTAAAATATTACATCCGAGATGTTAGGATTACCTTAGGCTAGGATATATAACGTTATAGACGTATATAATGTTCCCACCGAGAAGTAGGGGCCGAAGTGACGGGAATGTTGTAAAATATTACATTCGACATGTTAGTTTGCCTTAGGCTAAGATATATAGCGTTATAGACTTATATAATGTTCCCACCGAGAAGTAGTGGCCGACGTGCCAGGAACGTAGTAAAATATTACATCCGAGATGTTAGGTTGCCTTAGGTTAGGATATATAACGTTATTGACTTATATACTGTTCCGACCGAGATGTAGATGCCGACGCGCCAGGAATGTTGGAAAATATTACATCCGACATGTTAAGTTGCCTTAGGTTAGGATATATAACGTTATAGACGTATATACAGTTCCCACGGAGAAGTAGTTGCCGACGCGCCAGGAATATTGTAAAATATTCAATTCGACATGTTAGGTTGTGTCAGGCTAAGACATACAGCGTTAAAGACGTATATAATATTCCCACCGAGAAATAGGGGCCGACACGCCAGGAATGTAGTAAAATATTACATTCGACATGTTAAGTTGTCTTAGGTTAGGATATATAACATTGTAGACGTATATACAGTTCCCAACGAGAAGTAGTTGCCGACGCGCCAGGAATATTGTAAAATATTATATTCGACATGTTATGTTGTCTCAGGCTAGGACATATAGCGTTATAGACATATATAATGTTCCCACCGAGAAATAGGGGCCGACACGCCAGGAATGTAGGAAAATATTACGCTCGACATTTTTGGTTGCCTTAAGTTAGGATATATGGCGTTATAGACGTATATAGTGTTCCCACCGAGAAGTAGGGGCCAGCGCGCCAGGAATGTGGTAAAATATTACATCCGGTATGTTAGGTTGCCTTAGGCTAGGATATATAACTTTATAGACGTATATAATGTTCCCACCGAGACATAGGGGCCGACACGCCAGGAATGTTGTAAAATATTACATCCGAGATGTTAGGATTGCCTTAGGCAAGGATATAAAACGTTATAGACGTATATAATGTTCCCACCGAGAAGTAGGGACCGGTGCACCACGAATGTAGTAAAATATTACATCCGAGATGTTAGGTTGCCTTAGGTTAGGATATATAACGTTATAGACGTATATAATGTTCCCACCGAGATGTAGGAGCCGACGAGCCAGGAATGTTGTAAAATATTACGCTCGACATGTTAGGTTACCTTAGGCTAGGATATGTAGCGTTATAAACGTATATAACGTTCCCAGCGAGAAGTATAGGCCGGCGCGCCAGGAATGTAGTAGATATTTACATCCGAGGTGTTAGGTTGCCTTTGGTTATGATATATAACGTTATTGACTTATATAATGTTCCCACCGAGAAGTAGGGGCCGACGCGCCAGGAAGGCTGTAAAATATTACATTCGACATGTTAGGATTGCCTTAGGCTAGGATATATAGCGTCATACACGTATATACCGTTCCCACCGAGAAGGAGGGACCGACGCGCCGGGAATGTAGTGAAATATTACATCCGAGATGTTAGATTGAATTAGGCTAGGATATATAACGTTATATACGTATATAATGTTACCACAGAGAAGTAGGTACCGAAGCGCCTGTAATGTCGTAAAATATTACATTCGACATGTTATGTTGCCTTAGGTTTGGATATATAACGTCATAGACGTATATACTGTTCCCACCGAGAACTAGGCGCCGACACGCCAGGAATGTTGTAAAACATTACATCCGAAATGTTAGATTCCCTCAGGTTAGGATATATAACGTTATAGACGTATATGATATTCCCACCGAGAAGTAGGTGCCGACGCGCCAGGAATGCTGTAAAATATTACATCCGAGATGTTAGGATTGCCTTAGGCAAGGATATATAACGTTATGGACGTATATAATGTTCCCACCGAGAAGTAGGGGCCGGTGCACCACGAATGTAGTAAAGTATTACATCCGAGATGTTAGGTTGCCTTAGACTAGGATATATAACGTTATAGACGTATATAATGTTCCCACCGAGAAATAGGGGCCGAAGTGACGGGAATGTTGTAAAATATTACATTCGACATGTTAGTTTGCCTTAGGCTAGGATATATAGCGTTATAGACGTATATAATGTTCCCCCCGAGAAGTAGGGGCCGACGTGCCAGGAATGTAGTAAAATATTACATCCGAGATGTTAGGTTGCCTTAGGTTAGGATATATAACGTTATAGACTTATATACTGTTCCCACCGAGAAGTAGGTGCCGACGCGCCAGGAATGTCGTAAAATATTACATCCGAGATGTTAGGATTACCTTAGGCTAGGATATATAACGTTATAGACGTATATAATGTTCCCACCGAGAAGTAGGGGCCGAAGTGACGGGAATGTTGTAAAATATTACATTCGACATGTTAGTTTGCCTTAGGCTAAGATATATAGCGTTATAGACTTATATAATGTTCCCACCGAGAAGTAGTGGCCGACGTGCCAGGAACGTAGTAAAATATTACATCCGAGATGTTAGGTTGCCTTAGGTTAGGATATATAACGTTATTGACTTATATACTGTTCCGACCGAGATGTAGATGCCGACGCGCCAGGAATGTTGGAAAATATTACATCCGACATGTTAAGTTGCCTTAGGTTAGGATATATAACGTTATAGACGTATATACAGTTCCCACGGAGAAGTAGTTGCCGACGCGCCAGGAATATTGTAAAATATTCAATTCGACATGTTAGGTTGTGTCAGGCTAAGACATACAGCGTTAAAGACGTATATAATATTCCCACCGAGAAATAGGGGCCGACACGCCAGGAATGTAGTAAAATATTACATTCGACATGTTAAGTTGTCTTAGGTTAGGATATATAACATTGTAGACGTATATACAGTTCCCAACGAGAAGTAGTTGCCGACGCGCCAGGAATATTGTAAAATATTATATTCGACATGTTATGTTGTCTCAGGCTAGGACATATAGCGTTATAGACATATATAATGTTCCCACCGAGAAATAGGGGCCGACACGCCAGGAATGTAGTAAAATATTACGCTCGACATTTTTGGTTGCCTTAAGTTAGGATATATGGCGTTATAGACGTATATAGTGTTCCCACCGAGAAGTAGGAGCCAGCGCGCCAGGAATGTGGTAAAATATTACATCCGGTATGTTAGGTTGCCTTAGGCTAGGATATATAACTTTATAGACGTATATAATGTTCCCACCGAGACATAGGGGCCGACACGCCAGGAATGTTGTAAAATATTACATCCGAGATGTTAGGATTGCCTTAGGCAAGGATATAAAACGTTGTAGACGTATATAATGTTCCCACCGAGAAGTAGGGGCCGGTGCACCACGAATGTAGTAAAATATTACATCCGAGATGTTAGGTTGCCTTAGACTAGGATATATAACGTTATAGACGTATATAATGTTCCCACCGAGAAGTGGGGGCCGGCGCGCCAGGAATGAAGTAAAATATTACATCCGAGATGTTAGGTTGCCTTAGGATAGGATATGTAAAGTTATAGACGTATATAATGTTCCCACCGAGAAATAGGTGCCGGCGCGCCACGAATGTTGCAAAATATTACATCCGAGATGTTAGGATTGCCTTAGGCTAAGATATATAACGTTATAGACGTATATAATGTTCCCACCGAGAAGTAGGGGCCGAAGTGACGGGAATGTTGTAAAATATTACATCCGAGGTGTTAGGTTGCCTTAGGTTAGGATATATAACGTTATTGACTTATATAATGTTCCCACCGAGAAATAGGGGCCGACGCCCTGGGAATGTTGTAAAATATTACGCTCGGCAAGTTAGGTTGCCTTAGGCTATGATATATAGCGATATAGACGTATATAATATTCCCACCGAGAAGTGGGGGCCGGCGCGCCAGGAATGCAGTAAAATATTACATCCGAGATGTTAGGTTGCCTTAGGCTAGGATATGTAAAGTTATAGTAGTATATAATGTTCCCAACGAGAAATAGATGCCGGCGCGCCAGGAATGTTGTAAAATATTACATCCGAGATGTTAGCATTACCTTATCCTAGGATATATAACGTTATAGACGTATATGATGTTCCCACCGAGAAGTAGGTGCCGAAGTGACGGGAATGTAGTAAAATATAACATCCGAGATGTTAGTTTGCCTTAGGCTAGGATATATAGCGTTATAGACTTATATAATGTTCCCACCGAGATGTAGTGGCCGACGTGCCAGGAACGTAGTAAAATATTACATCCGAGATGTTATTTTGCCTTAGGTTAGGATATATAACGTTATAGACGTATATAATGTTCCCACCGAGAAGTAGGGGCCGGCGCGCCGGGAATGTAGTAAAATATAACATCCGAGATGTTAAGTTGCCTTAGGCTAGGATATATAACGTTATAAACGTATATAATGTTGCCACCGAGAAGTAGGTGCCGAAGTGACGGGAATGTTATAAAATATTACATTCGACATGTTAGTTTGCCTTAGGCTAGGATATATAGCGTTATAGACTTATATAATGTTCCCACCGAGAAGTAGTGGCCGACGTGCCAGGAATGTAGTAAAATATTACATCCGAGATGTTAGGTTGCCTTAGGCTAGGATATGTAAAGTTATAGACGTATATAATGTTCCCACCGAGAAGTAGGGGCCGAAGTGACGGGAATGTTGTAAAATATTACATCCGAGATGTTAGGTTGCCTTAGGTTAGGATATATAACGTTATTGACTTATATAATGTTCCCACCGAGAAATAGGGGCCGACGCCCTGGGAATGTTGTAAAATATTACGCTCGGCAAGTTAGGTTGCCTTAGGCTATGATATATAGCGATATAGACGTATATAATATTCTCACCGAGAAGTGGGGGCCGGCGCGCCAGGAATGCAGTAAAATATTACATCCGAGATGTTAGGTTGCCTTAGGCTAGGATATGTAAAGTTACAGACGTATATAATGTTCCCAACGAGAAATAGATGCCGGCGCGCCAGGAATGTTGTAAAATATTACATCCGAGATGCTAGCATTACCTTAGGCTAGGATATATAACGTTATAGACGTATATGATGTTCCCACCGAGAAGTAGGTGCCGAAGTGACGGGAATGTAGTAAAATATAACATCCGAGATGTTAGTTTGCCTTAGGCTAGGATATATAGCGTTATAGACTTATATAATGTTCCCACCGAGAAGTAGTGGCCGACGTGCCAGGAACGTAGTAAAATATTACATCCGAGATGTTAGGTTGCCTTAGGTTAGTATATATAACATTATTGACTTATATACTGTTCCCACCGAGAAGTAGATGCCGACGCGCCAGGAATGTTGTAAATTATTACATCCGAGATGTTAGGATTGCCTTAGGCTAGGATATATAACGTTATTGACTTATATAATGTTCCCACCGAGAAATAGGGGCCGACGCCCTGGGAATGTTGTAAAATATTACGCTCGGCAAGTTAGGTTGCCTTAGGCTATGATATATAGCGATATAGACGTATACAATATTCTCACCGAGAAGTGGGGGCCGGCGCGCCAGGATTGCAGTAAAATATTACATCCGAGATGTTAGGTTGCCTTAGGCTAGGATATGTAAAGTTATAGACGTATATAATGTTCCCAACGAGAAATAGATGCCGGCGCGCCAGGAATGTTGTAAAATATTACATCCGAGATGTTAGCATTACCTTAGGCTAGGATATATAACGTTATAGACGTATATGATGTTCCCACCGAGAAGTAGGTGCCGAAGTGACGGGAATGTAGTAAAATATAACATCCGAGATGTTAGTTTGCCTTAGGCTAGGATATATAGCGTTATAGACTTATATAATGTTCCCACCGAGAAGTAGTGGCCGACGTGCCAGGAACGTAGTAAAATATTACATCCGAGATGCTAGGTTGCCTTAGGTTAGGATATATAACATTATTGACTTATATACTGTTCCCACCGAGAAGTAGATGCCGACGCGCCAGGAATGTTGTAAATTATTACATCCGAGATGTTAGGATTGCCTTAGGCTAGGATATATAACGTTATAGACGTACATAATGTTCCCACCGAGAAGTAGGGGCCGGCGCGCCGGGAATGTAGTAAAATATAACATCCGAGATGTTAAGTTGCCTTAGGCTAGGATATATAACGTTATAAACGTATATAATGTTGCCACCGAGAAGTAGGTGCCGAAGTGACGGGAATGTTATAAAATATTACATTCGACATGTTAGTTTGCCTTAGGCTAGGATATATAGCGTTATAGACTTATATAATGTTCCCACCGAGAAGTAGTGGCCGACGTGCCAGGAATGTAGTAAAATATTACATCCGAGATGTTAGGTTGCCTTAGGTTAGGATATATAACGTTATAGACGTATATAGTGTTCCCATCGAGAAGTAGGGGCCGAAGTGACGGGAATGTTGTAAAATATTACATTCGACATGTTAGTTTGCCTTAGGCTAGGATATATAGCGTTATAGACGTATATAATGTTCCCACCGAGAAGTAGGGGCCGACGTGCCAGGAATGTAGTAAAATATTACATACGAGATGTTAGGTTGCCTTAGGTTAGGATATATAGCGTTATAGACGTATATAATGTTCCACCCGAGAAGTAGGAACCGACGCGCCAGGAATGCTGTAAAATATTACATTCGACATGTTAGGATTGCCTTTGGCTAGGATATATAACGTTATAGACGTATATGATATTCCCACCGAGAACTACGGACCTACACGCGAGGAACGTTATCAAATATTACTTCCGAGATGTTAGGTTCCCTTAGGTTAGGATATATAACGTTATAGACGTATATAATGTTGCCACCGAGAAATAGGGGCCGGCGCGCCAGGAATGTAGTAAAATATTACATCCGAGATGTTAGGTTGCCTTAGGCTAGGATATGTAAAGTTATAGACGTATATAATGTTCCCACCGAGAAGTAGGGGCCGAAGTGACGGGAATGTTGTAAAATATTACATCCGAGATGTTAGGTTGCCTTAGGTTAGGATATATAACGTTATTGACTTATATAATGTTCCCACCGAGAAATAGGGGCCGACGCCCTGGGAATGTTGTAAAATATTACGCTCGGCAAGTTAGGTTGCCTTAGGCTATGATATATAGCGATATAGACGTATATAATATTCTCACCGAGAAGTGGGGGCCGGCGCGCCAGGAATGCAGTAAAATATTACATCCGAGATGTTAGGTTGCCTTAGGCTAGGATATGTAAAGTTACAGACGTATATAATGTTCCCAACGAGAAATAGATGCCGGCGCGCCAGGAATGTTGTAAAATATTACATCCGAGATGCTAGCATTACCTTAGGCTAGGATATATAACGTTATAGACGTATATGATGTTCCCACCGAGAAGTAGGTGCCGAAGTGACGGGAATGTAGTAAAATATAACATCCGAGATGTTAGTTTGCCTTAGGCTAGGATATATAGCGTTATAGACTTATATAATGTTCCCACCGAGAAGTAGTGGCCGACGTGCCAGGAACGTAGTAAAATATTACATCCGAGATGTTAGGTTGCCTTAGGTTAGGATATATAACATTATTGACTTATATACTGTTCCCACCGAGAAGTAGATGCCGACGCGCCAGGAATGTTGTAAATTATTACATCCGAGATGTTAGGATTGCCTTAGGCTAGGATATATAACGTTATTGACTTATATAATGTTCCCACCGAGAAATAGGGGCCGACGCCCTGGGAATGTTGTAAAATATTACGCTCGGCAAGTTAGGTTGCCTTAGGCTATGATATATAGCGATATAGACGTATACAATATTCTCACCGAGAAGTGGGGGCCGGCGCGCCAGGATTGCAGTAAAATATTACATCCGAGATGTTAGGTTGCCTTAGGCTAGGATATGTAAAGTTATAGACGTATATAATGTTCCCAACGAGAAATAGATGCCGGCGCGCCAGGAATGTTGTAAAATATTACATCCGAGATGTTAGCATTACCTTAGGCTAGGATATATAACGTTATAGACGTATATGATGTTCCCACCGAGAAGTAGGTGCCGAAGTGACGGGAATGTAGTAAAATATAACATCCGAGATGTTAGTTTGCCTTAGGCTAGGATATATAGCGTTATAGACTTATATAATGTTCCCACCGAGAAGTAGTGGCCGACGTGCCAGGAACGTAGTAAAATATTACATCCGAGATGCTAGGTTGCCTTAGGTTAGGATATATAACATTATTGACTTATATACTGTTCCCACCGAGAAGTAGATGCCGACGCGCCAGGAATGTTGTAAATTATTACATCCGAGATGTTAGGATTGCCTTAGGCTAGGATATATAACGTTATAGACGTACATAATGTTCCCACCGAGAAGTAGGGGTCGGTGCGCCACGAATGTAGTAAAATATTACATCCGAGATGTTAGGTTGCCTTAGACTAGGGTATATAATGTTATAGACGTATATAATGTTCCCACCGAGAAGTAGGGGCCGAAGTGACGGGAATGTTGTAAAATATTACATTCGACATGTTAGGTTGCCTTAGGCTAGGAAATATAGCGTTATAGACGTATATAATGTTCCCACCGAGAAGTAGGGGCCGACGTGCCAGGAATGTAGTAAAATATTACATCCGAGATGTTAGGTTGCCTTAGGATAGGATATATAACGTTATAGACTTATATACTGTTCCCACCGAGAAGTAGGTGCCGACGCGCCAGGAATGTTGTAAAATATTACTTCCGAGATGTTAGGTTGCCTTACGTTATGATATATAGCGATATAGACGTATATAATGTTCCCACCGAGAAGTAGGGTCCGGAGCGCCAGGAATGTTGTAAAATATTACATCCGAGATGTTATTTTGCCTTAGGTTAGGATATATAACGTTATAGACGTATATAATGTTCCCACCGAGAAGTAGGGGCCGGCTCGCCGGGAATGTAGTAAAATATAACATCCGAGATGTTAGGTTGCCTTAGGCTAGGATATATAACGTTATAAACGTATATAATGTTGCCACCGAGAAGTAGGTGCCGAAGTGACGGGAATGTTATAAAATATTACATTCGACATGTTAGTTTGCCTTAGGCTAGGAAATATAGCGTTATAGACGTATATAATGTTCCCACCGAGAAGTAGGGGCCGACGTGCCAGGAATGTAGTAAGATATTACATACGAGATGTTAGGTTGCCTTAGGATAGGATATATAACGTTATAGACTTATATACTGTTCCCACCGAGAAGTAGGTGCCGCCGCGGCAGGAATGTTGTAAAATATTACATCCGAGATGTTAGGATTACCTTAGGCTAGGATATATAACGTTATTGACTTATATAATGTTCCCACCGAGAAATAGAGGCCGACGCCCTGGGAATGTTGTAAAATATTACGCTCGGCAAGTTAGGTTGCCTTAGGCTATGATATATAGCGATATAGACGTATATAATATTCCCACCGAGAAGTGGGGGCCGGCGCGCCAGGAATGTAGTAAAATATTACATCCGAGATGTTAGGTTGCCTTATGCTAGGATATGTTAAGTTATAGACGTATATAATGTTCCCACCGAGAAATAGGTGCCGGCGCGCCAGGAATGTTGCAAAATATTACATCCGAGATGTTAGGATTGCCTTAGGCTAAGATATATAACGTTATAGACGTATATAATGTTCCCACCGAGAAGTAGGGGCCGAAGTGACGGGAATGTTGTAAAATATTACATCCGAGATGTTAAGTTGCCTTAGGTTAGGATATATAACGTTATTGACTTATATAATGTTCCCACCGAGAAATAGGGGCCGACGCCCTGGGAATGTTGTAAAATATTACGCTCGGCAAGTTAGGTTGCCTTAGGCTATGATATATAGCGATATAGACGTATATAATATTCCCACCGAGAAGTGGGGGCCGGCGCGCCAGGAATGTAGTAAAACATTACATCCGAGATGTTAGGTTGCCTTAGGCTAGGATATGTAAAGTTATAGACGTATATAATGTTCCCACCGAGAAATAGGTGCCGACGCGCCAGGAATGTTGTAAAATATTACATCCGAGATGTTAGGATTGCCTTAGGCTAAGATATATAACGTTATAGACGTATATAATGTTCCCACCGACAAGTAGGGGCCGGCGCGCCGGGAATGTAGTAAAGTATAACATACGAGATGTTAGGTTGCCTTAGACTAGGATATATAACGCTATAGACGTATATAATGTTCCCACCGTGAAGTAGGTGCCGAAGTGACGGGAATGTTGTAAAATATTACATTCGACATGTTAGTTTTCCTTAGGCTAGGATATATAGCGTTATATACGTATATAATGTTCCCACCGAGAAGTAGGGGCCGACGTGCCAGGAATGTAGTAAAATATTACATACGAGATGTTAGGTTGCCTTAGGTTAGGATATATAACGTTATAGACATATATAATGTTCCACCCGAGAAGTAGGGGCCGACGCGCCAGGAATGCTGTAAAATATTACATTCGACATGTTAGGATTGCCTTTGGCTAGGATTTATAACGTTATAGACGTATATGATATTCCCACCGAGAACTGCGGGCCTACACGCGAGGAACGTTATCAAATATTACTTCCGAGATGTTAGGTTCCCTTAGGTTAGGATATATAACGTTATAGACGTATATAATGTTGCCACCGAGAAGTAGGGGCCGACGAGCCAGGAATGTTGAAAAATATTACGCTCGACATGTTAGGTTGCCTTAGACTATGATATATAGCGATATAGACGTATATAACATTCCCACCGAGAAGTGGGGGCCGGCGCGCCAGGAATGTAGTAAAATATTACATCCGAGATGTTAGGTTGCCTTAGGCCAGGATATGTAAAGTTATAGACGTATATAATGTTCCCACCGAGAAATAGGTGCCGGCGCGCCAGGAATGTTGCAAAATATTACATCCGAGATGTTAGGATTGCCTTAGGCTAAGATATATATCGTTATAGACGTATATAATGTTCCCACCGAGAAGTAGGGGCCGAAGTGACGGGAATGTTGTAAAATATTACATCCGAGGTGTTAGGTTGCCTTAGGTTAGGATATATAACGTTATTGACTTATATAATGTTCCCACCGAGAAATAGGGGCCGACGCCCTGGGAATGTTGTAAAATATTACGCTCGGCGAGTTAGGTTGCCTTAGGCTATGATATATAGCGATATAGACGTATATAATATTCCCACCGAGAAGTGGGGGCCGGCGCGCCAGGCATGCAGTAAAATATTACATCCGAGATGTTAGGTTGCCTTAGGATAGGATATATAACGTTATAGACTTATATACTGTTCCCACCGAGAAGTAGGTGCCGACGCGCCAGGAATGTTGTAAAATATTACTTCCGAGATGTTAGGTTGCCTTACGTTATGATATATAGCGATATAGACGTATATAATGTTCCCACCGAGAAGTAGGGTCCGGCGCGCCAGGAATGTAGTAAAATATTACATCCGAGATGTTATTTTGCCTTAGGTTAGGATATATAACGTTATAGACGTATATAATGTTCCCACCGAGAAGTAGGGGCCGGCGCGCCGGGAATGTAGTAAAATATTACATCCGAGATGTTATTTTGCCTTAGGTTAGGATATATAACGTTATAGACGTATATAACGTTCCCACCGAGAAGTAGGGGCCGGCGCGCCGGGAATGTAGTAAAATATAACATCCGAGATGTTAGGTTGCCTTAGGCTAGGATATATAACGTTATAAACGTATATAATGTTGCCACCGAGAAGTAGGTGCCGAAGTGACGGGAATGTTATAAAATATTACATTCGACATGTTAGTTTGCCTTAGGCTAGGATATATAGCGTTATAGACTTATATAATGTTCCCACCGAGAAGTAGTGGCCGACGTGCCAGGAATGTAGTAAAATATTACATCCGAGATGTTAGGTTGCCTTAGGTTAGGATATATAACGTTATAGACGTATATAGTGTTCCCATCGAGAAGTAGGGGCCGAAGTGACGGGAATGTTGTAAAATATTACATTCGACATGTTAGTTTGCCTTAGGCTAGGATATATAGCGTTATAGACGTATATAATGTTCCCACCGAGAAGTAGGGGCCGACGTGCCAGGAATGTAGTAAAATATTACATACGAGATGTTAGGTTGCCTTAGGTTAGGATATATAACGTTATAGACGTATATAATGTTCCACCCGAGAAGTAGGAACCGACGCGCCAGGAATGCTGTAAAATATTACATTCGACATGTTAGGATTGCCTTTGGCTAGGATATATAACGTTATAGACGTATATGATATTCCCACCGAGAACTACGGACCTACACGCGAGGAACGTTATCAAATATTACTTCCGAGATGTTAGGTTCCCTTAGGTTAGGATATATAACGTTATAGACGTATATAATGTTGCCACCGAGAAGTAGGGGCCGGCGCGCCAGGAATGTAGTAAAATATTACATCCGAGATGTTAGGTTGCCTTAGGCTAGGATATGTAAAGTTATAGACGTATATAATGTACCCACCGAGAAGTAGGGGCCGAAGTGACGGGAATGTTGTAAAATATTACATCCGAGATGTTAGGTTGCCTTAGGTTAGGATATATAACGTTATTGACTTATATAATGTTCCCACCGAGAAATAGGGGCCGACGCCCTGGGAATGTTGTAAAATATTACGCTCGGCAAGTTAGGTTGCCTTAGGCTATGATATATAGCGATATAGACGTATATAATATTCTCACCGAGAAGTGGGGGCCGGCGCGCCAGGAATGCAGTAAAATATTACATCCGAGATGTTAGGTTGCCTTAGGCTAGGATATGTAAAGTTATAGACGTATATAATGTTCCCAACGAGAAATAGATGCCGGCGAGCCAGGAATGTTGTAAAATATTACATCCGAGATGCTAGCATTACCTTAGGCTAGGATATATAACGTTATAGACGTATATAATGTTCCCACCGAGAAGTAGGGGCCGACGTGCCAGGAATGTAGTAAAATATTACATACGAGATGTTAGGTTGCCTTAGGTTAGGATATATAACGTTATAGACGTATATAATGTTCCACCCGAGAAGTAGGAACCGACGCGCCAGGAATGCTGTAAAATATTACATTCGACATGTTAGGATTGCCTTTGGCTAGGATATATAACGTTATAGACGTATATGATATTCCCACCGAGAACTACGGACCTACACGCGAGGAACGTTATCAAATATTACTTCCGAGATGTTAGGTTCCCTTAGGTTAGGATATATAACGTTATAGACGTATATAATGTTGCCACCGAGAAGTAGGGGCCGGCGCGCCAGGAATGTAGTAAAATATTACATCCGAGATGTTAGGTTGCCTTAGGCTAGGATATGTAAAGTTATAGACGTATATAATGTACCCACCGAGAAGTAGGGGCCGAAGTGACGGGAATGTTGTAAAATATTACATCCGAGATGTTAGGTTGCCTTAGGTTAGGATATATAACGTTATTGACTTATATAATGTTCCCACCGAGAAATAGGGGCCGACGCCCTGGGAATGTTGTAAAATATTACGCTCGGCAAGTTAGGTTGCCTTAGGCTATGATATATAGCGATATAGACGTATATAATATTCTCACCGAGAAGTGGGGGCCGGCGCGCCAGGAATGCAGTAAAATATTACATCCGAGATGTTAGGTTGCCTTAGGCTAGGATATGTAAAGTTATAGACGTATATAATGTTCCCAACGAGAAATAGATGCCGGCGAGCCAGGAATGTTGTAAAATATTACATCCGAGATGCTAGCATTACCTTAGGCTAGGATATATAACGTTATAGACGTATATGATGTTCCCACCGAGAAGTAGGTGCCGAAGTGACGGGAATGTAGTAAAATATAACATCCGAGATGTTAGTTTGCCTTAGGCTAGGATATATAGCGTTATAGACTTATATAATGTTCCCACCGAGAAGTAGTGGCCGACGTGCCAGGAACGTAGTAAAATATTACATCCGAGATGTTAGGTTGCCTTAGGTTAGGATATATAACATTATTGACTTATATACTGTTCCCACCGAGAAGTAGATGCCGACGCGCCAGGAATGTTGTAAATTATTACATCCGAGATGTTAGGATTGCCTTAGGCTAGGATATATAACGTTATTGACTTATATAATGTTCCCACCGAGAAATAGGGGCCGACGCCCTGGGAATGTTGTAAAATATTACGCTCGGCAAGTTAGGTTGCCTTAGGCTATGATATATAGCGATATAGACGTATACAATATTCTCACCGAGAAGTGGGGGCCGGCGCGCCAGGATTGCAGTAAAATATTACATCCGAGATGTTAGGTTGCTTTTAGGCTAGGATATGTAAAGTTATAGACGTATATAATGTTCCCAACGAGAAATAGATGCCGGCGCGCCAGGAATGTTGTAAAATATTACATCCGAGATGTTAGCATTACCTTAGGCTAGGATATATAACGTTATAGACGTATATGATGTTCCCACCGAGAAGTAGGTGCCGAAGTGACGGGAATGTAGTAAAATATAACATCCGAGATGTTAGTTTGCCTTAGGCTAGGATATATAGCGTTATAGACTTATATAATGTTCCCACCGAGAAGTAGTGGCCGACGTGCCAGGAACGTAGTAAAATATTACATCCGAGATGTTAGGTTGCCTTAGGTTAGGATATATAACATTATTGACTTATATACTGTTCCCACCGAGAAGTTGATGCCGACGCGCCAGGAATGTTGTAAATTATTACATCCGAGATGTTAGGATTGCCTTAGGCTAGGATATATAACGTTATAGACGTATATAATGTTCCCACCGAGAAGTAGGGGTCGGTGCGCCACGAATGTAGTAAAATATTACATCCGAGATGTTAGGTTGCCTTAGACTAGGGTATATAATGTTATAGACGTATATAATGTTCCCACCGAGAAGTAGTGGCCGACGTGCCAGGAATGTAGTAAAATATTACATACGAGATGTTAGGTTGCCTTAGGTTAGGATATATAACGTTATAGACGTATATAATGTTCCACCCGAGAAGTAGGAGCCGACGCGCCAGGAATGCTGTAAAATATTACATTCGACATGTTAGGATTGCCTTTGGCTAGGATATATAACGTTATAGACGTATATGATATTCCCACCGAGAACTACGGGCCTACACGCGAGGAACGTTATCAAATATTACTTCCGAGGTGTTAGGTTCCCTTAGGTTAGGATATATGACGTTATAGACGTATATAATGTTGCCACCGAGAAGTAGGTGCCGGCGCGCCAGGAATGTAGTAAAATATTACATCCGAGATGTTAGGTTGCCTTAGGCTAGGATATGTAAAGTTATAGACGTATATAATGTTCCCACCGAGAAGTAGGGGCCGAAGTGACGGGAATGTTGTAAAATATTACATTCGACATGTTAGGTTGCCTTAGGCTAAGAAATATAGCGTTATAGACGTATATAATGTTCCCACCGAGAAGTAGGGGCCGACGTGCCAGGAATGTAGTAAGATATTACATCCGAGATGTTAGGTTGCCTTAGGATAGGATATATAACGTTATAGACTTATATACTGTTCCCACCGAGAAGTAGGTGCCGCCGCGGCAGGAATGTTGTAAAATATTACATCCGAGATGTTAGGATTACCTTAGGCTAGGATATATAACGTTATTGACTTATATAATGTTCCCACCGAGAAATAGGAGCCGACGCCCTGGGAATGTTGTAAAATATTACGCTCGGCAAGTTAGGTTGCCTTAGGCTATGATATATAGCGATATAGACGTATATAATATTCCCACCGAGAAGTGGGGGCCGGCGCGCCAGGAATGTAGTAAAATATTACATCCGAGATGTTAGGTTGCCTTAGGATAGCATATGTAAAGTTATAGACGTATATAATGTTCCCACCGAGAAATAGGTGCCGGCGCGCCAGGAATGTTGCAAAATATTACATCCGAGATGTTAGGATTGCCTTAGGCTAAGATATATAACGTTATAGACGTATATAATGTTCCCACCGAGAAGTAGGGGCCGAAGTGACGGGAATGTTGTAAAATATTACATCCGAGATGTTAAGTTGCCTTAGGTTAGGATATATAACGTTATTGACTTATATAATGTTCCCACCGAGAAATAGGGGCCGACGCCCTGGGAATGTTGTAAAATATTACGCTCGGCAAGTTAGGTTGCCTTAGGCTATGATATATAGCGATATAGACGTATATAATATTCCCACCGAGAAGTGGGGGCCGGCGCGCCAGGAATGTAGTAAAACATTACATCCGAGATGTTAGGTTGCCTTAGGCTAGGATATGTAAAGTTATAGACGTATATAATGTTCCCACCGAGAAATAGGTGCCGACGCGCCAGGAATGTTGTAAAATATTACATCCGAGATGTTAGGATTGCCTTAGGCTAAGATATATAACGTTATAGACGTATATAATGTTCCCACCGACAAGTAGGGGCCGGCGCGCCGGGAATGTAGTAAAGTATAACATCCGAGATGTTAGGTTGCCTTAGACTAGGATATATAACGCTATAGACGTATATAATGTTCCCACCGAGAAGTAGGTGCCGAAGTGACGGGAATGTTGTAAAATATTACATTCGACATGTTAGTTTTCCTTAGGCTAGGATATATAGCGTTATATACGTATATAATGTTCCCACCGAGAAGTAGGGGCCGACGTGCCAGGAATGTAGTAAAATATTACATACGAGATGTTAGGTTGCCTTAGGTTAGGATATATAACGTTATAGACATATATAATGTTCCACCCGAGAAGTAGGGGCCGACGCGCCAGGAATGCTGTAAAATATTACATTCGACATGTTAGGATTGCCTTTGGCTAGGATATATAACGTTATAGACGTATATGATATTCCCACCGAGAACTACGGGCCTACACGCGAGGAACGTTATCAAATATTACTTCCGAGATGTTAGGTTCCCTTAGGTTAGGATATATAACGTTATAGACGTATATAATGTTGCCACCGAGAAGTAGGGGCCGACGAGCCAGGAATGTTGAAAAATATTACGCTCGACATGTTAGGTTGCCTTAGACTATGATATATAGCGATATAGACGTATATAACATTCCCACCGAGAAGTGGGGGCCGGCGCGCCAGGAATGTAGTAAAATATTACATCCGAGATGTTAGGTTGCCTTAGGCTAGGATATATATCGTTATAGACGTGTATAATGTTCCCACCGAGAAGTAGGGGCCGAAGTGACGGGAATGTTGTAAAATATTACATCCGAGGAGTTAGGTTGCCTTAGGTTAGGATATATAACGTTATTGACTTATATAATGTTCCCACCGAGAAATAGGGGCCGACGCACTGGGAATGTTGTAAAATATTACGCTCGGCAAGTTAGGTTGCCTTAGGCTATGATATATAGCGATATAGAAGTATATAATATTCCCACCGAGAAGTGGGGGCCGGCGCGCCAGGAATGCAGTAAAATATTACATCCGAGATGTTAGGTTGCCTTAGGCTAGGATATGTAAAGTTATAGTAGTATATAATGTTCCCAACGAGAAATAGATGCCGGCGCGCCAGGAATGTTGTAAAATATTACATCCGAGATGTTAGCATTACCTTAGGCTAGGATATATAACGTTATAGACGTATATGATGTTCCCACCGAGAAGTAGGTGCCGAAGTGACGGGAATGTAGTAAAATATAACATCCGAGATGTTAGTTTGCCTTAGGCTAGGATATATAGCGTTATAGACTTATATAATGTTCCCACCGAGATGTAGTGGCCGACGTGCCAGGAACGTAGTAAAATATTACATCCGAGATGTTAGGTTGCCTTAGGTTAGGATATATAACATTATTGACTTATATACTGTTCCCACCGAGAAGTAGATTCCGACGCGCCAGGAATGTTGTAAATTATTACATTCGAGATGTTAGGATTGCCTTAGGCTAGGATATATAACGTTATAGACGTATATAATGTTCCCACCGAGAAGTAGGGGTCGGTGCGCCACGAATGTAGTAAAATATTACATCCGAGATGTTAGGTTGCCTTAGACTAGGGTATATAATGTTATAGACGTATATAATGTTCCCACCGAGAAGTAGGGGCCGAAGTGACGGGAATGTTGTAAAATATTACATTCGACATGTTAGGTTGCCTTAGGCTAGGAAATATAGCGTTATAGACGTATATAATGTTCCCACCGAGAAGTAGGGGTCGGTGCGCGTCGAATGTAGTAAAATATTACATCCGAGATGTTAGGTTGCCTTAGGATAGGATATATAACGTTATAGACTTATATACTGTTCCCACCGAGAAGTAGGTGCCGACGCGCCAGGAATGTTGTAAAATATTACTTCCGAGATGTTAGGTTGCCTTACGTTATGATATATAGCGATATAGACGTATATAATGTTCCCACCGAGAAGTAGGGTCCGGCGCGCCAGGAATGTAGTAAAATATTACATCCGAGATGTTATTTTGCCTTAGGTTAGGATATATAACGTTATAGACGTATATAATGTTCCCACCGAGAAGTAGGGGCCGGCGCGCCGGGAATGTAGTAAAATATAACATCCGAGATGTTAGGTTGCTTTAGGCTAGGATATATAACGTTATAAACGTATATAATGTTGCCACCGAGAAGTAGGTGCCGAAGTGACGGGAATGTTATAAAATATTACATTCGACATGTTAGTTTGCCTTAGGCTAGGATATATAGCGTTATAGACTTATATAATGTTCCCACCGAGAAGTAGTGGCCGACGTGCCAGGAATGTAGTAAAATATTACATCCGAGATGTTAGGTTGCCTTAGGCTAGGATATGTAAAGTTATAGACGTATATAATGTTCCACCCGAGAAGTAGGAACCGACGCGCCAGGAATGCTGTAAAATATTACATTCGACATGTTAGGATTGCCTTTGGCTAGGATATATAACGTTATAGACGTATATGATATTCCCACCGAGAACTACGGACCTACACGCGAGGAACGTTATCAAATATTACTTCCGAGATGTTAGGTTCCCCTAGGTTAGGATATATAACGTTATAGACGTATATAATGTTGCCACCGAGAAGTAGGGGCCGGCGCGCCAGGAATGTAGTAAAATATTACATCCGAGATGTTAGGTTGCCTTAGGCTAGGATATGTAAAGTTATAGACGTATATAATGTTCCCACCGAGAAGTAGGGGCCGAAGTGACGGGAATGTTGTAAAATATTACATCCGAGATGTTAGGTTGCCTTAGGTTAGGATATATAACGTTATTGACTTATATAATGTTCCCACCGAGAAATAGGGGCCGACGCCCTGGGAATGTTGTAAAATATTACGCTCGGCATGTTAGGTTGCCTTAGGCTATGATATATAGCGATATAGACGTATATAATATTCCCACCGAGAAGTGGGGGCCGGCGCGCCAGGAATGCAGTAAAATATTACACCCGAGATGTTAGGTTGCCTTACGCTAGGATATGTAAAGTTATAGACGTATATAATGTTCCCAACGAGAAATAGATGCCGGCGCGCCAGGAATGTTGTAAAATATTACATCCGAGATGTTAGCATTACCTTAGGCTAGGATATATAACGTTATAGACGTATATGATGTTCCCACCGAGAAGTAGGTGCCGAAGTGACGGGAATGTAGTAAAATATAACATCCGAGATGTTAGTTTGCCTTAGGCTAGGATATATAGCGTTATAGACTTATATAATGTTCCCACCGAGAAGTAGTGGCCGACGTGCCAGGAACGTAGTAAAATATTACATCCGAGATGTTAGGTTGCCTTAGGATAGGATATATAACGTTATAGACTTATATACTGTTCCCACCGAGAAGTAGGTGCCGCCGCGGCAGGAATGTTGTAAAATATTACATCCGAGATGTTAGGATTACCTTAGGCTAGGATATATAACGTTATTGACTTATATAATGTTCCCACCGAGAAATAGGGGCCGACGCCCTGGGAATGTTGCAAAATATTACGCTCGGCAAGTTAGGTTGCCTTAGGCTATGATATATAGCGATATAGACGTATATAATATTCCCACCGAGAAGTGGGGGCCGGCGCGCCAGGAATGTAGTAAAATATTACATCCGAGATGTTAGGTTGCCTTAGGCTAGGATATATAACGTTATAAACGTATATAATGTTGCCACCGAGAAGTAGGTGCCGAAGTGACGGTAATGTTATAAAATATTACATTCGACATGTTAGTTTGCCTTAGGCTAGGATATATAGCGTTATAGACTTATATAATGTTCCCACCGAGAAGTAGTGGCCTACACGCCAGGAATGTTATCAAATATTACTTCCGAGATGTTAGGTTCCCTTAGGTTAGGATATATAACGTTATAGACGTATATAATGTTCCCACCGTGAAGTAGGGGCCGACGAGCCAGGAATGTTGTGAAATATTACGCTCGACATGTTAGGTTGCCTTAGACTATGATATATAGCGATATAGACGTATATAATATTCCCACCGAGAAGTAGGGGCCGGCGCGCCGGGAATGTAGTAAAATATAACATCCGAGATGTTAGGTTGCCTTAGGCTAGGATATATAACGTTATAAACGTATATAATGTTGCCACCGAGAAGTAGGTGCCGAAGTGACGGGAATGTTATAAAATATTACATTCGACATGTTAGTTTGCCTTAGGCTAGGATATATAGCGTTATAGACTTATATAATGTTCCCACCGAGAAGTAGTGGCCGACGTGCCAGGAACGTAGTAAAATATTACATCCGAGATGCTAGGTTGCCTTAGGTTAGGATATATAACATTATTGACTTATATACTGTTCCCACCGAGAAGTAGATGCCGACGCGCCAGGAATGTTGTAAATTATTACATCCGAGATGTTAGGATTGCCTTAGGCTAGGATATATAACGTTATAGACGTACATAATGTTCCCACCGAGAAGTAGGGGTCGGTGCGCCACGAATGTAGTAAAATATTACATCCGAGATGTTAGGTTGCCTTAGACTAGGGTATATAATGTTATAGACGTATATAATGTTCCCACCGAGAAGTAGGGGCCGAAGTGACGGGAATGTTGTAAAATATTACATTCGACATGTTAGGTTGCCTTAGGCTAGGAAATATAGCGTTATAGACGTATATAATGTTCCCACCGAGAAGTAGGGGCCGACGTGCCAGGAATGTAGTAAAATATTACGTCCGAGATGTTAGGTTGCCTTAGGATAGGATATATAACGTTATAGACTTATATACTGTTCCCACCGAGAAGTAGGTGCCGACGCGCCAGGAATGTTGTAAAATATTACTTCCGAGATGTTAGGTTGCCTTACGTTATGATATATAGCGATATAGACGTATATAATGTTCCCACCGAGAAGTAGGGTCCGGAGCGCCAGGAATGTTGTAAAATATTACATCCGAGATGTTATTTTGCCTTAGGTTAGGATATATAACGTTATAGACGTATATAATGTTCCCACCGAGAAGTAGGGGCCGGCTCGCCGGGAATGTAGTAAAATATAACATCCGAGATGTTAGGTTGCCTTAGGCTAGGATATATAACGTTATAAACGTATATAATGTTGCCACCGAGAAGTAGGTGCCGAAGTGACGGGAATGTTATAAAATATTACATTCGACATGTTAGTTTGCCTTAGGCTAGGAAATATAGCGTTATAGACGTATATAATGTTCCCACCGAGAAGTAGGGGCCGACGTGCCAGGAATGTAGTAAGATATTACATACGAGATGTTAGGTTGCCTTAGGATAGGATATATAACGTTATAGACTTATATACTGTTCCCACCGAGAAGTAGGTGCCGCCGCGGCAGGAATGTTGTAAAATATTACATCCGAGATGTTAGGATTACCTTAGGCTAGGATATATAACGTTATTGACTTATATAATGTTCCCACCGAGAAATAGAGGCCGACGCCCTGGGAATGTTGTAAAATATTACGCTCGGCAAGTTAGGTTGCCTTAGGCTATGATATATAGCGATATAGACGTATATAATATTCCCACCGAGAAGTGGGGGCCGGCGCGCCAGGAATGTAGTAAAATATTACATCCGAGATGTTAGGTTGCCTTATGCTAGGATATGTTAAGTTATAGACGTATATAATGTTCCCACCGAGAAATAGGTGCCGGCGCGCCAGGAATGTTGCAAAATATTACATCCGAGATGTTAGGATTGCCTTAGGCTAAGATATATAACGTTATAGACGTATATAATGTTCCCACCGAGAAGTAGGGGCCGAAGTGACGGGAATGTTGTAAAATATTACATCCGAGATGTTAAGTTGCCTTAGGTTAGGATATATAACGTTATTGACTTATATAATGTTCCCACCGAGAAATAGGGGCCGACGCCCTGGGAATGTTGTAAAATATTACGCTCGGCAAGTTAGGTTGCCTTAGGCTATGATATATAGCGATATAGACGTATATAATATTCCCACCGAGAAGTGGGGGCCGGCGCGCCAGGAATGTAGTAAAACATTACATCCGAGATGTTAGGTTGCCTTAGGCTAGGATATGTAAAGTTATAGACGTATATAATGTTCCCACCGAGAAATAGGTGCCGACGCGCCAGGAATGTTGTAAAATATTACATCCGAGATGTTAGGATTGCCTTAGGCTAAGATATATAACGTTATAGACGTATATAATGTTCCCACCGACAAGTAGGGGCCGGCGCGCCGGGAATGTAGTAAAGTATAACATCCGAGATGTTAGGTTGCCTTAGACTAGGATATATAACGCTATAGACGTATATAATGTTCCCACCGAGAAGTAGGTGCCGAAGTGACGGGAATGTTGTAAAATATTACATTCGACATGTTAGTTTTCCTTAGGCTAGGATATATAGCGTTATATACGTATATAATGTTCCCACCGAGAAGTAGGGGCCGACGTGCCAGGAATGTAGTAAAATATTACATACGAGATGTTAGGTTGCCTTAGGTTAGGATATATAACGTTATAGACATATATAATGTTCCACCCGAGAAGTAGGGGCCGACGCGCCAGGAATGCTGTAAAATATTACATTCGACATGTTAGGATTGCCTTAGGCTAGGATATATAGCGTTATAGACTTATATAATGTTCCCACCGAGAAGTAGTGGCCTACACGCCAGGAATGTTATCAAATATTACTTCCGAGATGTTAGGTTCCCTTAGGTTAGGATATATAACGTTATAGACGTATATAATGTTCCCACCGTGAAGTAGGGGCCGACGAGCCAGGAATGTTGTGAAATATTACGCTCGACATGTTAGGTTGCCTTAGACTATGATATATAGCGATATAGACGTATATAATATTCCCACCGAGAAGTGGGGGCCGGCGCGCCAGGAATGTAGTAAAATATTACATCCGAGATGTTAGGTTGCCTTATGCTAGGATATGTTAAGTTATAGACGTATATAATGTTCCCACCGAGAAATAGGTGCCGGCGCGCCAGGAATGTTGCAAAATATTACATTCGACATGTTAGTTTTCCTTAGGCTAGGATATATAGCGTTATATACGTATATAATGTTCCCACCGAGAAGTAGGGGCCGACGTGCCAGGAATGTAGTAAAATATTACATCCGAGATGTTAGGTTGCCTTAGGCTAGGATATGTAAAGTTATAGACGTATATAATGTTCCCACCGAGAAATAGGTGCCGGCGCGCCAGGAATGTTGCAAAATATTACATCCGAGATGTTAGGATTGCCTTAGGCTAAGATATATATCGTTATAGACGTATATAATGTTCCCACCGAGAAGTAGGGGCCGAAGTGACGGGAATGTTGTAAAATATTACATCCGAGGTGTTAGGTTGCCTTAGGTTAGGATATATAACGTTATTGACTTATATAATGTTCCCACCGAGAAATAGGGGCCGACGCCCTGGGAATGTTGTAAAATATTACGCTCGGCAAGTTAGGTTGCCTTAGGCTATGATATATAGCGATATAGACGTATATAATATTCCCACCGAGAAGTGGGGGCCGGCGCGCCAGGAATGTAGTAAAACATTACATCCGAGATGTTAGGTTGCCTTAGGCTAGGATATGTAAAGTTATAGACGTATATAATGTTCCCACCGAGAAATAGGTGCCGACGCGCCAGGAATGTTGTAAAATATTACATCCGAGATGTTAGGATTGCCTTAGGCTAAGATATATAACGTTATAGACGTATATAATGTTCCCACCGACAAGTAGGGGCCGGCGCGCCGGGAATGTAGTAAAGTATAACATCCGAGATGTTAGGTTGCCTTAGACTAGGATATATAACGCTATAGACGTATATAATGTTCCCACCGAGAAGTAGGTGCTGAAGTGACGGGAATGTTGTAAAATATTACATTCGACATGTTAGTTTTCCTTAGGCTAGGATATATAGCGTTATATACGTATATAATGTTCCCACCGAGAAGTAGGGGCCGACGTGCCAGGAATGTAGTAAAATATTACATACGAGATGTTAGGTTGCCTTAGGTTAGGATATATAACGTTATAGACATATATAATGTTCCACCCGAGAAGTAGGGGCCGACGCGCCAGGAATGCTGTAAAATATTACATTCGACATGTTAGGATTGCCTTTGGCTAGGATTTATAACGTTATAGACGTATATGATATTCCCACCGAGAATTGCGGGCCTACACGCGAGGAACGTTATCAAATATTACTTCCGAGATGTTAGGTTCCCTTAGGTTAGGATATATAACGTTATAGACGTATATAATGTTGCCACCGAGAAGTAGGGGCCGACGAGCCAGGAATGTTGAAAAATATTACGCTCGACATGTTAGGTTGCCTTAGACTATGATATATAGCGATATAGACGTATATAACATTCCCACCGAGAAGTGGGGGCCGGCGCGCCAGGAATGTAGTAAAATATTACATCCGAGATGTTAGGTTGCCTTAGGCTAGGATATGTAAAGTTATAGACGTATATAATGTTCCCACCGAGAAATAGGTGCCGGCGCGCCAGGAATGTTGCAAAATATTACATCCGAGATGTTAGGATTGCCTTAGGCTAAGATATATATCGTTATAGACGTATATAATGTTCCCACCGAGAAGTAGGGGCCGAAGTGACAGGAATGTTGTAAAATATTACATCCGAGGTGTTAGGTTGCCTTAGGTTAGGATATATAACGTTATTGACTTATATAATGTTCCCACCGAGAAATAGGGGCCGACGCCCTGGGAATGTTGTAAAATATTACGCTCGGCAAGTTAGGTTGCCTTAGGCTATGATATATAGCGATATAGACGTATATAATATTCCCACCGAGAAGTGGGGGCCGGCGCGCCAGGCATGCAGTAAAATATTACATCCGAGATGTTAGGTTGCCTTAGGATAGGATATATTACGTTATAGACTTATATACTGTTCCCACCGAGAAGTAGGTGCCGACGCGCCAGGAATGTTGTAAAATATTACTTCCGAGATGTTAGGTTGCCTTACGTTATGATATATAGCGATATAGACGTATATAATGTTCCCACCGAGAAGTAGGGTCCGGCGCGCCAGGAATGTAGTAAAATATTACATCCGAGATGTTATTTTGCCTTAGGTTAGGATATATAACGTTATAGACGTATATAATGTTCCACCCGAGAAGTAGGAACCGACGCGCCAGGAATGCTGTAAAATATTACATTCGACATGTTAGGATTGCCTTTGGCTAGGATATATAACGTTATAGACGTATATAATGTTCCCACCGAGAAGTAGGGGTCGGTGCGCCACGAATGTAGTAAAATATTACATCCGAGATGTTAGGTTGCCTTAGACTAGGGTATATAATGTTATAGACGTATATAATGTTCCCACCGAGAAGTAGTGGCCGACGTGCCAGGAATGTAGTAAAATATTACATACGAGATGTTAGGTTGCCTTAGGTTAGGATATATAACGTTATAGACGTATATAATGTTCCACCCGAGAAGTAGGAGCCGACGCGCCAGGAATGCTGTAAAATATTACATTCGACATGTTAGGATTGCCTTTGGCTAGGATATATAACGTTATAGACGTATATGATATTCCCACCGAGAACTACGGGCCTACACGCGAGGAACGTTATCAAATATTACTTCCGAGATGTTAGGTTCCCTTAGGTTAGGATATATGACGTTATAGACGTATATAATGTTGCCACCGAGAAGTAGGTGCCGGCGCGCCAGGAATGTAGTAAAATATTACATCCGAGATGTTAGGTTGCCTTAGGCTAGGATATGTAAAGTTATAGACGTATATAATGTTCCCACCGAGAAGTAGGGGCCGAAGTGACGGGAATGTTGTAAAATATTACATTCGACATGTTAGGTTGCCTTAGGCTAAGAAATATAGCGTTATAGACGTATATAATGTTCCCACCGAGAAGTAGGGGCCGACGTGCCAGGAATGTAGTAAGATATTACATCCGAGATGTTAGGTTGCCTTAGGATAGGATATATAACGTTATAGACTTATATACTGTTCCCACCGAGAAGTAGGTGCCGCCGCGGCAGGAATGTTGTAAAATATTACATCCGAGATGTTAGGATTACCTTAGGCTAGGATATATAACGTTATTGACTTATATAATGTTCCCACCGAGAAATAGGAGCCGACGCCCTGGGAATGTTGTAAAATATTACGCTCGGCAAGTTAGGTTGCCTTAGGCTATGATATATAGCGATATAGACGTATATAATATTCCCACCGAGAAGTGGGGGCCGGCGCGCCAGGAATGTAGTAAAATATTACATCCGAGATGTTAGGTTGCCTTAGGATAGCATATGTAAAGTTATAGACGTATATAATGTTCCCACCGAGAAATAGGTGCCGGCGCGCCAGGAATGTTGCAAAATATTACATCCGAGATGTTAGGATTGCCTTAGGCTAAGATATATAACGTTATAGACGTATATAATGTTCCCACCGAGAAGTAGGGGCCGAAGTGACGGGAATGTTGTAAAATATTACATCCGAGATGTTAAGTTGCCTTAGGTTAGGATATATAACGTTATTGACTTATATAATGTTCCCACCGAGAAATAGGGGCCGACGCCCTGGGAATGTTGTAAAATATTACGCTCGGCAAGTTAGGTTGCCTTAGGCTATGATATATAGCGATATAGACGTATATAATATTCCCACCGAGAAGTGGGGGCCGGCGCGCCAGGAATGTAGTAAAACATTACATCCGAGATGTTAGGTTGCCTTAGGCTAGGATATGTAAAGTTATAGACGTATATAATGTTCCCACCGAGAAATAGGTGCCGACGCGCCAGGAATGTTGTAAAATATTACATCCGAGATGTTAGGTTGCCTTAGACTAGGATATATAACGCTATAGACGTATATAATGTTCCCACCGAGAAGTAGGTGCCGAAGTGACGGGAATGTCGTAAAATGTTACATTCGACATGTTAGTTTGCCTTAGGCTAGGATATATAGCGTTATAGACTTATATAATGTTCCCACCGAGAAGTAGTGGCCGACGTGCCAGGAACGTAGTAAAATATTACATCCGAGATGTTAGGATTGCCTTAGGCTGGGACATATAACGTTATAGACGTATATACCGTTCCCACCGTGAAGTAGGTGCCGACGCGCCAGGAATGTTGTAAAATATTACATTCGACATGTTATGTTGCCTTAAGCTAGGATATGTAGCGTTATAGACGTATATAACGTTCCCACCGAGAAGTAGGGGCCGAAGTGCCGGGAATGTTGTAAAATATTACATTAGACATGTTAGGTTGCCTTAGGCTAGGATATGTAACATTATAGACGTATATAATGTTCCCACCGTGAAGTAGGGGCCAACGAGCCAGGAATGTAATAAAATATTACATCCGAGATGTTAGGCTGCCTTAGGCTAGGATATATAACGTTATAGACGTATATAATGTTACCACAGAGAAATAGGTACTTGCACGCCAGGAATGTTGTAAAATATTACGGTAGAGATGATAGGTTGCTTAGGATAGGATATATAACGGTATTGACTTGTATAATATTCCCAGCGAGAAATCGGGGCCGACGAGCTAGGAATGTTGTAAAATATTACATCCGAGATGTTAGGTTGCTTTAGGTTAGGATATATATTGTTATAGACGTATATGATGTTCCTACCGAGACTTGGGGACCGACATGCCAGGAATCTTGTACAATATTACATCCCAGATGTTAGGTTGCTTTAGCTTAGGATATACAACGTTATAGACGTATATAATGTCCCCATCGAGAAGCAGGCGACGACACGCCAGGAATGTTTGTAAAATATTACATCCCAGATGTTAGCTTGCGTTAGGTTAGGATATACAACCTTATAGACGTATATAATTTCTCCATCGAGAAGCAGGAGACGACACGCAAGGAATGTTGTAAAATGTTACATCCCAGATGTTAGGTTGCGTTAGGCTAGGACACATATCGTTATAGACGTATACAATGTTCACACAGAGAAGTAGGGACCGACATGCCAGGAATGTTGTAAAATATTACATTCGAGATGTTAGGTTGCCTTAGGCTAGCATATATAACGTTATAGACGTATACAATGTTCCCACAGAGAAGTAGGGACCGAAATGCCAGGAATGTTGTAAAATATTACATCCGAGATGTAAGGTTGCCTTAGGTTAAGATATACAACGTTATAGACGCATAGAATGATCCCACCGAGATGTAGGGACCGACATGCCAGGAATGTTGTCAAATATTACATCCCAGATGTTAGGTTGCCTTAGGCTAGGATATATAACGTTATAGACGTATATAATGTTACCACCGAGAACTACGGGCCGACACGTCAGGAATGATGTAAAATATTACATTCGACATGTTAGGTCGCCTTAGGCTAGGATATATAACGTTATAGACGTATATAATGTTCCCACCGTGAAGTACGGGCGGACACGCCAGGAATGTTGTCAACTATTACATCCGAGATGTTAGGTTGCCTTAGGTTAGGATATATAACGTTATAGACGTATACAACGTTTCCACCGAGAAGTAGGGACCGACATGCCAGGAATTTTGTAAAATATTACATTCGACATGTTAGGCTGCTTTAGGTTAGGATATATAACGTTATAGACGTATATAATGTTCCTACCGAGACTTGGGGACCGATATGCCAGGAATCTTGTAAAATATTACATCCCAGATGTTAGGTTGCTTTAGGTTAGGATATAGAACGTTATAGACGTATATAATGTCCCCATCGAGAAGTACGGGCGGACACGCCAGGAATGTTGTCAATTATTACATCCGAGATGTTAGATTGCCTTAGGTTAGGATATATAACGTTATAGACGTATACAATGTCCCCATCCAGAAGTAGGCGACGACACGACAGGAATATTAAATTCCAGATTTTAGGTTGAGTTAGGTTAGCATATACAACGTTATAGACTTATATAATGTCCCCATCGAGAAGCAGGCGACGACGTGTCATGAATGTTGTAAGATATTACACCCGAGATGTTAGGTTCCCTTAGGTTAGGATATATAACGTTATAGACGTATATAATGTTCCCACCGAAAAATAGGAGCCGACGCGCCAGGAATGTTGTAAATTATTACATCCGAGATGTTAGGATTGCCTTAGGCTAGGATATATAACGTTATAGACGTACATAATGTTCCCACCGAGAAGTAGGGGTCGGTGCGCCACGAATGTAGTAAAATATTACATCCGAGATGTTAGGTTGCCTTAGACTAGGGTATATAATGTTATAGACGTATATAATGTTCCCACCGAGAAGTAGGGGCCGAAGTGACGGGAATGTTGTAAAATATTACATTCGACATGTTAGGTTGCCTTAGGCTAGGAAATATAGCGTTATAGACGTATATAATGTTCCCACCGAGAAGTAGGGGCCGACGTGCCAGGAATGTAGTAAAATATTACATCCGAGATGTTAGGTTGCCTTAGGATAGGATATATAACGTTATAGACTTATATACTGTTCCCACCGAGAAGTAGGTGCCGACGCGCCAGGAATGTTGTAAAATATTACTTCCGAGATGTTAGGTTGCCTTACGTTATGATATATAGCGATATAGACGTATATAATGTTCCCACCGAGAAGTAGGGTCCGGAGCGCCAGGAATGTTGTAAAATATTACATCCGAGAAGTTATTTTGCCTTAGGTTAGGATATATAACGTTATAGACGTATATAATGTTCCCACCGAGAAGTAGGGGCCGGCTCGCCGGGAATGTAGTAAAATATAACATCCGAGATGTTAGGTTGCCTTAGGCTAGGATATATAACGTTATAAACGTATATAATGTTGCCACCGAGAAGTAGGTGCCGAAGTGACGGGAATGTTATAAAATATTACATTCGACATGTTAGTTTGCCTTAGGCTAGGAAATATAGCGTTATAGACGTATATAATGTTCCCACCGAGAAGTAGGGGCCGACGTGCCAGGAATGTAGTAAGATATTACATACGAGATGTTAGGTTGCCTTAGGATAGGATATATAACGTTATAGACTTATATACTGTTCCCACCGAGAAGTAGGTGCCGCCGCGGCAGGAATGTTGTAAAATATTACATCCGAGATGTTAGGATTACCTTAGGCTAGGATATATAACGTTATTGACTTATATAATGTTCCCACCGAGAAATAGGGGCCGACGCCCTGGGAATGTTGTAAAATATTACGCTCGGCAAGTTAGGTTGCCTTAGGCTATGATATATAGCGATATAGACGTATATAATATTCCCACCGAGAAGTGGGGGCCGGCGCGCCAGGAATGTAGTAAAATATTACATCCGAGATGTTAGGTTGCCTTATGCTAGGATATGTTAAGTTATAGACGTATATAATGTTCCCACCGAGAAATAGGTGCCGGCGCGCCAGGAATGTTGCAAAATATTACATCCGAGATGTTAGGATTGCCTTAGGCTAAGATATATAACGTTATAGACGTATATAATGTTCCCACCGAGAAGTAGGGGCCGAAGTGACGGGAATGTTGTAAAATATTACATCCGAGATGTTAAGTTGCCTTAGGTTAGGATATATAACGTTATTGACTTATATAATGTTCCCACCGAGAAATAGGGGCCGACGCCCTGGGAATGTTGTAAAATATTACGCTCGGCAAGTTAGGTTGCCTTAGGCTATGATATATAGCGATATAGACGTATATAATATTCCCACCGAGAAGTGGGGGCCGGCGCGCCAGGAATGTAGTAAAACATTACATCCGAGATGTTAGGTTGCCTTAGGCTAGGATATGTAAAGTTATAGACGTATATAATGTTCCCACCGAGAAATAGGTGCCGACGCGCCAGGAATGTTGTAAAATATTACATCCGAGATGTTAGGATTGCCTTAGGCTAAGATATATAACGTTATAGACGTATATAATGTTCCCACCGACAAGTAGGGGCCGGCGCGCCGGGAATGTAGTAAAGTATAACATCCGAGATGTTAGGTTGCCTTAGACTAGGATATATAACGCTATAGACGTATATAATGTTCCCACCGAGAAGTAGGTGCCGAAGTGACGGGAATGTTGTAAAATATTACATTCGACATGTTAGTTTTCCTTAGGCTAGGATATATAGCGTTATATACGTATATAATGTTCCCACCGAGAAGTAGGGGCCGACGTGCCAGGAATGTAGTAAAATATTACATACGAGATGTTAGGTTGCCTTAGGTTAGGATATATAACGTTATAGACATATATAATGTTCCACCCGAGAAGTAGGGGCCGACGCGCCAGGAATGCTGTAAAATATTACATTCGACATGTTAGGATTGCCTTAGGCTAGGATATATAGCGTTATAGATTTATATAATGTTCCCACCGAGAAGTAGTGGCCTACACGCCAGGAATGTTATCAAATATTACTTCCGAGATGTTAGGTTCCCTTAGGTTAGGATATATAACGTTATAGACGTATATAATGTTCCCACCGTGAAGTAGGGGCCGACGAGCCAGGAATGTTGTGAAATATTACGCTCGACATGTTAGGTTGCCTTAGACTATGATATATAGCGATATAGACGTATATAATATTCCCACCGAGAAGTGGGGGCCGGCGCGCCAGGAATGTAGTAAAATATTACATCCGAGATGTTAGGTTGCCTTATGCTAGGATATGTTAAGTTATAGACGTATATAATGTTCCCACCGAGAAATAGGTGCCGGCGCGCCAGGAATGTTGCAAAATATTACATCCGAGATGTTAGGATTGCCTTAGGCTAAGATATATAACGTTATAGACGTATATAATGTTCCCACCGAGAAGTAGGGGCCGAAGTGACGGGAATGTTGTAAAATATTACATCCGAGATGTTAAGTTGCCTTAGGTTAGGATATATAACGTTATTGACTTATATAATGTTCCCACCGAGAAATAGGGGCCGACGCCCTGGGAATGTTGTAAAATATTACGCTCGGCAAGTTAGGTTGCCTTAGGCTATGATATATAGCGATATAGACGTATATAATATTCCCACCGAGAAGTGGGGGCCGGCGCGCCAGGAATGTAGTAAAACATTACATCCGAGATGTTAGGTTGCCTTAGGCTAGGATATGTAAAGTTATAGACGTATATAATGTTCCCACCGAGAAATAGGTGCCGACGCGCCAGGAATGTTGTAAAATATTACATCCGAGATGTTAGGATTGCCTTAGGCTAAGATATATAACGTTATAGACGTATATAATGTTCCCACCGACAAGTAGGGGCCGGCGCGCCGGGAATGTAGTAAAGTATAACATCCGAGATGTTAGGTTGCCTTAGACTAGGATATATAACGCTATAGACGTATATAATGTTCCCACCGAGAAGTAGGTGCCGAAGTGACGGGAATGTTGTAAAATATTACATTCGACATGTTAGTTTTCCTTAGGCTAGGATATATAGCGTTATATACGTATATAATGTTCCCACCGAGAAGTAGGGGCCGACGTGCCAGGAATGTAGTAAAATATTACATACGAGATGTTAGGTTGCCTTAGGTTAGGATATATAACGTTATAGACATATATAATGTTCCACCCGAGAAGTAGGGGCCGACGCGCCAGGAATGCTGTAAAATATTACATTCGACATGTTAGGATTGCCTTAGGCTAGGATATATAGCGTTATAGATTTATATAATGTTCCCACCGAGAAGTAGTGGCCTACACGCCAGGAATGTTATCAAATATTACTTCCGAGATGTTAGGTTCCCTTAGGTTAGGATATATAACGTTATAGACGTATATAATGTTCCCACCGTGAAGTAGGGGCCGACGAGCCAGGAATGTTGTGAAATATTACGCTCGACATGTTAGGTTGCCTTAGACTATGATATATAGCGATATAGACGTATATAATATTCCCACCGAGAAGTGGGGGCCGGCGCGCCAGGAATGTAGTAAAATATTACATCCGAGATGTTAGGTTGCCTTATGCTAGGATATGTTAAGTTATAGACGTATATAATGTTCCCACCGAGAAATAGGTGCCGGCGCGCCAGGAATGTTGCAAAATATTACATCCGAGATGTTAGGATTGCCTTAGGCTAAGATATATAACGTTATAGACGTATATAATGTTCCCACCGAGAAGTAGGGGCCGAAGTGACGGGAATGTTGTAAAATATTACATCCGAGATGTTAAGTTGCCTTAGGTTAGGATATATAACGTTATTGACTTATATAATGTTCCCACCGAGAAATAGGGGCCGACGCCCTGGGAATGTTGTAAAATATTACGCTCGGCAAGTTAGGTTGCCTTAGGCTATGATATATAGCGATATAGACGTATATAATATTCCCACCGAGAAGTGGGGGCCGGCGCGCCAGGAATGTAGTAAAACATTACATCCGAGATGTTAGGTTGCCTTAGGCTAGGATATGTAAAGTTATAGACGTATATAATGTTCCCACCGAGAAATAGGTGCCGACGCGCCAGGAATGTTGTAAAATATTACATCCGAGATGTTAGGATTGCCTTAGGCTAAGATATATAACGTTATAGACGTATATAATGTTCCCACCGACAAGTAGGGGCCGGCGCGCCGGGAATGTAGTAAAGTATAACATCCGAGATGTTAGGTTGCCTTAGACTAGGATATATAACGCTATAGACGTATATAATGTTCCCACCGAGAAGTAGGTGCCGAAGTGACGGGAATGTTGTAAAATATTACATTCGACATGTTAGTTTTCCTTAGGCTAGGATATATAGCGTTATATACGTATATAATGTTCCCACCGAGAAGTAGGGGCCGACGTGCCAGGAATGTAGTAAAATATTACATCCGAGATGTTAGGTTGCCTTAGGCTAGGATATGTAAAGTTATAGACGTATATAATGTTCCCACCGAGAAATAGGTGCCGGCGCGCCAGGAATGTTGCAAAATATTACATCCGAGATGTTAGGATTGCCTTAGGCTAAGATATATATCGTTATAGACGTATATAATGTTCCCACCGAGAAGTAGGGGCCGAAGTGACGGGAATGTTGTAAAATATTACATCCGAGGTGTTAGGTTGCCTTAGGTTAGGATATATAACGTTATTGACTTATATAATGTTCCCACCGAGAAATAGGGGCCGACGCCCTGGGAATGTTGTAAAATATTACGCTCGGCAAGTTAGGTTGCCTTAGGCTATGATATATAGCGATATAGACGTATATAATATTCCTACCGAGAAGTGGGGGCCGGCGCGCCAGGAATGTAGTAAAACATTACATCCGAGATGTTAGGTTGCCTTAGGCTAGGATATGTAAAGTTATAGACGTATATAATGTTCCCACCGAGAAATAGGTGCCGACGCGCCAGGAATGTTGTAAAATATTACATCCGAGATGTTAGGATTGCCTTAGGCTAAGATATATAACGTTATAGACGTATATAATGTTCCCACCGACAAGTAGGGGCCGGCGCGCCGGGAATGTAGTAAAGTATAACATCCGAGATGTTAGGTTGCCTTAGACTAGGATATATAACGCTATAGACGTATATAATGTTCCCACCGAGAAGTAGGTGCTGAAGTGACGGGAATGTTGTAAAATATTACATTCGACATGTTAGTTTTCCTTAGGCTAGGATATATAGCGTTATATACGTATATAATGTTCCCACCGAGAAGTAGGGGCCGACGTGCCAGGAATGTAGTAAAATATTACATACGAGATGTTAGGTTGCCTTAGGTTAGGATATATAACGTTATAGACATATATAATGTTCCACCCGAGAAGTAGGGGCCGACGCGCCAGGAATGCTGTAAAATATTACATTCGACATGTTAGGATTGCCTTTGGCTAGGATATATAACGTTATAGACGTATATGATATTCCCACCGAGAACTGCGGGCCTACACGCGAGGAACGTTATCAAATATTACTTCCGAGATGTTAGGTTCCCTTAGGTTAGGATATATAACGTTATAGACGTATATAATGTTGCCACCGAGAAGTAGGGGCCGACGAGCCAGGAATGTTGAAAAATATTACGCTCGACATGTTAGGTTGCCTTAGACTATGATATATAGCGATATAGACGTATATAACATTCCCACCGAGAAGTGGGGGCCGGCGCGCCAGGAATGTAGTAAAATATTACATCCGAGATGTTAGGTTGCCTTAGGCTAGGATATGTAAAGTTATAGACGTATATAATGTTCCCACCGAGAAATAGGTGCCGGCGCGCCAGGAATGTTGCAAAATATTACATCCGAGATGTTAGGATTGCCTTAGGCTAAGATATATATCGTTATAGACGTATATAATGTTCCCACCGAGAAGTAGGGGCCGAAGTGACGGGAATGTTGTAAAATATTACATCCGAGGTGTTAGGTTGCCTTAGGTTAGGATATATAACGTTATTGACTTATATAATGTTCCCACCGAGAAATAGGGGCCGACGCCCTGGGAATGTTGTAAAATATTACGCTCGGCAAGTTAGGTTGCCTTAGGCTATGATATATAGCGATATAGACGTATATAATGTTCCCACCGAGAAGTAGGGTCCGGCGCGCCAGGAATGTAGTAAAATATTACATCCGAGATGTTATTTTGCCTTAGGTTAGGATATATAACGTTATAGACGTATATAATGTTCCCACCGAGAAGTAGGGGCCGGCGCGCCGGGAATGTAGTAAAATATTACATCCGAGATGTTATTTTGCCTTAGGTTAGGATATATAACGTTATAGACGTATATAACGTTCCCACCGAGAAGTAGGGGCCGGCGCGCCGGGAATGTAGTAAAATATAACATCCGAGATGTTAGGTTGCCTTAGGCTAGGATATATAACGTTATAAACGTATATAATGTTGCCACCGAGAAGTAGGTGCCGAAGTGACGGGAATGTTATAAAATATTACATTCGACATGTTAGTTTGCCTTAGGCTAGGATATATAGCGTTATAGACTTATATAATGTTCCCACCGAGAAGTAGTGGCCGACGTGCCAGGAATGTAGTAAAATATTACATCCGAGATGTTAGGTTGCCTTAGGTTAGGATATATAACGTTATAGACGTATATAGTGTTCCCATCGAGAAGTAGGGGCCGAAGTGACGGGAATGTTGTAAAATATTACATTCGACATGTTAGTTTGCCTTAGGCTAGGATATATAGCGTTATAGACGTATATAATGTTCCCACCGAGAAGTAGGGGCCGACGTGCCAGGAATGTAGTAAAATATTACATACGAGATGTTAGGTTGCCTTAGGTTAGGATATATAACGTTATAGACGTATATAATGTTCCACCCGAGAAGTAGGAACCGACGCGCCAGGAATGCTGTAAAATATTACATTCGACATGTTAGGATTGCCTTTGGCTAGGATATATAACGTTATAGACGTATATGATATTCCCACCGAGAACTACGGACCTACACGCGAGGAACGTTATCAAATATTACTTCCGAGATGTTAGGTTCCCTTAGGTTAGGATATATAACGTTATAGACGTATATAATGTTGCCACCGAGAAGTAGGGGCCGGCGCGCCAGGAATGTAGTAAAATATTACATCCGAGATGTTAGGTTGCCTTAGGCTAGGATATGTAAAGTTATAGACGTATATAATGTACCCACCGAGAAGTAGGGGCCGAAGTGACGGGAATGTTGTAAAATATTACATCCGAGATGTTAGGTTGCCTTAGGTTAGGATATATAACGTTATTGACTTATATAATGTTCCCACCGAGAAATAGGGGCCGACGCCCTGGGAATGTTGTAAAATATTACGCTCGGCAAGTTAGGTTGCCTTAGGCTATGATATATAGCGATATAGACGTATATAATATTCTCACCGAGAAGTGGGGGCCGGCGCGCCAGGAATGCAGTAAAATATTACATCCGAGATGTTAGGTTGCCTTAGGCTAGGATATGTAAAGTTATAGACGTATATAATGTTCCCAACGAGAAATAGATGCCGGCGCGCCAGGAATGTTGTAAAATATTACATCCGAGATGCTAGCATTACCTTAGGCTAGGATATATAACGTTATAGACGTATATGATGTTCCCACCGAGAAGTAGGTGCCGAAGTGACGGGAATGTAGTAAAATATAACATCCGAGATGTTAGTTTGCCTTAGGCTAGGATATATAGCGTTATAGACTTATATAATGTTCCCACCGAGAAGTAGTGGCCGACGTGCCAGGAACGTAGTAAAATATTACATCCGAGATGTTAGGTTGCCTTAGGTTAGGATATATAACATTATTGACTTATATACTGTTCCCACCGAGAAGTAGATGCCGACGCGCCAGGAATGTTGTAAATTATTACATCCGAGATGTTAGGATTGCCTTAGGCTAGGATATATAACGTTATTGACTTATATAATGTTCCCACCGAGAAATAGGGGCCGACGCCCTGGGAATGTTGTAAAATATTACGCTCGGCAAGTTAGGTTGCCTTAGGCTATGATATATAGCGATATAGACGTATACAATATTCTCACCGAGAAGTGGGGGCCGGCGCGCCAGTATTGCAGTAAAATATTACATCCGAGATGTTAGGTTGCCTTAGGCTAGGATATGTAAAGTTATAGACGTATATAATGTTCCCAACGAGAAATAGATGCCGGCGCGCCAGGAATGTTGTAAAATATTACATCCGAGATGTTAGCATTACCTTAGGCTAGGATATATAACGTTATAGACGTATATGATGTTCCCACCGAGAAGTAGGTGCCGAAGTGACGGGAATGTAGTAAAATATAACATCCGAGATGTTAGTTTGCCTTAGGCTAGGATATATAGCGTTATAGACTTATATAATGTTCCCACCGAGAAGTAGTGGCCGACGTGCCAGGAACGTAGTAAAATATTACATCCGAGATGTTAGGTTGCCTTAGGTTAGGATATATAACATTATTGACTTATATACTGTTCCCACCGAGAAGTTGATGCCGACGCGCCAGGAATGTTGTAAATTATTACATCCGAGATGTTAGGATTGCCTTAGGCTAGGATATATAACGTTATAGACGTATATAATGTTCCCACCGAGAAGTAGGGGTCGGTGCGCCACGAATGTAGTAAAATATTACATCCGAGATGTTAGGTTGCCTTAGACTAGGGTATATAATGTTATAGACGTATATAATGTTCCCACCGAGAAGTAGTGGCCGACGTGCCAGGAATGTAGTAAAATATTACATACGAGATGTTAGGTTGCCTTAGGTTAGGATATATAACGTTATAGACGTATATAATGTTCCACCCGAGAAGTAGGAGCCGACGCGCCAGGAATGCTGTAAAATATTACATTCGACATGTTAGGATTGCCTTTGGCTAGGATATATAACGTTATAGACGTATATGATATTCCCACCGAGAACTACGGGCCTACACGCGAGGAACGTTATCAAATATTACTTCCGAGATGTTAGGTTCCCTTAGGTTAGGATATATGACGTTATAGACGTATATAATGTTGCCACCGAGAAGTAGGTGCCGGCGCGCCAGGAATGTAGTAAAATATTACATCCGAGATGTTAGGTTGCCTTAGGCTAGGATATGTAAAGTTATAGACGTATATAATGTTCCCACCGAGAAGTAGGGGCCGAAGTGACGGGAATGTTGTAAAATATTACATTCGACATGTTAGGTTGCCTTAGGCTAAGAAATATAGCGTTATAGACGTATATAATGTTCCCACCGAGAAGTAGGGGCCGACGTGCCAGGAATGTAGTAAGATATTACATCCGAGATGTTAGGTTGCCTTAGGATAGGATATATAACGTTATAGACTTATATACTGTTCCCACCGAGAAGTAGGTGCCGCCGCGGCAGGAATGTTGTAAAATATTACATCCGAGATGTTAGGATTACCTTAGGCTAGGATATATAACGTTATTGACTTATATAATGTTCCCACCGAGAAATAGGAGCCGACGCCCTGGGAATGTTGTAAAATATTACGCTCGGCAAGTTAGGTTGCCTTAGGCTATGATATATAGCGATATAGACGTATATAATATTCCCACCGAGAAGTGGGGGCCGGCGCGCCAGGAATGTAGTAAAATATTACATCCGAGATGTTAGGTTGCCTTAGGATAGCATATGTAAAGTTATAGACGTATATAATGTTCCCACCGAGAAATAGGTGCCGGCGCGCCAGGAATGTTGCAAAATATTACATCCGAGATGTTAGGATTGCCTTAGGCTAAGATATATAACGTTATAGACGTATATAATGTTCCCACCGAGAAGTAGGGGCCGAAGTGACGGGAATGTTGTAAAATATTACATCCGAGATGTTAAGTTGCCTTAGGTTAGGATATATAACGTTATTGACTTATATAATGTTCCCACCGAGAAATAGGGGCCGACGCCCTGGGAATGTTGTAAAATATTACGCTCGGCAAGTTAGGTTGCCTTAGGCTATGATATATAGCGATATAGACGTATATAATATTCCCACCGAGAAGTGGGGGCCGGCGCGCCAGGAATGTAGTAAAACATTACATCCGAGATGTTAGGTTGCCTTAGGCTAGGATATGTAAAGTTATAGACGTATATAATGTTCCCACCGAGAAATAGGTGCCGACGCGCCAGGAATGTTGTAAAATATTACATCCGAGATGTTAGGATTGCCTTAGGCTAAGATATATAACGTTATAGACGTATATAATGTTCCCACCGACAAGTAGGGGCCGGCGCGCCGGGAATGTAGTAAAGTATAACATCCGAGATGTTAGGTTGCCTTAGACTAGGATATATAACGCTATAGACGTATATAATGTTCCCACCGAGAAGTAGGTGCCGAAGTGACGGGAATGTTGTAAAATATTACATTCGACATGTTAGTTTTCCTTAGGCTAGGATATATAGCGTTATATACGTATATAATGTTCCCACCGAGAAGTAGGGGCCGACGTGCCAGGAATGTAGTAAAATATTACATACGAGATGTTAGGTTGCCTTAGGTTAGGATATATAACGTTATAGACATATATAATGTTCCACCCGAGAAGTAGGGGCCGACGCGCCAGGAATGCTGTAAAATATTACATTCGACATGTTAGGATTGCCTTTGGCTAGGATATATAACGTTATAGACGTATATGATATTCCCACCGAGAACTACGGGCCTACACGCGAGGAACGTTATCAAATATTACTTCCGAGATGTTAGGTTCCCTTAGGTTAGGATATATAACGTTATAGACGTATATAATGTTGCCACCGAGAAGTAGGGGCCGACGAGCCAGGAATGTTGAAAAATATTACGCTCGACATGTTAGGTTGCCTTAGACTATGATATATAGCGATATAGACGTATATAACATTCCCACCGAGAAGTGGGGGCCGGCGCGCCAGGAATGTAGTAAAATATTACATCCGAGATGTTAGGTTGCCTTAGGCTAGGATATATATCGTTATAGACGTGTATAATGTTCCCACCGAGAAGTAGGGGCCGAAGTGACGGGAATGTTGTAAAATATTACATCCGAGGAGTTAGGTTGCCTTAGGTTAGGATATATAACGTTATTGACTTATATAATGTTCCCACCGAGAAATAGGGGCCGACGCCCTGGGAATGTTGTAAAATATTACGCTCGGCAAGTTAGGTTGCCTTAGGCTATGATATATAGCGATATAGAAGTATATAATATTCCCACCGAGAAGTGGGGGCCGGCGCGCCAGGAATGCAGTAAAATATTACATCCGAGATGTTAGGTTGCCTTAGGCTAGGATATGTAAAGTTATAGTAGTATATAATGTTCCCAACGAGGAATAGATGCCGGCGCGCCAGGAATGTTGTAAAATATTACATCCGAGATGTTAGCATTACCTTAGGCTAGGATATATAACGTTATAGACGTATATGATGTTCCCACCGAGAAGTAGGTGCCGAAGTGACGGGAATGTAGTAAAATATAACATCCGAGATGTTAGTTTGCCTTAGGCTAGGATATATAGCGTTATAGACTTATATAATGTTCCCAACGAGATGTAGTGGCCGACGTGCCAGGAACGTAGTAAAATATTACATCCGAGATGTTAGGTTGCCTTAGGTTAGGATATATAACATTATTGACTTATATACTGTTCCCACCGAGAAGTAGATTCCGACGCGCCAGGAATGTTGTAAATTATTACATTCGAGATGTTAGGATTGCCTTAGGCTAGGATATATAACGTTATAGACTTATATAATGTTCCCACCGAGAAGTAGGGGTCGGTGCGCCACGAATGTAGTAAAATATTACATCCGAGATGTTAGGTTGCCTTAGACTAGGGTATATAATGTTATAGACGTATATAATGTTCCCACCGAGAAGTAGGGGTCGGTGCGCGTCGAATGTAGTAAAATATTACATCCGAGATGTTAGGTTGCCTTAGGATAGGATATATAACGTTATAGACTTATATACTGTTCCCACCGAGAAGTAGGTGCCGACGCGCCAGGAATGTTGTAAAATATTACTTCCGAGATGTTAGGTTGCCTTACGTTATGATATATAGCGATATAGACGTATATAATGTTCCCACCGAGAAGTAGGGTCCGGCGCGCCAGGAATGTAGTAAAATATTACATCCGAGATGTTATTTTGCCTTAGGTTAGGATATATAACGTTATAGACGTATATAATGTTCCCACCGAGAAGTAGGGGCCGGCGCGCCGGGAATGTAGTAAAATATAACATCCGAGATGTTAGGTTGCTTTAGGCTAGGATATATAACGTTATAAACGTATATAATGTTGCCACCGAGAAGTAGGTGCCGAAGTGACGGGAATGTTTTAAAATATTACATTCGACATGTTAGTTTGCCTTAGGCTAGGATATATAGCGTTATAGACTTATATAATGTTCCCACCGAGAAGTAGTGGCCGACGTGCCAGGAATGTAGTAAAATATTACATCCGAGATGTTAGGTTGCCTTAGGCTAGGATATGTAAAGTTATAGACGTATATAATGTTCCACCCGAGAAGTAGGAACCGACGCGCCAGGAATGCTGTAAAATATTACATTCGACATGTTAGGATTGCCTTTGGCTAGGATATATAACGTTATTGACTTATATAATGTTCCCACCGAGAAATAGGGGCCGACGCCCTGGGAATGTTGTAAAATATTACGCTCGGCAAGTTAGGTTGCCTTAGGCTATGATATGTAGCGATATAGACGTATACAATATTCTCACCGAGAAGTGGGGCCCGGCGCGCCAGGATTCCAGTAAAATATTACATCCGAGATGTTAGGTTGCCTTAGGCTAGGATATGTAAAGTTATAGACGTATATAATGTTCCCAACGAGAAATAGATGCCGGCGCGCCAGGAATGTTGTAAAATATTACATCCGATATGTTAGCATTACCTTAGGCTAGGATATATAACGTTATAGACGTATATGATGATCCCACCGAGAAGTAGGTGCCGAAGTGACGGGAATGTAGTAAAATATAACATCCGAGATGTTAGTTTGCCTTAGGCTAGGATATATAGCGTTATAGACTTATATAATGTTCCCACCGAGAAGTAGTGGCCGACGTGCCAGGAACGTAGTAAAATATTACATCCGAGATGTTAGGTTGCCTTAGGTTAGGATATATAACATTATTGACTTATATACTGTTCCCACCGAGAAGTAGATGCCGACGCGCCAGGAATGTTGTAAATTATTACATCCGAGATGTTAGGATTGCCTTAGGCTAGGATATATAACGTTATAGACGTATATAATGTTCCCACCGAGAAGTAGGGGTCGGTGCGCCACGAATGTAGTAAAATATTACATCCGAGATGTTAGGTTGCCTTAGACTAGGGTATATAATGTTATAGACGTATATAATGTTCCCACCGAGAAGTAGTGGCCGACGTGCCAGGAATGTAGTAAAACATTACATACGAGATGTTAGGTTGCCTTAGGTTAGGATATATAACGTTATAGACGTATATAATGTTCCACCCGAGAAGTAGGAGCCGACGTGCCAGGAATGTAGTAAAATATTACATACGAGATGTTAGGTTGCCTTAGGTTAGGATATATAACGTTATAGACGTATATAATGTTCCACCCGAGAAGTAGGAGCCGACGCGCCAGGAATGCTGTAAAATATTACATTCGACATGTTAGGATTGCCTTTGGCTAGGATATATAACGTTATAGACGTATATGATATTCCCACCGAGAACTACGGGCCTACACGCGAGGAACGTTATCAAATATTACTTCCGAGATGTTAGGTTCCCTTAGGTTAGGATATATGACGTTATAGACGTATATAATGTTGCCACCGAGAAGTAGGTGCCGGCGCGCCAGGAATGTAGTAAAATATTACATCCGAGATGTTAGGTTGCCTTAGGCTAGGATATGTAAAGTTATAGACGTATATAATGTTCCCACCGAGAAGTAGGGGCCGAAGTGACGGGAATGTTGTAAAATATTACATTCGACATGTTAGGTTGCCTTAGGCTAAGAAATATAGCGTTATAGACGTATATAATGTTCCCACCGAGAAGTAGGGGCCGACGTGCCAGGAATGTAGTAAGATATTACATCCGAGATGTTAGGTTGCCTTAGGATAGGATATATAACGTTATAGACTTATATACTGTTCCCACCGAGAAGTAGGTGCCGCCGCGGCAGGAATGTTGTAAAATATTACATCCGAGATGTTAGGATTACCTTAGGCTAGGATATATAACGTTATTGACTTATATAATGTTCCCACCGAGAAATAGGAGCCGACGCCCTGGGAATGTTGTAAAATATTACGCTCGGCAAGTTAGGTTGCCTTAGGCTATGATATATAGCGATATAGACGTATATAATATTCCCACCGAGAAGTGGGGGCCGGCGCGCCAGGAATGTAGTAAAATATTACATCCGAGATGTTAGGTTGCCTTAGGATAGCATATGTAAAGTTATAGACGTATATAATGTTCCCACCGAGAAATAGGTGCCGGCGCGCCAGGAATGTTGCAAAATATTACATCCGAGATGTTAGGATTGCCTTAGGCTAAGATATATAACGTTATAGACGTATATAATGTTCCCACCGAGAAGTAGGGGCCGAAGTGACGGGAATGTTGTAAAATATTACATCCGAGATGTTAAGTTGCCTTAGGTTAGGATATATAACGTTATTGACTTATATAATGTTCCCACCGAGAAATAGGGGCCGACGCCCTGGGAATGTTGTAAAATATTACGCTCGGCAAGTTAGGTTGCCTTAGGCTATGATATATAGCGATATAGACGTATATAATATTCCCACCGAGAAGTGGGGGCCGGCGCGCCAGGAATGTAGTAAAACATTACATCCGAGATGTTAGGTTGCCTTAGGCTAGGATATGTAAAGTTATAGACGTATATAATGTTCCCACCGAGAAATAGGTGCCGACGCGCCAGGAATGTTGTAAAATATTACATCCGAGATGTTAGGATTGCCTTAGGCTAAGATATATAACGTTATAGACGTATATAATGTTCCCACCGACAAGTAGGGGCCGGCGCGCCGGGAATGTAGTAAAGTATAACATCCGAGATGTTAGGTTGCCTTAGACTAGGATATATAACGCTATAGACGTATATAATGTTCCCACCGAGAAGTAGGTGCCGAAGTGACGGGAATGTTGTAAAATATTACATTCGACATGTTAGTTTTCCTTAGGCTAGGATATATAGCGTTATATACGTATATAATGTTCCCACCGAGAAGTAGGGGCCGACGTGCCAGGAATGTAGTAAAATATTACATACGAGATGTTAGGTTGCCTTAGGTTAGGATATATAACGTTATAGACATATATAATGTTCCACCCGAGAAGTAGGGGCCGACGCGCCAGGAATGCTGTAAAATATTACATTCGACATGTTAGGATTGCCTTTGGCTAGGATATATAACGTTATAGACGTATATGATATTCCCACCGAGAACTACGGGCCTACACGCGAGGAACGTTATCAAATATTACTTCCGAGATGTTAGGTTCCCTTAGGTTAGGATATATAACGTTATAGACGTATATAATGTTGCCACCGAGAAGTAGGGGCCGACGAGCCAGGAATGTTGAAAAATATTACGCTCGACATGTTAGGTTGCCTTAGACTATGATATATAGCGATATAGACGTATATAACATTCCCACCGAGAAGTGGGGGCCGGCGCGCCAGGAATGTAGTAAAATATTACATCCGAGATGTTAGGTTGCCTTAGGCTAGGATATATATCGTTATAGACGTGTATAATGTTCCCACCGAGAAGTAGGGGCCGAAGTGACGGGAATGTTGTAAAATATTACATCCGAGGAGTTAGGTTGCCTTAGGTTAGGATATATAACGTTATAGACGTATATAATGTTCCCACCGACAAGTAGGGGCCGGCGCGCCGGGAATGTAGTAAAGTATAACATCCGAGATGTTAGGTTGCCTTAGACTAGGATATATAACGCTATAGACGTATATAATGTTCCCACCGAGAAGTAGGTGCCGAAGTGACGGGAATGTTGTAAAATATTACATTCGACATGTTAGTTTTCCTTAGGCTAGGATATATAGCGTTATATACGTATATAATGTTCCCACCGAGAAGTAGGGGCCGACGTGCCAGGAATGTAGTAAAATATTACATACGAGATGTTAGGTTGCCTTAGGTTAGGATATATAACGTTATAGACATATATAATGTTCCACCCGAGAAGTAGGGGCCGACGCGCCAGGAATGCTGTAAAATATTACATTCGACATGTTAGGATTGCCTTTGGCTAGGATATATAACGTTATAGACGTATATGATATTCCCACCGAGAACTACGGGCCTACACGCGAGGAACGTTATCAAATATTACTTCCGAGATGTTAGGTTCCCTTAGGTTAGGATATATAACGTTATAGACGTATATAATGTTGCCACCGAGAAGTAGGGGCCGACGAGCCAGGAATGTTGAAAAATATTACGCTCGACATGTTAGGTTGCCTTAGACTATGATATATAGCGATATAGACGTATATAACATTCCCACCGAGAAGTGGGGGCCGGCGCGCCAGGAATGTAGTAAAATATTACATCCGAGATGTTAGGTTGCCTTAGGCTAGGATATATATCGTTATAGACGTGTATAATGTTCCCACCGAGAAGTAGGGGCCGAAGTGACGGGAATGTTGTAAAATATTACATCCGAGGAGTTAGGTTGCCTTAGGTTAGGATATATAACGTTATTGACTTATATAATGTTCCCACCGAGAAATAGGGGCCGACGCCCTGGGAATGTTGTAAAATATTACGCTCGGCAAGTTAGGTTGCCTTAGGCTATGATATATAGCGATATAGAAGTATATAATATTCCCACCGAGAAGTGGGGGCCGGCGCGCCAGGAATGCAGTAAAATATTACATCCGAGATGTTAGGTTGCCTTAGGCTAGGATATGTAAAGTTATAGTAGTATATAATGTTCCCAACGAGAAATAGATGCCGGCGCGCCAGGAATGTTGTAAAATATTACATCCGAGATGTTAGCATTACCTTAGGCTAGGATATATAACGTTATAGACGTATATGATGTTCCCACCGAGAAGTAGGTGCCGAAGTGACGGGAATGTAGTAAAATATAACATCCGAGATGTTAGTTTGCCTTAGGCTAGGATATATAGCGTTATAGACTTATATAATGTTCCCACCGAGATGTAGTGGCCGACGTGCCAGGAACGTAGTAAAATATTACATCCGAGATGTTAGGTTGCCTTAGGTTAGGATATATAACATTATTGACTTATATACTGTTCCCACCGAGAAGTAGATTCCGACGCGCCAGGAATGTTGTAAATTATTACATTCGAGATGTTAGGATTGCCTTAGGCTAGGATATATAACGTTATAGACTTATATAATGTTCCCACCGAGAAGTAGGGGTCGGTGCGCCACGAATGTAGTAAAATATTACATCCGAGATGTTAGGTTGCCTTAGACTAGGGTATATAATGTTATAGACGTATATAATGTTCCCACCGAGAAGTAGGGGCCGAAGTGACGGGAATGTTGTAAAATATTACATTCGACATGTTAGGTTGCCTTAGGCTAGGAAATATAGCGTTATAGACGTATATAATGTTCCCACCGAGAAGTAGGGGTCGGTGCGCGTCGAATGTAGTAAAATATTACATCCGAGATGTTAGGTTGCCTTAGGATAGGATATATAACGTTATAGACTTATATACTGTTCCCACCGAGAAGTAGGTGCCGACGCGCCAGGAATGTTGTAAAATATTACTTCCGAGATGTTAGGTTGCCTTACGTTATGATATATAGCGATATAGACGTATATAATGTTCCCACCGAGAAGTAGGGTCCGGCGCGCCAGGAATGTAGTAAAATATTACATCCGAGATGTTATTTTGCCTTAGGTTAGGATATATAACGTTATAGACGTATATAATGTTCCCACCGAGAAGTAGGGGCCGGCGCGCCGGGAATGTAGTAAAATATAACATCCGAGATGTTAGGTTGCTTTAGGCTAGGATATATAACGTTATAAACGTATATAATGTTGCCACCGAGAAGTAGGTGCCGAAGTGACGGGAATGTTTTAAAATATTACATTCGACATGTTAGTTTGCCTTAGGCTAGGATATATAGCGTTATAGACTTATATAATGTTCCCACCGAGAAGTAGTGGCCGACGTGCCAGGAATGTAGTAAAATATTACATCCGAGATGTTAGGTTGCCTTAGGCTAGGATATGTAAAGTTATAGACGTATATAATGTTCCACCCGAGAAGTAGGAACCGACGCGCCAGGAATGCTGTAAAATATTACATTCGACATGTTAGGATTGCCTTTGGCTAGGATATATAACGTTATTGACTTATATAATGTTCCCACCGAGAAATAGGGGCCGACGCCCTGGGAATGTTGTAAAATATTACGCTCGGCAAGTTAGGTTGCCTTAGGCTATGATATGTAGCGATATAGACGTATACAATATTCTCACCGAGAAGTGGGGGCCGGCGCGCCAGGATTCCAGTAAAATATTACATCCGAGATGTTAGGTTGCCTTAGGCTAGGATATGTAAAGTTATAGACGTATATAATGTTCCCAACGAGAAATAGATGCCGGCGCGCCAGGAATGTTGTAAAATATTACATCCGAGATGTTAGCATTACCTTAGGCTAGGATATATAACGTTATAGACGTATATGATGATCCCACCGAGAAGTAGGTGCCGAAGTGACGGGAATGTAGTAAAATATAACATCCGAGATGTTAGTTTGCCTTAGGCTAGGATATATAGCGTTATAGACTTATATAATGTTCCCACCGAGAAGTAGTGGCCGACGTGCCAGGAACGTAGTAAAATATTACATCCGAGATGTTAGGTTGCCTTAGGTTAGGATATATAACATTATTGACTTATATACTGTTCCCACCGAGAAGTAGATGCCGACGCGCCAGGAATGTTGTAAATTATTACATCCGAGATGTTAGGATTGCCTTAGGCTAGGATATATAACGTTATAGACGTATATAATGTTCCCACCGAGAAATAGGGGTCGGTGCGCCACGAATGTAGTAAAATATTACATCCGAGATGTTAGGTTGCCTTAGACTAGGGTATATAATGTTATAGACGTATATAATGTTCCCACCGAGAAGTAGTGGCCGACGTGCCAGGAATGTAGTAAAACATTACATACGAGATGTTAGGTTGCCTTAGGTTAGGATATATAACGTTATAGACGTATATAATGTTCCACCCGAGAAGTAGGAGCCGACGCGCCAGGAATGCTGTAAAATATTACATTCGACATGTTAGGATTGCCTTTGGCTAGGATATATAACGTTATAGACGTATATGATATTCCCACCGAGAACTACGGGCCTACACGCGAGGAACGTTATCAAATATTACTTCCGAGATGTTAGGTTCCCTTAGGTTAGGATATATGACGTTATAGACGTATATAATGTTGCCACCGAGAAGTAGGTGCCGGCGCGCCAGGAATGTAGTAAAATATTACATCCGAGATGTTAGGTTGCCTTAGGCTAGGATATGTAAAGTTATATACGTATATAATGTTCCCACCGAGAAGTAGGGGCCGAAGTGACGGGAATGTTGTAAAATATTACATTCGACATGTTAGGTTGCCTTAGGCTAAGAAATATAGCGTTATAGACGTATATAATGTTCCCACCGAGAAGTAGGGGCCGACGTGCCAGGAATGTAGTAAGATATTACATCCGAGATGTTAGGTTGCCTTAGGATAGGATATATAACGTTATAGACTTATATACTGTTCCCACCGAGAAGTAGGTGCCGCCGCGGCAGGAATGTTGTAAAATATTACATCCGAGATGTTAGGATTACCTTAGGCTAGGATATATAACGTTATTGACTTATATAATGTTCCCACCGAGAAATAGGGGCCGACGCCCTGGGAATGTTGTAAAATATTACGCTCGGCAAGTTAGGTTGCCTTAGGCTATGATATATAGCGATATAGACGTATATAATATTCCCACCGAGAAGTGGGGGCCGGCGCGCCAGGAATGCAGTAAAATATTACATCCGAGATGTTAGGTTGCCTTAGGCTAGGATATGTAAAGTTATAGTAGTATATAATGTTCCCAACGAGAAATAGATGCCGGCGCGCCAGGAATGTTGTAAAATATTACATCCGAGATGTTAGCATTACCTTAGGCTAGGATATATAACGTTATAGACGTATATGATGTTCCCACCGAGAAGTAGGTGCCGAAGTGACGGGAATGTAGTAAAATATAACATCCGAGATGTTAGTTTGCCTTAGGCTAGGATATATAGCGTTATAGACTTATATAATGTTCCCACCGAGATGTAGTGGCCGACGTGCCAGGAACGTAGTAAAATATTACATCCGAGATGTTAGGTTGCCTTAGGTTAGGATATATAACATTATTGACTTATATACTGTTCCCACCGAGAAGTAGATTCCGACGCGCCAGGAATGTTGTAAATTATTACATTCGAGATGTTAGGATTGCCTTAGGCTAGGATATATAACGTTATAGACGTATATAATGTTCCCACCGAGAAGTAGGGGTCGGTGCGCCACGAATGTAGTAAAATATTACATCCGAGATGTTAGGTTGCCTTAGACTAGGGTATATAATGTTATAGACGTATATAATGTTCCCACCGAGAAGTAGGGGCCGAAGTGACGGGAATGTTGTAAAATATTACATTCGACATGTTAGGTTGCCTTAGGCTAGGAAATATAGCGTTATAGACGTATATAATGTTCCCACCGAGAAGTAGGGGTCGGTGCGCGTCGAATGTAGTAAAATATTACATCCGAGATGTTAGGTTGCCTTAGGATAGGATATATAACGTTATAGACTTATATACTGTTCCCACCGAGAAGTAGGTGCCGACGCGCCAGGAATGTTGTAAAATATTACTTCCGAGATGTTAGGTTGCCTTACGTTATGATATATAGCGATATAGACGTATATAATGTTCCCACCGAGAAGTAGGGTCCGGCGCGCCAGGAATGTAGTAAAATATTACATCCGAGATGTTATTTTGCCTTAGGTTAGGATATATAACGTTATAGACGTATATAATGTTCCCACCGAGAAGTAGGGGCCGGCGCGCCGGGAATGTAGTAAAATATAACATCCGAGATGTTAGGTTGCTTTAGGCTAGGATATATAACGTTATAAACGTATATAATGTTGCCACCGAGAACTACGGGCCGACACGTCAGGAATGATGTAAAATATTACATTCGACATGTTAGGTCGCCTTAGGCTAGGATATATAACGTTATAGACGTATATAATGTTCCCACCGTGAAGTACGGGCCTACATTCCAGGAATGTTGTCAACTATTACATCCGAGATGTTAGGTTGTCTTAGGTTAGGATATATATCGTTATAGACGTATATAGTAGTCCCACAGAGCCGTAGGAACCGACATGCCAGGAATGTTGTAAAATATTACATCCCAGGTGTTAGGTTGCGTTAGGTAAGGATGTACAACGTTATAGACGTACATAATGTCCCCATCGAGAAGCAGGCGACGTAACGCCAGAATGTTGTAAAATATTACATCCGATATGTTAGGTTGCCTTAGGCTAGGATATATATCGTTATAGACGTATACAATGTTCCCACCGAGAAGTAGGGACCGACATGCCAAGAATGTTGTAAAATATTACATCCGAGATGTTAGGTTGCCTTAGGCTAGGACATATAACGTTATAGACGTATATAATGTTACCACCGAGAACTACGGGCCGACACGTCAGGAATGATGTAAAATATTACATTCGACATGTTAGGTCGCCTTAGGCTAGGATATATAATGTTATAGACGTATATAATGTTCCCACCGAGACATAGGGACCGACGAGTCAGGAATGTTGTAAAATATTACATACGACATGTTAGGCGGCCTTAGGCTAGGATATATAATGTTATAGAAGTATATAATGTTCCCACCGAGAAGTACGGGCGGACACGCCAGGAATGTTGTCAACTATTACATCCGAGATGTTAGGTTGCCTTAGGTTGGGATATATAACGTTATAGACGTATGTAATGTCCCTATCCAGAAGTAGGCGACGACACGACAGGAATATTACATCCCAGCTGTTATATTGCGTTAGGTTAGGATATACAACGTTATAGACTTATATAATGTCCCCATCGAGAAGCAGGCGACGACGTGCCAGGAATGTTGTAAAATATTACATCCCAGATGTTAGGTTCCCATAGGTTAGGATACATAACGTTATAGACGTATATAATGTTCCCACCTAAAAATTGGAGCCGACGCGCCAGGAATGTTGTAAAATATTACATCCGAGATGTTAGGTTGCCTTAGGCTAGGATATATATCGCTATAGACGTATATGATGTTCCCACCGTGAAGTACGGGCAAACACGCCAGGAATGTGTTCAAATATTACACCCGAGATGTTAGGTTCCCTTAGGTTAGGTTATATAACGTTATAGACGTATATAATGTCCCCATCCAGAAGTAGGCGACGACACGCCAGGAATATTACATCCCAGATGTTAGGTTGCGTTAGGTTAGGATATACAACATTATAGACGCATATAATGTTCCCATCGAGAAGCAGGCGACGCCACGCCAGAATGTTGTAAAATATTACATCCGAGATGTTAGGTAGCCTTAGGTTAGGATATACAACGTTATAGATGTATATAATGTCCCCAACGAGAAGTAGGGACCGACATGCCAAGAATGTTGTAAAATATTACATCCGAGATGTTAGGTTGCCTTAGGTTAGGATATACAACGTTATAGACGTATATAATGTCCCCATCCAGAAGTAGGCGACGACACGCCAGGTATATTACATACCAGATGTTAGGTTGCGTTAGGTTAGGATATACAACGTTATAGACGTATATAATGTTCCCATTGAGAAGCAGGCGATGACACGCCAGGAATGATGTAAAATATTACATTCGATATATTAGGTCGCCTTAGGCTAGGATATATAACGTTATAGACGTATACAATGTTCTCACAGAGAAGTACGGGCCTACACGCCAGGAATGTTGGCAACTATTACATCCGAGATGTTAGGTTGTCTTAGGTTAGGATATATATCGTTATGGACGTATATAGTGGTCCCACAGAGCCGTAGGTACCAACATGCCAGGAATGTTGTAAAATATTACACCCGAGATGTTAGATTGCCTTAGGTTAGGATATACAATGTTATAGATGTATATAATGTCCCCATCGAGAAGCAGGCGACGACACGGCAGGAATGTTGTAAAATATTACATTCGACATGTTAGGTTGCCTTAGGTTAGGATATACAACGTTATAGATGTATATAATGACCCTATCCAGAAGTAGGCGACGACACGCCAGAATGTTGTAAAATATTACATCCGAGATGTTAGGTTGCCTTAGGCTAGGACATATATCGTTACAGACGTATACTATGTTCCCACAGAGAAGTAGGGACTGACATGCCAGGAATGTTGTAAAATATTACATCCGATATGTTAGGTTGCCTTAGGTTAGGATATACAATGTTACAGATGTATATAATGTCCCCATCGAGAAGCAGGCGACGCCACGCCAGGAATGTTGTAAAATATTACATTCGCCATGTTTGGTTGCCCTAGACTAGGATATATAACGTTATAGACGTATATAATGTTCCCACCGAAAAATAGGGGCCGACGCGTCAGGAATGTTGTAAAATATTAAACCCGAGATGTTAGGTTCCCTTAGGTTAGGATATACAACGTTATAGACGTATAGTATGTTCCCACCGAGATGTAGGGACCGACATGCCAGGAATATTGTAAAATATTACATCCGAGATGTTAGGTTGCCTTAGGTTAGGATATACAACGTTATAGATGTATATAATGACCCCATCCAAAGTAGGCGACGACACGCCAGGAATGTTGTAAAATATTACATCCCAGATGTTAGTTTGCGTTAGGTAAGGATATACAACGTTATAGACGTATCTTATGTCCCCATCGAGAAGCAGGCGATGACACGCCAGGAATGATGTAAAATATTACATCCCAGATGTTAGGTTGCGTTAGGTTAGGATATACAATTTTATAGTTGTATATAATGTCCCCATCGAGAAGTAGGCGACGACACGCCAGGAATGTTGTAAAATATTACACCCGAGATGTTAGGTTCCCTTAGGTTAGGATATATAACGTTATAGACGTATATAATGTTCCCACCGAAAAATAGGAGCCGACGCGCCAGGAATGTTGTAAAATATTACACCCGAGATGTTAGGTTCCCTTAGGTTAGGATATATAACGTTATAGACGTATATAATGTCCCCATCCAGAAGTAGGCGACGACACGCCAGGAATATTACATACCAGATGTTAGGTTGCGTTAGGTTAGGATATACAACGTTATAGACGTATATAATGTTCCCATTGAGAAGCAGGCGATGACACGCCAGGAATGATGTAAAATATTACATGCGATATATTGGGTCGCCTTAGGCTAGGATATATAGCGTTATAGACGTATACAATGTTCTCACCGAGAAGTACGGGCCTACACGCTAGGAACGTTGTCAACTATTACATCCGAGATGTTAGGTTGTCTTAGGTTAGGATATATAACGTTATGGACGTATATAGTGGTCCCACAGAGCCGTAGGGACCGAAATGTCAGGAATGTTGTAAAATATTACATACGACATGTTAGGTTGCCTTAGGCTAGGATATATAACGTTATAGACGTATACAATGTTCCCACAGAGAAGTAGGGACCGAAATGCCAGGAATGTTGTAAAATATTACATCCGAGATGTTAGGTTGCCTTAGGTTAGGATATACAACGTTATAGACGCATAGAATGATCCCACCGAGATGTAGGGACCGACATGCCAGGAATGTTGTCAAATATTACATCCGAGATGTTAGATTGCCTAAGGCTAGGATATACAACGTTATAGACGTATATAATGTTACCACCGAGAACTACGGGCCGACACGCCAGAAATGATGTAAAATATTACATTCGACATGTTAGGTCGCCTTAGACTAGGATATATAATGTTATAGACGTATATAATGTTCCCACCGAGAAGTACGGGCCTACACGCCAGGAACGTTGTCAACTATTACATCCGAGATGTTAGGATTCCTTAGGTTAGGATATATATCGTTATAGACGTATATAATGATCCCACCGAGATGTGGGGACCGACACGCCAGGAATATCGTAAAATATTACATCCCAAATGTTAGGTTGCGTTAGGTTAGTATATACAACGTTATAGACGTATATAATGTCCCCATCGGGAACCAGGCGACGACACGCCAGAATGTTGTAAAATATTACATCCGAGATGTTAGATTGCCTTAGGTTAGGATATACAACGTTATAGACGTATATAATGTCCCCATCGAGAAGCAGGCGACGACACGCCAGAATGTTGTAAAATATTACATCCGAGATGTTAGATTGCCTTAGGTTAGGATATACAATGTTATAGATGTATATAATCTCCCCATCGAGAAGTAGGCGACGACACGCCAGGAATGTTGTAAAATATTACATCCCAGATGTTTGGTTGCCTTAGGCTAGGATATACAACGTTATAGACGTATATAATGTTCCCACCGAAAAATAGGGGCCGACGCGTCAGGAATGTTGTCAACTATTACATCCGAGATGTTAGGTTGCCTTAGGTTGGGATATATAACGTTATAGACGTATATAATGTCCCTATCCAGAAGTAGGCGACGACACGAAAGGAATATTACATCCCAGATGTTAGATTGCGTTAGGTTAGGATAAACAACGTTATAGACTTATATAATGTCCCCATCGAGAAGCAGGCGACGACGTGCCAGGAATGTTGTAAAATATTACATCCCAGATGTTAGGTAGCCTTAGGGTAGGATATATATCGTTATAGACGTATACAATGTTCCCACCGAGAAGTAGGGAACGACATGCCAAGAATGTTGTAAAATATTACATCCGAGATGTTAGGTTGCCTTAGGTTAGGATATACAACGTTATAGATGTATATAATGTCTCCATCGAGAAGCAGGCGACGCCCCGCCAGGAATGTTGTAAAATATTACATCCGAGATGTTAGGTTGCGTTAGGTTAGGATATACAACGTTATAGATGTATATAATGACCCTATCCAGAAGTAGGCGACGACACGCCAGAATGTTGTAAAATATTACATCCGAGATGTTAGGTTGCCTTAGGCTAGGACATATATCGTTATAGACGTATACTATGTTCCCACAGAGAAGTAGGGACTGACATGCCAGGAATGTTGTAAAATATTACATCCGATATGTTAGGTTGCCTTAGGTTAGGATATACAATGTTATAGATGTATATAATGTCCCCATCGAGAAGCAGGCGACGCCATGCCAGGAATGTTGTAAAATATTACATTCGCCATGTTTGGTTGCCCTAGACTAGGATATATAACGTTATAGACGTATATAATGTTCCCACCGAAAAATAGGGGCCGACGCGTCAGGAATGTTGTAAAATATTAAACCCGAGATGTTAGGTTCCCTTAGGTTAGGATATACAACGTTATAGACGTATAGAATGTTCCCACCGAGATGTAGGGACCGACATGCCAGGAATGTTGTAAAATATTACATCCGAGATGTTGGGTTGCTTTAGGTTAGGATATATATCGTTATAGACGTATATAATGTCCCCATCCAGAAGTAGGCGACGACACGCCAGGAATATTACATCCCAGATGTTAGGTTGCGTTAGGTTAGGATGTACAACGTTATAGACGTACATAATGTCCCCATCGAGAAGCAGGCGACGTAACGCCAGAATGTTGTAAAATATTACATCCGATATGTTAGGTTGCCTTAGGCTAGGATATATATCGTTATAGACGTATACAATGTTCCCACCGAGAAGTAGGGACCGACATGCCAAGAATGTTGTAAAATATTACATCCGAGATGTTAGGTTGCCTTAGGCTAGGACATATAACGTTATAGACGTATATAATGTTACCACCGAGAACTACGGGCCGACACGTCAGGAATGATGTAAAATATTACATTCGACATGTTAGGTCGCCTTAGGCTAGGATATATAACGTTATAGACGTATATAATGTTCCCACCGAGAAGTACGGGCCTACACGCCAGGAATGTTGTCAACTATTACATCCGAGATGTTAGGTTTCCTTAGGTTAGGATATATATTGTCATAGACGTATATAATGATCCCACCGAGACGTAGGGACCGACACGCCAGGAATATTGTAAAATATTACATCCCAAATGTTAGGTTGCGTTGGGTTAGGATATACAACGTTATAGATGTATATAATGTCCCCATCGGGAAGCAGGCGACGACACGCCAGAATGTTGTAAAATATTACATCCGAGATGTTAGATTGCCTTAGGTTAGGATATACAATGTTATAGATGTATATAATGTCCCGATCGAGAAGTAGGCGACGACACGCCAGGAATATTACATCCCAGATGTTAGGTTGCGTTAGGTTAGGATATACAACGTTATAGACGCATATAATGTTCCCATCGAGAAGCAGGCGACGCCACGCCAGAATGTTGTAAAATATTACATCCGAGATGTTAGGTAGCCTTAGGTTAGGATATACAACGTTATAGATGAATATAATGTCCCCACCGAGAAGTAGGGACCGACGTGCCAAGAATGTTGTAAAATATTACATCCGAGATGTTAGGTTGCCTTAGGTTAGGATATACAACGTTATAGATGTATATAATGTCTCCATCGAGAAGCAGGCGACGACACGCCAGAATGTTGTAAAATATTACATCCGAGATGTTAGATTGCCTTAGGCTAGGATATATAACGTTATAGACGTATATAATGTCCCCATCGAGAAGCAGGCGACGACACGTCAGGAATGATGTAAAATATCACATCCGAGATGTTAGGTTGCCTTAGGCTAGGACATATATCGTTATAGACGTATACAATGTTCCCACAGAGAAGTAGGGACCGACATGCCAGGAATGTTGTAAAATATTACAGTCGATATGTTAGGTTGCCTTAGGTTAGCATATACAACGTTATAGATGTATATAATGTCCCCATCGAGAAGCAGGCGACGACACGGCAGGAATGTTGTAAAATATTACATTCGACATGTGAGGTTGCCTTAGGCTAGGATATATAACGTTATAGACGTGTATAATGTTCCCACCGAGACATAGGGACCGACGAGTCAGGAATGTTGTAAAATATTACACCCGAGATGTTAGGTTCCCTTAGGTTAGGATATACAACGTTATAGACGTATAGTATGTTCCCACCGAGATGTAGGGACCGACATGCCAGGAATATTGTAAAATATTACATCCGAGATGTTAGGTTGCCTTAGGTTAGGATATACGTTATAGATGTATATAATGACCCCATCCAAAGTAGGCGACGACACGCCAGGAATGTTGTAAAATATTACATCCCAGATGTTAGTTTGCGTTAGGTAAGGATATACAACGTTATAGACGTATCTTATGTCCCCATCGAGAAGCAGGCGATGACACGCCAGGAATGATGTAAAATATTACATCCCAGATGTTAGGTTGCGTTAGGTTAGGATATACAATTTTATAGTTGTATATAATGTCCCCATCGAGAAGTAGGCGACGACACGCCAGGAATGTTGTAAAATATTACACCCGAGATGTTAGGTTCCCTTAGGTTAGGATATATAACGTTATAGACGTATATAATGTTCCCACCGAAAAATAGGAGCTGACGCGCCAGGAATGTTGTAAAATATTACACCCGAGATGTTAGGTTCCCTTAGGTTAGGATATATAACGTTATAGACGTATATAATGTCCCCATCCAGAAGTAGGCGACGACACGCCAGGAATATTACATACCAGATGTTAGGTTGCGTTAGGTTAGGATATACAACGTTATAGACGTATATAATGTTCCCATTGAGAAGCAGGCGATGACACGCCAGGAATGATGTAAAATATTACATTCGATATATTGGGTCGCCTTAGGCTAGGATATATAGCGTTATAGACGTATACAATGTTCTCACCGAGATGTAGGGACCGACATGCCAGGAATGTTGTCAAATATTACATCCGAGATGTTAGATTGCCTAAGGCTAGGATATACAACGTTATAGACGTATATAATGTTACCACCGAGAACTACGGGCCGACACGTCAGAAATGATGTAAAATATTACATTCGACATGTTAGGTCGCCTTAGGCTAGGATATATAACGTTATAGACGTATATAATGTTCCCACCGAGAAGTACGGGCCTACACGCCAGGAATGTTGTCAACTATTACATCCGAGATGTTAGGATTCCTTAGGTTAGGATATATATCGTTATAGACGTATATAATGATCCCACCGAGATGTAGGGACCGACACGCCAGGAATATTGTAAAATATTACATCCCGAATGTTAGGTTGCGTTAGGTTAGGATATACAACGTTATAGACGTATATAATGTCCCCATCGGGAACCAGGCGACGACACGACAGAATGTTGTAAAATATTACATCCGAGATGTTAGATTGCCTTAGGTTAGGATATACAACGTTATAGACGTATATAATGTCCCCATCGAGAAGCAGGCGACGACACGCCAGGAATGTTGTAACATATTACATCCCAGATGTTTGGTTGCCTTAGGCTAGGATATACAACGTTATAGACGTATATAATGTTCCCACCGAAAAATAGGGGCCGACGCGTCAGGAATGTTGTCAACTATTACATCCGAGATGTTAGGTTGCCTTAGGTTGGGATATATAACGTTATAGACGTATATAATGTCCCTATCCAGAAGTAGGCGACGACACGACAGGAATATTACATCCCAGATGTTAGATTGCGTTAGGTTAGGATAAACAACGTTATAGACTTATATAATGTCCCCATCGAGAAGCAGGCGACGACGTGCCAGGAATGTTGTAAAATATTACATCCCAGATGTTAGGTTCCCTTAGGTTAGGATATATAACGTAATAGACGTATATAATGTTCCCACCGAAAAATAGGAGCCGACGCGCCAGGAATGTTGTAAAATATTACATCCGAGATGTTAGGTTGCCTTAGGCTAGGATATATATCGCTATAGACGTATATGATGTTCCCACCGAGAAGTACGGGCAAACACGCCAGGAATGTTTTCAAATATTACACCCGAGATGTTATGTTCCCTTAGGTTAGGATATATAACGTTATAGACGTATATAATGTCCCCATCCAGAAGTAGGCGACGACACGCCAGGAATATTACATCCCAGATGTTAGGTTGCGTTAGGTTAGGATATACAACGTTATAGACGTATATAATGTTCCCATCGAGAAGCAGGCGACGCCACGCCAGAATGTTGTAAAATATTACATCCGAGATGTTAGGTAGCCTTAGGGTAGGATATATATCGTTATAGACATATACAATGTTCCCACCGAGAAGTAGGGACCGACATGCCAAGAATGTTGTAAAATATTACATCCGAGATGTTAGGTTGCCTTAGGTTAGGATATACAACGTTATAGATGTATATAATGTCTCCATCGAGAAGCAGGCGACGCCACGCCAGGAATGTTGTAAAATATTACATCCGAGATGTTAGGTTGCGTTAGGTTAGGATATACAACGTTATAGACGTATATAATGTCCCCATCGAGAAGCACGCGACGACACTCCATGAATGTTATAAAATATTACATTCGACATGTTAGGTTGCCTTAGGCTAGGATATATAACGTTATAGACGTATACAATGTTCCCACAGAGAAGTATGGACCGACATGCCAGGAATGTTGTAAAATATTACAGTCGAGATGTTAGGTTGCCTTAGGTTAGCATATTCAACGTTATAGATGTATATAATGTCCCCATCGAGATGCAGGCGACGACACGCCAGGAATGTTGTAAAATATTACATTCGCCATGTTAGGTTGCCCTAGACTAGGATATATAGCGTTATAGACTTATATAATGTTCCCACCGAGAAGTAGTGACCGACGTGCCAGGAATGTAGTAAAATATTACATCCGAGATGTTAGGTTGCCTTAGGTTAGAATATATAACGTTATAGACGTATATAATGTTCCACCCGAGAAGTGGGGGCCGACGCGCCAGGAATGCTGTAAAATATTACATCCGAGATGTTAGCATTGCCTTAGGCTAGGATATATAACGTTATAGACGTATATAATGTTCCCACCGAGAAGTAGTGGCCGAAGTGACGGGAATGTTGTAAAATATTACATCCGAGATGTTAGGTTGCCTTAGGTTAGGATATATAACGTTATAGACGTATATAATGTTCCCATCGAGAAGTAGGGGCCGAAGTGACGGGAATGTTGTAAAATATTACATTCGATATGTTAGTTTGCCTTAGGCTAGGATATATAGCGTTATAGACGTATATAATGTTCCCACCCAGAAGTAGGGGCCGACGTGCCACGAATGTAGTAAAATATTACATCCGAGATGTTAGGTTGCCTTAGGTTAGGATATATAACGTTATAGACGTATATAATGTTCCACCCGAGAAGTTGTGGCCGACGCGCCAGGAATGTTGTAAAATATTACATCCGACATGTTAGGTTGCCTTAGGTTAGGATATATAACGTTATAGAGGTATATAATGTTCCACCCGAGAAGTAGGGGCCGACGCGCCAGGAATGCTGTAAAATATTACCTCCGAGATGTTGGCATTGCCTTAGGCTAGGATATATAACGTTATAGACGTATATAATTTTCCCACCGAGAAGTAGTGGCCGAAGTGACGGGAATGTTGTAAAATATTACATCCGAGATGTTAGGTTCCCTTAGGTTTGGATATATAACGTTATAGACGTATATAATGTTCCCACCGAGAAGTAGGTGCCGACGCGCCAGGAATGCTGTAAAATATTACATCCGAGATGTTAGGATTGCCTTAGGCTAGGATATATAACGTTATAGACGTATATAATGTTACCACCGAGAAATAGGGGCCGACGCCCCAGGAATGTTGTAAAATATTACGCTCGACAAGCTAGGTTGCCTTAGGCTAGGATATATAGCGTTAAAGACGTACATAATGTTCCCATCGAGAAGGAGGTGCCGACGCGCCAGGAATGTTGTAAAATATTACATCCGTCATGTTAAGTTGCCTTAGGTTAGGATATATAACGTTATAGACGTATATACTGTTCCCACCGAGATGTAGTTGCCGACGCGCCAGGAATATTGTAAAATATTACATTCGACATGTTAGGTTGTCTCAGGCTAGGGCATATAGCGTTAAAGACGTATATAATATTCCCACCGAGAAATAGGGGCCGACACGCCAGGAATGTAGTAAAATATTACGCTCGACATTTTTGGTTGCCTTAAGTTAGGATATATGGCGTTATAGACGTATATAATGTTCCCACTGAGAAGTAGGGGCCAGCGCGCCAGGAATGTGATAAAATATTACATCCGGTATGTTGGGTTGCCTTAGGCTAGGATATATAACTTTATAGACGTATATCATAGTTCCTACCGAGAAGTAGGTGCCGACGCGCCAGGAATGTTGTAAAATATTACGCTCGACAAGTTAGGTTGCCTTAGGCTAGGATATATAGCGTTAAAGACGTATATAATGTTCCCACCGAGAAATAGGGGCCGACGTCCCAGGAATGTTGTAAAATATTACGCTCGCCAAGTTAGGTTGCCTTAGGCTAGGATATATAGCGTTAAAGACGTATATAATGTTCCCACCGGGAAATAGGGGCCGACACGCCAGGAGAGTTGTAAAATATTACATCCGAGATGTTAGGTTCCCTTAGGTTTCGATATATAACGTTATAGACGTATATAATGTTCCCACCGAGAAGTAGGTGCCGACGCGCCAGGAATGTTGTCAAATATTACATACGAGATGTTAGGATTACCTTAGGCTAGGATATATAACGTTGTAGACGTATATAATGTTCCACCCGAGAAGTAGGGGCCGACGCGCCAGGAATGCTGTAAAATATTACATCCGAGATGTTAGGATTGCCTTAGGCTAGGATATATAACGTTATAGACGTATATGAAATTCCCACCGAGAACTACGGGCCTACACGCCAGGAATGTTATCAAATATTACTTCCGAGATGTTAGGTTCCCTTAGGTTAGGATATACAACGTTATAGACTTATATAATGTCCCCATCGAGAAGCAGGCGACGACGTGCCAGGAATGTTGTAAAATATTACATCCCAAATGTTAGGTTCCCTTAGGTTAGGATATATAACGTAATAGACGTATATAATGTTCCCACCGAAAAATAGGAGCCGACGCGCCAGGAATGTTGTAAAATATTACATCCGAGATGTTAGGTTGCCTTAGGCTAGGATATATATCGCTATAGACGTATATGATGTTCCCACCGAGAAGTACGGGCAAACACGCCAGGAATGTTTTCAAATATTACACCCGAGATGTTATGTTCCCTTAGGTTAGGATATATAACGTTATAGACGTATATAATGTCCCCATCCAGAAGTAGGCGACGACACGCCAGGAATATTACATCCCAGATGTTAGGTTGCGTTAGGTTAGGATATACAACGTTATAGACGTATATAATGTTCCCATCGAGAAGCAGGCGACGCCACGCCAGAATGTTGTAAAATATTACATCCGAGATGTTAGGTAGCCTTAGGGTAGGATATATATCGTTATAGACGTATACAATGTTCCCACCGAGAAGTAGGGACCGACATGCCAAGAATGTTGTAAAATATTACATCCGAGATGTTAGGTTGCCTTAGGTTAGGATATACAACGTTATAGATGTATATAATGTCTCCATCGAGAAGCAGGCGACGCCACGCCAGGAATGTTGTAAAATATTACATCCGAGATGTTAGGTTGCGTTAGGTTAGGATATACAACGTTATAGACGTATATAATGTCCCCATCGAGAAGCACGCGACGACACTCCATGAATGTTATAAAATATTACATTCGACATGTTAGGTTGCCTTAGGCTAGGATATATAACGTTATAGACGTATACAATGTTCCCACAGAGAAGTATGGACCGACATGCCAGGAATGTTGTAAAATATTACAGTCGAGATGTTAGGTTGCCTTAGGTTAGCATATTCAACGTTATAGATGTATATAATGTCCCCATCGAGAAGCAGGCGACGACACGCCAGGAATGTTGTAAAATATTACATTCGCCATGTTAGGTTGCCCTAGACTAGGATATATAGCGTTATAGACTTATATAATGTTCCCACCGAGAAGTAGTGACCGACGTGCCAGGAATGTAGTAAAATATTACATCCGAGATGTTAGGTTGCCTTAGGTTAGAATATATAACGTTATAGACGTATATAATGTTCCACCCGAGAAGTGGGGGCCGACGCGCCAGGAATGCTGTAAAATATTACATCCGAGATGTTAGCATTGCCTTAGGCTAGGATATATAACGTTATAGACGTATATAATGTTCCCACCGAGAAGTAGTGGCCGAAGTGACGGGAATGTTGTAAAATATTACATCCGAGATGTTAGGTTGCCTTAGGTTAGGATATATAACGTTATAGACGTATATACTGTTCCCACCGAGAAGTAGGGGCCGGCGCGCCAGGAATGTTATCAAATATTACTTCCGAGATGTTAGGTGCCCTTAGGTTAGTATATATAACGTTATAGACGTATATAATGTTCCCATCGAGAAGTAGGGGCCGAAGTGACGGGAATGTTGTAAAATATTACATTCGATATGTTAGTTTGCCTTAGGCTAGGATATATAGCGTTATAGACGTATATAATGTTCCCACCCAGAAGTAGGGGCCGACGTGCCACGAATGTAGTAAAATATTACATCCGAGATGTTAGGTTGCCTTAGGTTAGGATATATAACGTTATAGACGTATATAATGTTCCACCCGAGAAGTTGTGGCCGACGCGCCAGGAATGTTGTAAAATATTACATCCGACATGTTAGGTTGCCTTAGGTTAGGATATATAACGTTATAGAGGTATATAATGTTCCACCCGAGAAGTAGGGGCCGACGCGCCAGGAATGCTGTAAAATATTACCTCCGAGATGTTGGCATTGCCTTAGGCTAGGATATATAACGTTATAGACGTATATAATTTTCCCACCGAGAAGTAGTGGCCGAAGTGACGGGAATGTTGTAAAATATTACATCCGAGATGTTAGGTTCCCTTAGGTTTGGATATATAACGTTATAGACGTATATAATGTTCCCACCGAGAAGTAGGTGCCGACGCGCCAGGAATGCTGTAAAATATTACATCCGAGATGTTAGGATTGCCTTAGGCTAGGATATATAACGTTATAGACGTATATAATGTTACCACCGAGAAATAGGGGCCGACGCCCCAGGAATGTTGTAAAATATTACGCTCGACAAGCTAGGTTGCCTTAGGCTAGGATATATAGCGTTAAAGACGTACATAATGTTCCCATCGAGAAGGAGGTGCCGACGCGCCAGGAATGTTGTAAAATATTACATCCGTCATGTTAAGTTGCCTTAGGTTAGGATATATAACGTTATAGACGTATATACTGTTCCCACCGAGATGTAGTTGCCGACGCGCCAGGAATATTGTAAAATATTACATTCGACATGTTAGGTTGTCTCAGGCTAGGGCATATAGCGTTAAAGACGTATATAATATTCCCACCGAGAAATAGGGGCCGACACGCCAGGAATGTAGTAAAATATTACGCTCGACATTTTTGGTTGCCTTAAGTTAGGATATATGGCGTTATAGACGTATATAATGTTCCCACTGAGAAGTAGGGGCCAGCGCGCCAGGAATGTGATAAAATATTACATCCGGTATGTTGGGTTGCCTTAGGCTAGGATATATAACTTTATAGACGTATATCATAGTTCCTACCGAGAAGTAGGTGCCGACGCGCCAGGAATGTTGTAAAATATTACGCTCGACAAGTTAGGTTGCCTTAGGCTAGGATATATAGCGTTAAAGACGTATATAATGTTCCCACCGAGAAATAGGGGCCGACGTCCCAGGAATGTTGTAAAATATTACGCTCGCCAAGTTAGGTTGCCTTAGGCTAGGATATATAGCGTTAAAGACGTATATAATGTTCCCACCGGGAAATAGGGGCCGACACGCCAGGAGAGTTGTAAAATATTACATCCGAGATGTTAGGTTCCCTTAGGTTTCGATATATAACGTTATAGACGTATATAATGTTTCCACCGAGAAGTAGGTGCCGACGCGCCAGGAATGTTGTCAAATATTACATACGAGATGTTAGGATTACCTTAGGCTAGGATATATAACGTTGTAGACGTATATAATGTTCCACCCGAGAAGTAGGGGCCGACGCGCCAGGAATGCTGTAAAATATTACATCCGAGATGTTAGCATTGCCTTAGGCTAGGATATATAACGTTATAGACGTATATAATGTTCCCACCGAGAAGTAGTGGCCGAAGTGACGGGAATGTTGTAAAATATTACATCCGAGATGTTAGGTTGCCTTAGGTTAGGATATATAACGTTATAGACGTATATACTGTTCCCACCGAGAAGTAGGGGCCGGCGCGCCAGGAATGTTATCAAATATTACTTCCGAGATGTTAGGTGCCCTTAGGTTAGTATATATAACGTTATAGACGTATATAATGTTCCCATCGAGAAGTAGGGGCCGAAGTGACGGGAATGTTGTAAAATATTACATTCGATATGTTAGTTTGCCTTAGGCTAGGATATATAGCGTTATAGACGTATATAATGTTCCCACCCAGAAGTAGGGGCCGACGTGCCACGAATGTAGTAAAATATTACATCCGAGATGTTAGGTTGCCTTAGGTTAGGATATATAACGTTATAGACGTATATAATGTTCCACCCGAGATGTTGTGGCCGACGCGCCAGGAATGTTGTAAAATATTACATCCGACATGTTAGGTTGCCTTAGGTTAGGATATATAACGTTATAGAGGTATATAATGTTCCACCCGAGAAGTAGGGGCCGACGCGCCAGGAATGCTGTAAAATATTACCTCCGAGATGTTGGCATTGCCTTAGGCTAGGATATATAACGTTATAGACGTATATAATTTTCCCACCGAGAAGTAGTGGCCGAAGTGACGGGAATGTTGTAAAATATTACATCCGAGATGTTAGGTTCCCTTAGGTTTGGATATATAACGTTATAGACGTATATAATGTTCCCACCGAGAAGTAGGTGCCGACGCGCCAGGAATGCTGTAAAATATTACATCCGAGATGTTAGGATTGCCTTAGGCTAGGATATATAACGTTATAGACGTATATAATGTTCCCACCGAGAAATAGGGGCCGACGCCCCAGGAATGTTGTAAGATATTACGCTCGACAAGCTAGGTTGCCTTAGGCTAGGATATATAGCGTTAAAGACGTACATAATGTTCCCATCGAGAAGGAGGTGCCGACGCGCCAGGAATGTTGTAAAATATTACATCCGTCATGTTAAGTTGCCTTAGGTTAGGATATATAACGTTATAGACGTATATACTGTTCCCACCGAGATGTAGTTGTCGACGCGCCAGGAATGTGATAAAATATTACATCCGGTATGTTGGGTTGCCTTAGGCTAGGATATATAACTTTATAGACGTATATCATAGTTCCTACCGAGAAGTAGGTGCCGACGCGCCAGGAATGTTGTAAAATATTACGCTCGACAAGTTAGGTTGCCTTAGGCTAGGATATATAGCGTTAAAGACGTATATAATGTTCCCACCGAGAAATAGGGGCCGACGTCCCAGGAATGTTGTAAAATATTACGCTCGCCAAGTTAGGTTGCCTTAGGCTAGGATATATAGCGTTAAAGACGTATATAATGTTCCCACCGGGAAATAGGGGCCGACACGCCAGGAGAGTTGTAAAATATTACATCCGAGATGTTAGGTTCCCTTAGGTTTCGATATATAACGTTATAGACGTATATAATGTTCCCACCGAGAAGTAGGTGCCGACGCGCCAGGAATGTTGTCAAATATTACATACGAGATGTTAGGATTACCTTAGGCTAGGATATATAACGTTGTAGACGTATATAATGTTCCACCCGAGAAGTAGGGGCCGACGCGCCAGGAATGCTGTAAAATATTACATCCGAGATGTTAGGATTGCCTTAGGCTAGGATATATAACGTTATAGACGTATATGAAATTCCCACCGAGAACTACGGGCCTACACGCCAGGAATGTTATCAAATATTACTTCCGAGATGTTAGGTTCCCTTAGGTTAGGATATATAACGTTATAGACGTATATAATGTTCCCATCGAGAAGTAGGGGCCGAAGTGACGGGAATGTAGTAAAATATTACATCCGAGATGTTAGGTTGCCTTAGGCTAGGATATATAACGTTATAGACGTATATAATGTTCCCACCGAGAAGTAGTGGCCGAAGTGACGGGAATGTTGTAAAATATTACATCCGAGATGTTAGGTTGCCTCAGGTTAGGATATATAACGTTATAGACGTATATAATGTTCCCATCGAGAAGTAGGGGCCGAAGTGACGGGAATGTTGTAAAATATTACATTCGATATGTTAGGTTGCCTTCGGCTAGGATATATAACGTTATAGACGTATATAATGTTCCCACCGAGAAGTAGGTGCCGAAGTGACGGGAATGTTGTAAAATATTACATTCGACATGTTAGTTTGCCTTAGGCTAGGATATATAGCGTTATAGACTTATATAATGTTCCCACCGAGAAGTAGTGGCCGACGTGCCAGGAATGTAGTAAAATATTACATCCGAGCTGTTAGGTTGCCATAGGTTAGGATATATAACGTTATAGACGTATATAATGTTCCCATCGAGAAGTAGGGGCCGAAGTGACGGGAATGTTGTAAAATATTACATTCGATATGTTAGTTTGCCTTAGGCTAGGATATATAGCGTTATAGACGTATATAATGTTCCCACCGAGAAGTAGGGGCCAGCGCGCCAGGAATGTGGAAAAATATTACATCCGGTATGTTAGGTTGCCTTAGGCTAGGATATATAACTTTATAGACGTATATCATGTTCCCACCGAGAAGTAGGTGCCGACGCGCCATGAATGTTGTAAAATATTACGCTCGACAAGATAGGTTGCCTTAGCATAGGATATATAGCGTTAAAGACGTATATAATGTTCCCACCGAGACATAGGGGCCGACACGCCAGGAATGTTGTAAAATATTACGTACGAAATGTTTGGTTCCCTTAGGATTGGATATATAACGTTATAGACGTATATAATGTTCCCACCGAGAAGTAGGGGCCAACGAGCCAGGAATGTGATAAAATATTACATTCGACATGTTAAGTTGTCTTAGGTTAGGATATATAACGTTATAGTCGTATATACAGTTCCCACCGAGAAGTAGTTGCCGACGCGCCAGGAATATTGTAAAATATTATATTCGACATGCTAGGTTGTCTCAGGCTAGGACATATAGCGTTATAGACATATACAATGTTCCCACCGCGAAATAGGGGCCGACACGCGAGGAATGTTGTAAAACATTACATCCGAGATGTTAGGTTGCCTTAGACTAGGATATATAACGTTATAGACGTATATAATGTTCCCACCGAGAAGTCGGGGCCGACGCGCCAGGAATGTAGTAAAATATTACATCCGAGATGTTAGGTTGCCTTAGGTTAGGATATATAACGTTATAGACGTATATAATGTTCCACCCGAGAAGTAGGGGCCGACGCGCCAGGAATGCTGTAAAATATTACATTCGACATGTTAGGATTGCCTTAAGCTAGGATATATAACGTTATAGACGTATATGATATTCCCACCGAGAACTACGGACCTACACGCCAGGAATGTTATCAAATATTACTTCCGAGATGTTAGGTTCCCTTAGGTTAGGATATATAACGTTATAGACCTCTATAATGTTCCCACCGAGAAGTAGGGCCCTACTAGCCAGGAATGTTGTAAAATATTACGCTCGACATGTTAGGTTGTCTTAGGCTATGATATATAGCGATATAGACGTATATGATATTCCCACCGAGAAATGGGGGCCGGCGCGCCAGGAATGTAGTAAAATATTACATCCGAGATGTTAGGTTGCCTTAGGCTAGGATATGTAAAGTTATAGACGTAAATAATGTTCCCACCGAGAAGTAGGGGCCAGCGCGCCAGGAATGTGGTAAAATATTACATCCGGTATTTTAGGTTGCCTTAGGCTAGGATATATAACTTTATAGACGTATGTCATGTTCCCACCGAGAAGTAGGTGCCGACGCGCCACGAATGTTGTAAAATATTACGCTCGACAAGTTAGGTTGCCTTAGGATAGGATATATAGCGTTAAAGACGTATATAATGTTCCCACCGAGACATAGGGGCCGACACGCCAGGAATGTTGTAAAATATTACATTCGATATGTTAGGTTGCCTTCGGCTAGGATATATAACGTTATAGACGTATATAATGTTCCCACCGAGAAGTAGGTGCCGAAGTGACGGGAATGTTGTAAAATATTACATTCGACATGTTAGTTTGCCTTAGGCTAGGATATATAGCGTTATATACTTATATAATGTTCCCACCGAGAAGTAGTGGCCGACGTGCCAGGAATGTAGTAAAATATTACATCCGAGCTGTTAGGTTGCCATAGGTTAGGATATATAACGTTATAGACGTATATAATGTTCCCATCGAGGAGTAGGGGCCGAAGTGACGGGAATGTTGTAAAATATTACATTCGATATGTTATTTTGCCTTAGGCTAGGATATATAGCGTTATAGACGTATATAATGTTCCCACCCAGAAGTAGGGGCCGAAGTGACGGGAATGTTGTAAAATATTACATCCGAGATGTTAGGTTGCCTCAGGTTAGGATATATAACGTTATAGACGTATATAATGTTCCCATCGAGAAGTAGGGGCCGAAGTGACAGGAATGTTGTAAAATATTACATTCGATATGTTAGGTTGCCTTCGGCTAGGATATATAACGTTATAGACGTATATAATGTTCCCACCGAGAAGTAGGTGCCGAAGTGACGGGAATGTTGTAAAATATTACATTCGACATGTTAGTTTGCCTTAGGCTAGGATATATTGCGTTATAGACTTATATAATGTTCCCACCGAGAAGTAGTGGCCGACGTGCCAGGAATGTAGTAAAATATTACATCCGAGCTGTTAGGTTGCCATAGGTTAGGATATATAACGTTATAGACGTATATAATGTTCCCATCGAGAAGTAGGGGCCGAAGTGACGGGAATGTTGTAAAATATTACATTCGATATGTTAGTTTGCCTTAGGCTAGGATATATAGCGTTATAGACGTATATAATGTTCCCACCGAGAAGTAGGGGCCAGCGCGCCAGGAATGTGGAAAAATATTACATCCGGTATGTTAGGTTGCCTTAGGCTAGGATATATAACTTTATAGACGTATATCATGTTCCCACCGAGAAGTAGGTGCCGACGCGCCATGAATGTTGTAAAATATTACGCTCGACAAGTTAGGTTGCCTTAGCATAGGATATATAGCGTTAAAGACGTATATAATGTTCCCACCGAGACATAGGGGCCGACACGCCAGGAATGTTGTAAAATATTACATACGAAATGTTTGGTTCCCTTAGGATTGGATATATAACGTTATAGACGTATATAATGTTCCCACCGAGAAGTAGGGGCCAACGAGCCAGGAATGTGATAAAATATTACATTCGACATGTTAAGTTGTCTTAGGTTAGGATATATAACGTTATAGTCGTATATACAGTTCCCACCGAGAAGTAGTTGCCGACGCGCCAGGAATATTGTAAAATATTATATTCGACATGTTAGGTTGTCTCAGGCTATCACATATATCGTTATAGACATATACAATGTTCCCACCGAGAAATAGGGGCCGACACGCCAGGAATGTTGTAAAACATTACATCCGAGGTGTTAGGTTGCCTTAGGCGAGGATATATAGCGTTATAGACGTATATAATGTTGCCACCGAGAAGTAGGGACCGACGAGCCAGGAATGTTGTAAAATATTACGCTCGACATGTTAGGTTGCCTTACGTTATGATATATAGCGATATAGACGTATATAATGTTCCCACCGAGAAGTAGGGGCCGGCGCGCCAGGAATGTAGTAAAATATTACATCCGAGATGTTATGTTGCCTTAGGTTAGGATATATAACGTTATCGACGTATATAATGTTCCCACCGAGAAGTAGGGGCCGAAGTGACGGGAATGTTGTAAAATTATACATTCGACACGTTAGGATTGCCTTAAGTTAGGATATATGGCGTTATAGACGTATATAATGTTCCCACCGAGAAGTAGGGGCCAGCGCGCCAGGAATGTGGAAAAATATTACATCCGGTATGTTAGGTTGCCTTAGGCTAGGATATATAACGTTATAGACGTATATGAAATTCCCACCGAGAACTACGGGCCTACACGCCAGGAATGTTGTCAAATATTACTTCCGAGATGTTAGGTTCCCTTAGGTTAGGATATATAACGTTATAGACGTATATAATGATCCCACCGAGAAGTAGTGGCCGACGTGCCAGGAATGTAGTAAAATATTACATCCGAGATGTTAGGTTGCCTTAGGTTAGGATATATAACGTTATAGACGTATATAATGTTCCCATCGAGAAGTAGGGGCCGAAGTGACGGGAATGTAGTAAAATATAACATCCTAGATGTTAGGTTGCCTTAGGCTAGGATATATAACGTTATAGACGTATATAATGTTCCCACCGAGAAGTAGTGGCCGAAGTGACGGGAATGTTGTAAAATATTACATCCGAGATGTTAGGTTGCCTCAGGTTAGGATATATAACGTTATAGACGTATATAATGTTCCCATCGAGAAGTAGGGGCCGAAGTGACGGGAATGTTGTAAAATATTACATTCGATATGTTAGGTTGCCTTCGGCTAGGATATATAACGTTATAGACGTATATAATGTTCCCACCGAGAAGTAGGTGCCGAAGTAACGGGAATGTTGTAAAATATTACATTCGACATGTTAGTTTGCCTTAGGTTAGGATATATAACGTTATAGACGTATATAATGTTCCCACCCAGAAGTAGGGGCCGAAGTGACGGGAATGTTGTAAAATATTACATCCGAGATGTTAGGTTGCCTCAGGTTAGGATATATAACGTTATAGACGTATATAATGTTCCCATCGAGAAGTAGGGGCCGAAGTGACAGGAATGTTGTAAAATATTACATTCGATATGTTAGGTTGCCTTCGGCTAGGATATATAACATTATAGACGTATATAATGTTCCCACCGAGAAGTAGGTGCCGAAGTGACGGGAATGTTGTAAAATATTACATTCGACATGTTAGTTTGCCTTAGGCTAGGATATATAGCGTTATAGACTTATATAATGTTCCCACCGAGAAGTAGTGGCCGACGTGCCAGGAATGTAGTAAAATATTACATCCGAGCTGTTAGGTTGCCATAGGTTAGGATATATAACGTTATAGACGTATATAATGTTCCCATCGAGAAGTAGGGGCCGAAGTGACGGGAATGTTGTAAAATATTACATTCGATATGTTAGTTTGCCTTAGGCTAGGATATATAGCGTTATAGACGTATATAATGTTCCCACCGAGAAGTAGGGGCCAGCGCGCCAGGAATGTGGAAAAATATTACATCCGGTATGTTAGGTTGCCTTAGGCTAGGATATATAACTTTATAGACGTATATCATGTTCCCACCGAGAAGTAGGTGCCGACGCGCCATGAATGTTGTAAAATATTACGCTCGACAAGATAGGTTGCCTTAGCATAGGATATATAGCGTTAAAGACGTATATAATGTTCCCACCGAGACATAGGGGCCGACACGCCAGGAATGTTGTAAAATATTACGTACGAAATGTTTGGTTCCCTTAGGATTGGATATATAACGTTATAGACGTATATAATGTTCCCACCGAGAAGTAGGGGCCAACGAGCCAGGAATGTGATAAAATATTACATTCGACATGTTAAGTTGTCTTAGGTTAGGATATATAACGTTATAGTCGTATATACAGTTCCCACCGAGAAGTAGTTGCCGACGCGCCAGGAATATTGTAAAATATTATATTCGACATGCTAGGTTGTCTCAGGCTAGGACATATAGCGTTATAGACATATACAATGTTCCCACCGCGAAATAGGGGCCGACACGCGAGGAATGTTGTAAAACATTACATCCGAGATGTTAGGTTGCCTTAGACTAGGATATATAACGTTATAGACGTATATAATGTTCCCACCGAGAAGTCGGGGCCGACGTGCCAGGAATGTAGTAAAATATTACATCCGAGATGTTAGGTTGCCTTAGGTTAGGATATATAACGTTATAGACGTATATAATGTTCCACCCGAGAAGTAGGGGCCGACGCGCCAGGAATGCTGTAAAATATTACATTCGACATGTTAGGATTGCCTTAAGCTAGGATATATAACGTTATAGACGTATATGATATTCCCACCGAGAACTACGGACCTACACGCCAGGAATGTTATCAAATATTACTTCCGAGATGTTAGGTTCCCTTAGGTTAGGATATATAACGTTATAGACCTCTATAATGTTCGCACCGAGAAGTAGGGCCCTACTAGCCAGGAATGTTGTAAAATATTACGCTCGACATGTTAGGTTGTCTTAGGCTATGATATATAGCGATATAGACGTATATGATATTCCCACCGAGAAATGGGGGCCGGCGCGCCAGGAATGTAGTAAAATATTACATCCGAGATGTTAGGTTGCCTTAGGCTAGGATATGTAAAGTTATAGACGTAAATAATGTTCCCACCGAGAAGTAGGGGCCAGCGCGCCAGGAATGTGGTAAAATATTACATCCGGTATTTTAGGTTGCCTTAGGCTAGGATATATAACTTTATAGACGTATGTCATGTTCCCACCGAGAAGTAGGTGCCGACGCGCCACGAATGTTGTAAAATATTACGCTCGACAAGTTAGGTTGCCTTAGGATAGGATATATAGCGTTAAAGACGTATATAATGTTCCCACCGAGACATAGGGGCCGACACGCCAGGAATGTTGTAAAATATTACATTCGATATGTTAGGTTGCCTTCGGCTAGGATATATAACGTTATAGACGTATATAATGTTCCCACCGAGAAGTAGGTGCCGAAGTGACGGGAATGTTGTAAAATATTACATTCGACATGTTAGTTTGCCTTAGGCTAGGATATATAGCGTTATATACTTATATAATGTTCCCACCGAGAAGTAGTGGCCGACGTGCCAGGAATGTAGTAAAATATTACATCCGAGCTGTTAGGTTGCCATAGGTTAGGATATATAACGTTATAGACGTATATAATGTTCCCATCGAGGAGTAGGGGCCGAAGTGACGGGAATGTTGTAAAATATTACATTCGATATGTTATTTTGCCTTAGGCTAGGATATATAGCGTTATAGACGTATATAATGTTCCCACCCAGAAGTAGGGGCCGAAGTGACGGGAATGTTGTAAAATATTACATTCGACATGTTAGTTTGCCTTAGGCTAGGATATATTGCGTTATAGACTTATATAATGTTCCCACCGAGAAGTAGTGGCCGACGTGCCAGGAATGTAGTAAAATATTACATCCGAGCTGTTAGGTTGCCATAGGTTAGGATATATAACGTTATAGACGTATATAATGTTCCCATCGAGAAGTAGGGGCCGAAGTGACGGGAATGTTGTAAAATATTACATTCGATATGTTAGTTTGCCTTAGGCTAGGATATATAGCGTTATAGACGTATATAATGTTCCCACCGAGAAGTAGGGGCCAGCGCGCCAGGAATGTGGAAAAATATTACATCCGGTATGTTAGGTTGCCTTAGGCTAGGATATATAACTTTATAGACGTATATCATGTCCCCACCGAGAAGTAGGTGCCGACGCGCCATGAATGTTGTAAAATATTACGCTCGACAAGTTAGGTTGCCTTAGCATAGGATATATAGCGTTAAAGACGTATATAATGTTCCCACCGAGACATAGGGGCCGACACGCCAGGAATGTTGTAAAATATTACATACGAAATGTTTGGTTCCCTTAGGATTGGATATATAACGTTATAGACGTATATAATGTTCCCACCGAGAAGTAGGGGCCAACGAGCCAGGAATGTGATAAAATATTACATTCGACATGTTAAGTTGTCTTAGGTTAGGATATATAACGTTATAGTCGTATATACAGTTCCCACCGAGAAGTAGTTGCCGACGCGCCAGGAATATTGTAAAATATTATATTCGACATGTTAGGTTGTCTCAGGCTATCACATATATCGTTATAGACATATACAATGTTCCCACCGAGAAATAGGGGCCGACACGCCAGGAATGTTGTAAAACATTACATCCGAGGTGTTAGGTTGCCTTAGGCGAGGATATATAGCGTTATAGACGTATATAATGTTGCCACCGAGAAGTAGGGACCGACGAGCCAGGAATGTTGTAAAATATTACGCTCGACATGTTAGGTTGCCTTACGTTATGATATATAGCGATATAGACGTATATAATGTTCCCACCGAGAAGTAGGGGCCGGCGCGCCAGGAATGTAGTAAAATATTACATCCGAGATGTTATGTTGCCTTAGGTTAGGATATATAACGTTATCGACGTATATAATGTTCCCACCGAGAAGTAGGGGCCGAAGTGACGGGAATGTTGTAAAATTATACATTCGACACGTTAGGATTGCCTTAAGTTAGGATATATGGCGTTATAGACGTATATAATGTTCCCACCGAGAAGTAGGGGCCAGCGCGCCAGGAATGTGGAAAAATATTACATCCGGTATGTTAGGTTGCCTTAGGCTAGGATATATAACGTTATAGACGTATATGAAATTCCCACCGAGAACTACGGGCCTACACGCCAGGAATGCTGTCAAATATTACTTCCGAGATGTTAGGTTCCCTTAGGTTAGGATATATAACGTTATAGACGTATATAATGATCCCACCGAGAAGTAGTGGCCGACGTGCCAGGAATGTAGTAAAATATTACATCCGAGATGTTAGGTTGCCTTAGGTTAGGATATATAACGTTATAGACGTATATAATGTTCCCATCGAGAAGTAGGGGCCGAAGTGACGGGAATGTAGTAAAATATAACATCCTAGATGTTAGGTTGCCTTAGGCTAGGATATATAACGTTATAGACGTATATAATGTTCCCACCGAGAAGTAGTGGCCGAAGTGACGGGAATGTTGTAAAATATTACATCCGAGATGTTAGGTTGCCTCAGGTTAGGATATATAACGTTATAGACGTATATAATGTTCCCATCGAGAAGTAGGGGCCGAAGTGACGGGAATGTTGTAAAATATTACATTCGATATGTTAGGTTGCCTTCGGCTAGGATATATAACGTTATAGACGTATATAATGTTCCCGCCGAGAAGTAGGTGCCGAAGTAACGGGAATGTTGTAAAATATTACATTCGACATGTTAGTTTGCCTTAGGTTAGGATATATAACGTTATAGACGTATATAATGTTCCCACCCAGAAGTAGGGGCCGAAGTGACGGGAATGTTGTAAAATATTACATCCGAGATGTTAGGTTGCCTCAGGTTAGGATATATAACGTTATAGACGTATATAATGTTCCCATCGGGAAGTAGGGGCCGAAGTGACAGGAATGTTGTAAAATATTACATTCGATATGTTAGGTTGCCTTCGGCTAGGAAATATAACGTTATAGACGTATATAATGTTCCCACCGAGAAGTAGGTGCCGAAGTGACGGGAATGTTGTAAAATATTACATTCGACATGTTAGTTTGCCTTAGGCTAGGATGTATTGCGTTATAGACTTATATAATGTTCCCACCGAGAAGTAGTGGCCGACGTGCCAGGAATGTAGTAAAATATTACATCCGAGCTGTTAGGTTGCCATAGGTTAGGATATATAACGTTATAGACGTATATAATGTTCCCATCGAGAAGTAGGGGCCGAAGTGACGGGAATGTTGTAAAATATTACATTCGATATGTTAGTTTGCCTTAGGCTAGGATATATAGCGTTATAGACGTATATAATGTTCCCACCGAGAAGTAGGGGCCAGCGCGCCAGGAATGTGGAAAAATATTACATCCGGTATGTTAGGTTGCCTTAGGCTAGGATATATAACTTTATAGACGTATATCATGTTCCCACCGAGAAGTAGGTGCCGACGCGCCATGAATGTTGTAAAATATTACGCTCGACAAGTTAGGTTGCCTTAGCATAGGATATATAGCGTTAAAGACGTATATAATGTTCCCACCGAGACATAGGGGCCGACACGCCAGGAATGTTGTAAAATATTACATACGAAATGTTTGGTTCCCTTAGGATTGGATATATAACGTTATAGACGTATATAATGTTCCCACCGAGAAGTAGGGGCCAACGAGCCAGGAATGTGATAAAATATTACATTCGACATGTTAAGTTGTCTTAGGTTAGGATATATAACGTTATAGTCGTATATACAGTTCCCACCGAGAAGTAGTTGCCGACGCGCCAGGAATATTGTAAAATATTATATTCGACATGTTAGGTTGTCTCAGGCTATCACATATATCGTTATAGACATATACAATGTTCCCACCGAGAAATAGGGGCCGACACGCCAGGAATGTTGTAAAACATTACATCCGAGGTGTTAGGTTGCCTTAGGCGAGGATATATAGCGTTATAGACGTATATAATGTTGCCACCGAGAAGTAGGGACCGACGAGCCAGGAATGTTGTAAAATATTACGCTCGACATGTTAGGTTGCCTTACGTTATGATATATAGCGATATAGACGTATATAATGTTCCCACCGAGAAGTAGGGGCCGGCGCGCCAGGAATGTAGTAAAATATTACATCCGAGATGTTATGTTGCCTTAGGTTAGGATATATAACGTTATCGACGTATATAATGTTCCCACCGAGAAGTAGGGGCCGAAGTGACGGGAATGTTGTAAAATTATACATTCGACACGTTAGGATTGCCTTAAGTTAGGATATATGGCGTTATAGACGTATATAATGTTCCCACCGAGAAGTAGGGGCCAGCGCGCCAGGAATGTGGAAAAATATTACATCCGGTATGTTAGGTTGCCTTAGGCTAGGATATATAACGTTATAGACGTATATGAAATTCCCACCGAGAACTACGGGCCTACACGCCAGGAATGTTGTCAAATATTACTTCCGAGATGTTAGGTTCCCTTAGGTTAGGATATATAACGTTATAGACGTATATAATGATCCCACCGAGAAGTAGTGGCCGACGTGCCAGGAATGTAGTAAAATATTACATCCGAGATGTTAGGTTGCCTTAGGTTAGGATATATAACGTTATAGACGTATATAATGTTCCCATCGAGAAGTAGGGGCCGAAGTGACGGGAATGTAGTAAAATATAACATCCTAGATGTTAGGTTGCCTTAGGCTAGGATATATAACGTTATAGACGTATATAATGTTCCCACCGAGAAGTAGTGGCCGAAGTGACGGGAATGTTGTAAAATATTACATCCGAGATGTTAGGTTGCCTCAGGTTAGGATATATAACGTTATAGACGTATATAATGTTCCCATCGAGAAGTAGGGGCCGAAGTGACGGGAATGTTGTAAAATATTACGTTCGATATGTTAGGTTGCCTTCGGCTAGGATATATAACGTTATAGACGTATATAATGTTCCCACCGAGAAGTAGGTGCCGAAGTGACGGGAATGTTGTAAAATATTACATTCGACATGTTAGTTTGCCTTAGGCTAGGATATATAGCGTTATAGACTTATATAATGTTCCCACCGAGAAGTAGTGGCCGACGTGCCAGGAATGTAGTAAAATATTACATCCGAGCTGTTAGGTTGCCATAGGTTAGGATATATAACGTTATAGACGTATATAATGTTCCCATCGAGAAGTAGGGGCCGAAGTGACGGGAATGTTGTAAAACATTACATTCGATATGTTAGTTTGCCTTAGGCTAGGATATATAGCGTTATAGACGTATATAATGTTCCCACCCAGAAGTAGGGGCCGACGTGCCACGAATGTAGTAAAATATTACATCCGAGATGTTAGGTTGCCTTAGGTTAGGATATATAACGTTATCGACGTATATAATGTTCCACCCGAGAAGTAGGGGCCGACGCGCCAGGAATGCTGTAAAATATTACATCCGAGATGTTAGGATTGCCTTAGGCTAGGATATATAACGTTATAGACGTATATAATGTTCCCACCGAGAAGTAGGGGCCGAAGTGACGGGAATGTTGTAAAATTATACATTCGACACGTTAGGATTGCCTTAAGTTAGGATATATGGCGTTATAGACGTATATAATGTTCCCACCGAGAAGTAGGGGCCAGCGCGCCAGGAATATGGAAAAATATTACATCCGGTATGTTAGGTTGCCTTAGGCTAGGATATATAACTTTATAGACGTATATCATGTTCCCACCGAGAAGTAGGTGCCGACGCGCCATGAATGTTGTAAAATATTACGCTCGACAAGTTAGGTTGCCTTAGCATAGGATATATAGCGTTAAAGACGTATATAATGTTCCCACCGAGACATAGGGGCCGACACGCCAGGAATGTTGTAAAATATTACATACGAAATGTTTGGTTCCCTTAGGATTGGATATATAGACGTATATACCACGCCAGGAATGTTGTAAAATATTACATACGAAATGTTTGGTTCCCTTAGGATTGGATATATAACGTTATAGACGTATATAATGTTCCCACCGAGAAGTAGGGGCCAACGAGCCAGGAATGTGATAAAATATTACATTCGACATGTTATGTTGTCTTAGGTTAGGATATATAACGTTATAGTCGTATATACAGTTCCCACCGAGAAGTAGTTGCCGACGCGCCAGGAATGTTGTAAAATATTACATCCGAGGTGTTACGATTGCCTGAGGCTAAGATATATAACGTTCTAGACGTATGTTCCCACCGAGAAGTAGGGGCCGAAGTGACGGGAATGTTGTAAAATATTACATCCGATATGTTAGGTTGCCTTAGGTTAGGATATATAACGTTATTGACTTATATAATGTTCCCACCGAGAAATAGGGGCCGACGCCCCAGGAATGTTGTAATGTGTGTTGTGTACGCTCGACAAGTTAGGTTGCCTTAGGCTAGGATATATAGCGTTAAAGACGTATATAATGTTCCCACCGAGAAATAGGGGCCGACACGCCAGGAATGTCGTAAAACATTACATCCGAGGTGTTAGGTTGCCTTAGGCTAGGATATATAGCGTTATAGACGTATATAATGTTCCCACCGAGAAGTAGGGGCCAACGAGCCAGGAATGTTGTAAAATATTACGCTCGACATGTTAGGTTGCCTTAGGCTATGATACATAGCGATATAGACGTATATAATATTTCCTCCGAGAAGTGGGGGCCGGCGCGCCAGGAATGTAGTAAAATATTACATCCGAGATGTTAGGTTGCCTTAGGCTAGGATATGTAAAGTTATAGACGTATATAATGTTCCCACCGAGAAATAGGTGCCGGCACGCCAGGAATGTTGTAAAATATTACATCCGAGATGTTAGGATTGCCTTAGGCTAAGATATATAGCGTTATAGACGTATATAATGTTCCCACCGAGAAGTAGGGGCCGAAGTGACGGGAATGTTGTAAAATATTACATTCGACATGTTAGTTTGCCTTAGGCTAGGATATATAGCGTTATAGACGTATATAATGTTCCCACCGAGAAGTAGGGGCCGACGTGCCAGGAATGTAGTAAAATATTACATCCGAGATGTTAGGTTGCCTTAGGTTATGATATATAGCGTTATAGAAGTATATAATGTTCCACACGAGAAGTAGGGGCCGACGTGCCAGAAATGTAGTAAAATATTACATCCGAGATGTTAGGATTGCCTTAGGCTAGGATATATATCGTTAAAGACGTATATAATGTTCCCACCGAGAAATAGGGGCCGACACGCCAGGAATGTTGTAAAACATTACATCCGAGGTGTTAGGTAGCCTTAGGCTCGGATATATAGCGTTATAGGCGTATATAATGTTCCCACCGAGGAGTAGGGGCCGACGAGCCAGGAATGTTGTAAAATATTACGCTCGACATGTTAGGTTGCCTTAGGCTAGGATATATAGCGATTTAGACGTATATAATGTTCCCATCGAGAAATAGCGGTCGGCGCGCCACGAATGTAGTAAAATATTACATCCGAGATGTTAGGATTGCCTTAGGCTAGGATATATCACGTTATAGACGTATATAATGTTCCCACCGAGAAGTAGGGGCCGCCGCGCCAGGAATGCTGTAAAATATTAAATTCGACATGTTAGGTTGCCTTAGGATATGATATATAGCGATATAGACGTATATAATATTCCCACCGAGAAGTGGGGGCCGGCGCGCCAGGAATGTAGTAAAATATTACATCCGAGATGTTAGGTTTCCTTAGGCTAGGATATGTAAAGTTATAGACGTATATAATGTTCCCACCGAGAAATAGGTGCCGGCACGCCAGGAATGTTGTAAAATATTTCATCCGAGATGTTAGGATTGCCTTAGGCTAAGATATATAGCGTTATAGACGTATATAATGTTCCCACCGAGAAGTAGGGGCCGAAGTGACGGGAATGTTGTAAAATATTACATTCGACATATTAGTTTGCCTTAGGCTAGGATATATAGCGTTATAGACGTATATAATGTTCCCACCGAGAAGTAGGGGCCGACGTGCAAGGAATGTAGTAAAATATTACATCCGAGATGTTAGGTTGCCTTAGGTTAGGATATATAGCGTTATAGACATATATAATGTTCCCACCGAGAAGTAGGGGCCGACGTGCCAGGAATGTAGTAAAATATTATATCCGAGATGTTAGGTTGCCTTAGGTTAGGATATATAACGTTATCGACGCTCATAATGTTCCCACCGAGAAGTAGGGGCCAACGAGCCAGGAATGTGGTGAAACATTACATTCGACATGTTAAGTTGCCTTAGGTTAGGATATATAACGTTATAGACGGATATACTGTTCCCACCGAGAAGTAGTTGCCGACGCGCCAGGAATATTGTAAAATATTACATTCGACATGTAAGGATGCCTTATGCTAGGATATATAACGTTATAGACGTATATAATATTCCCACCGAGAAGTGGGGGCCGGCGCGCCAGGAATGTATTAAAATATTACATCCGAGATGTTAGGTTGCCTTAGGCTAGGATATGTAAAGTTATAGACGTATATAATGTTCCCACCGAGAAATAGGTGCCGGCGCGCCAGGAATGTTGTAAAATATTACATTCGACATGTAAGGATGCCTTATGCTAGGATATATAACGTTACAGACGTATATAAAGTTCCCACCGAGAAGTAGGTGCCGACGAGCCAGGAATGTTGTAAAATATTACGCTCGACATGTTAGGTTGCCTTAGGCTAGGATATACAACGTTATAGACGTATATAAATTTCCAACCGAGAAGTAGGTGCCGACGAGCCAGGAATGTTGTAAAATATTACGCTCGACATGTTAGGTTGCCTTAGGCTAGGATATATAGCGATATAGACGTATATAATGTTCCCATCGACAAATAGCGGTCGGCGCGCCAGGAATGTTGTAAAATATTACATCCGAGGTGTTAGGATTGCCTTAGGCTAAGATATATAACGTTATAGACGTATATAATGTTCCCACCGAGAAGTAGGGGCCAACGAGCCAAGAATGTGGTGAAACATTACATTCGACATGTTAAGTTGCCTTAGGTTAGGATATATAACGTTATAGACGGATATACTGTTCCCACCGAGAAGTAGTTGCCGACGCGCCAGGAATGTTGTAAAATATTACGCTCGACATGTTAGGTTGCCTTAGGCTAGGATATATAGCGATATAGACGTATATAATGTTCCCATCGACAAATAGCGGTCGGCGCGCCACGAATCTAGTAAAATATTACATCCGAGATGTTAGGATTGCCTTAGGCTAGGATATATCACGTTATGGACGTATATAATGTTCCCACCGAGAAGTAGGAGCCGGCGCGCCAGGAATGCTGTAGAATATTACATTCGACATGTTAGGTTGCCTTAGGCTAGTATATATAACGTTATAGACGCTCATAATGATCCCACCGAGAAGTAGGGGCCAACGAGCCAGGAATGTGGTGAAACATTACATTCGACATGTTAAGTTGCCTTAGGTTAGGATATATAACGTTATAGACGGATATACTGTTCCCACCGAGAAGTAGTTGCCGACGCGCCAGGAATATTGTAAAATATTACATTCGACATGTAAGGATGCCTTATGCTAGGATATATAACGTTATAGACGTATATAAAGTTCCCACCGAGAAGTAGGTGCCGACGAGCCAGGAATGTTGTAAAATATTACGCTCGGCATGTTAGGTTGCCTTAGGCTAGGACATATAGCGACATAGACGTATATAATGTTCCCATCGAGAAATCGCGGTCGGCGCGCCACGAATGTAGTAAAATATTACATCCGTGATGTTAGGATTGCCTTAGGCTAGGATATATCACGTTATAGGCGTATATAATGTTCCCACCGAGAAGTAGGGGCCGGCGCGCCAGGAATGCTGTAAAATATTACATTCGACATGTTAGGTTGCCTCAGGCTAGTATATATAGCGATATAGACGTATATAATGTTCCCACCAAGAAATAGGTGCCGACGTGCCAGGAATGTAGTAAAATACTACATCCGAGATGTTAGGTTGCCTTAGGTTAGGATATATAGCGTTATAGACATATAAAATGTTCCCACCGAGAAGGAGGGGCCGACGTGCCAGGAATGTAGTAAAATATTACATCCGAGATGTTAGGTTGCCTTAGGTTGGGATATATAACGTTATAGACGCTCATAATGTTCCCACCGAGAAGTAGGGGCCAACGAGCCAGGAATGTGGTGAAACATTACATTCGACATGTTAAGTTGCCTTAGGTTAGGATATATAACGTTATAGACGGATATACTGTTCCCACCGAGAAGTAGTTGCCGACGCGCCAGGAATATTGTAAAATATTACATTCGACATGTAAGGATGCCTTATGCTAGGATATATAACGTTATAGACGTATATAAAGATCCGACCGAGAAGTAGGTGCCGACGAGCCAGGAATGTTGTAAAATATTACGCTCGACATGTTAGGTTGCCTTAGGCTAGGATATATAGCGATATAGACGTATATAATGTTCCCATCGACAAATAGCGGTCGGCGCGCCACGAATGTAGTAAAATATTACATCCGAGATGTTAGGATTGCCTTAGGCTAGGATATATCACGTTATGGACGTATATAATGTTCCCACCGAGAAGTAGGAGCCGGCGCGCCAGGAATGCTGTAGAATATTACATTCGACATGTTAGGTTGCCTTAGGCTAGTATATATAGCGATATAGACGTATATAATGTTCCCACCGAGAAATAGGTGCCGGCGCGCCAGGAATGTTGTAAAATATTACATTCGACATGTAAGGATGCCTTATGCTAGGATATATAACGTTATAGACGTATATAATGTTCCCACCGAGAAGTAGGGGCCAACGTGCCAGGAATGTAGTAAAATATTACATCCGAGATGTTAGGTTGCCTTAGGTTAGGATATATACCGTTATAGACATATATAATGTTCCCACCGAGAAGTAGGGGCCGACGTGCCAGGAATGTAGTAAAATATTACATCCGAGATGTTAGGTTGCCTTAGGTTAGGATATATAACGTTATAGACGGATATACTGTTCCCACCGAGAAGTAGTTGCCGACGCGCCAGGAATATTGTAAAATATTACATTCGACATGTAAGGATGCCTTATGCTAGGATATATAACGTTATAGACGTATATAAAGTTCCCACCGAGAAGTAGGTGCCGACGAGCCAGGAATGTTGTAAAATACTACATCCGACATGTTAGGTTGCCTCAGGCTAGTATATATAGCGATATAGACGTATATAACGTTCCCACCAAGAAATAGGTGCCGACGTGCCAGGAATGTAGTAAAATACTACATCCGACATGTAAGGATGCCTTATGCTAGGATATATAACGTTATAGACGTATATAATATTCCCACCGAGAAGTGGGGGCCGGCGCGCCAGGAATGTAGTAAAATATTACATCCGAGATGTTAGGTTGCCTTAGGCTAGGATATGTAAAGTTATAGACGTATATAATGTTCCCACCGAGAAATAGGTGCCGGCGCGCCAGGAATGTTGTAAAATATTACATTCGACATGTAAGGATGCCTTATGCTAGGATATATAACGTTACAGACGTATATAAAGTTCCCACCGAGAAGTAGGTGCCGACGAGCCAGGAATGTTGTAAAATATTACGCTCGACATGTTAGGTTGCCTTAGGCTAGGATATACAACGTTATAGACGTATATAAATTTCCAACCGAGAAGTAGGTGCCGACGAGCCAGGAATGTTGTAAAATATTACGCTCGACATGTTAGGTTGCCTTAGGCTAGGATATATAGCGATATAGACGTATATAATGTTCCCATCGACAAATAGCGGTCGGCGCGCCAGGAATGTTGTAAAATATTACATCCGAGGTGTTAGGATTGCCTTAGGCTAAGATATATAACGTTATAGACGTATATAATGTTCCCACCGAGAAGTAGGGGCCAACGAGCCAAGAATGTGGTGAAACATTACATTCGACATGTTAAGTTGCCTTAGGTTAGGATATATAACGTTATAGACGGATATACTGTTCCCACCGAGAAGTAGTTGCCGACGCGCCAGGAATGTTGTAAAATATTACGCTCGACATGTTAGGTTGCCTTAGGCTAGGATATATAGCGATATAGACGTATATAATGTTCCCATCGACAAATAGCGGTCGGCGCGCCACGAATCTAGTAAAATATTACATCCGAGATGTTAGGATTGCCTTAGGCTAGGATATATCACGTTATGGACGTATATAATGTTCCCACCGAGAAGTAGGAGCCGGCGCGCCAGGAATGCTGTAGAATATTACATTCGACATGTTAGGTTGCCTTGGGCTAGTATATATAACGTTATAGACGCTCATAATGTTCCCACCGAGAAGTAGGGGCCAACGAGCCAGGAATGTGGTGAAACATTACATTCGACATGTTAAGTTGCCTTAGGTTAGGATATATAACGTTATAGACGGATATACTGTTCCCACCGAGAAGTAGTTGCCGACGCGCCAGGAATATTGTAAAATATTACATTCGACATGTAAGGATGCCTTATGCTAGGATATATAACGTTATAGACGTATATAAAGTTCCCACCGAGAAGTAGGTGCCGACGAGCCAGGAATGTTGTAAAATATTACGCTCGGCATGTTAGGTTGCCTTAGGCTAGGACATATAGCGACATAGACGTATATAATGTTCCCATCGAGAAATCGCGGTCGGCGCGCCACGAATGTAGTAAAATATTACATCCGTGATGTTAGGATTGCCTTAGGCTAGGATATATCACGTTATAGGCGTATATAATGTTCCCACCGAGAAGTAGGGGCCGGCGCGCCAGGAATGCTGTAAAATATTACATTCGACATGTTAGGTTGCCTCAGGCTAGTATATATAGCGATATAGACGTATATAATGTTCCCACCAAGAAATAGGTGCCGACGTGCCAGGAATGTAGTAAAATACTACATCCGAGATGTTAGGTTGCCTTAGGTTAGGATATATAGCGTTATAGACATATAAAATGTTCCCACCGAGAAGGAGGGGCCGACGTGCCAGGAATGTAGTAAAATATTACATCCGAGATGTTAGGTGGCCTTAGGTTGGGATATATAACGTTATAGACGCTCATAATGTTCCCACCGAGAAGTAGGGGCCAACGAGCCAGGAATGTGGTGAAACATTACATTCGACATGTTAAGTTGCCTTAGGTTTGGATATATAACGTTATAGACGGATATACTGTTCCCACCGAGAAGTAGTTGCCGACGCGCCAGGAATATTGTAAAATATTACATTCGACATGTAAGGATGCCTTATGCTAGGATATATAACGTTATAGACGTATATAAAGATCCGACCGAGAAGTAGGTGCCGACGAGCCAGGAATGTTGTAAAATATTACGCTCGACATGTTAGGTTGCCTTAGGCTAGGATATATAGCGATATAGACGTATATAATGTTCCCATCGACAAATAGCGGTCGGCGCGCCACGAATGTAGTAAAATATTACATCCGAGATGTTAGGATTGCCTTAGGCTAGGATATATCACGTTATGGACGTATATAATGTTCCCACCGAGAAGTAGGAGCCGGCGCGCCAGGAATGCTGTAGAATATTACATTCGACATGTTAGGTTGCCTTAGGCTAGTATATATAGCGATATAGACGTATATAATGTTCCCACCGAGAAATAGGTGCCGGCGCGACAGGAATGTTGTAAAATATTACATTCGACATGTAAGGATGCCTTATGCTAGGATATATAACGTTATAGACGTATATAATGTTCCCACCGAGAAGTAGGGGCCAACGTGCCAGGAATGTAGTAAAATATTACATCCGAGATGTTAGGTTGCCTTAGGTTAGGATATATACCGTTATAGACATATATAATGTTCCCACCGAGAAGTAGGGGCCGACGTGCCAGGAATGTAGTAAAATATTACATCCGAGATGTTAGGTTGCCTTAGGTTAGGATATATAACGTTATAGACGGATATACTGTTCCCACCGAGAAGTAGTTGCCGACGCGCCAGGAATATTGTAAAATATTACATTCGACATGTAAGGATGCCTTATGCTAGGATATATAACGTTATAGACGTATATAAAGTTCCCACCGAGAAGTAGGTGCCGACGAGCCAGGAATGTTGTAAAATACTACATCCGACATGTTAGGTTGCCTCAGGCTAGTATATATAGCGATATAGACGTATATAACGTTCCCACCAAGAAATAGGTGCCGACGTGCCAGGAATGTAGTAAAATACTACATCCGACATGTAAGGATGCCTTATGCTAGGATATATAACGTTATAGACGTATATACTGTTCCCACCGAGAAGTAGTTGCCGACGCGCCAGGAATATTGTAAAATATTACATTCGACATGTAAGGATGCCTTATGCTAGGATATATAACGTTATAGACGTATATAAAGTTCCCACCGAGAAGTAGGTGCCGACGAGCCAGGAATGTTGTAAAATATTACATCCGAGATGTTTGGTTCCCTTAGGTTAGAATCTATAACGTTATAGACGTATATAATGTTCCCACCGAGAAGTAGGGGCCAACGAGCCAGGAATGTTGTAAAATATTACATTCGACATGTAAGGATGCCTTATGCTAGGATATATAACGTTATAGACGTATATAATATTCCCACCGAGAAGTGGGGGCCGGCGCGCCAGGAATGTAGTAAAATATTACATCCGAGATGTTAGGTTGCCTTAGGCTAGGATATGTAAAGTTATAGACGTATATAGTGTTCCCACCGAGAAATAGGTGCCGGCGCGCCAGGAATGTTGTAAAATATTACATTCGACATGTAAGGATGCCTTATGATAGGATATATAACGTTATAGACGTATATAAAGTTCCCACCGAGAAGTAGGTGCCGACGAGCCAGGACTGTTGTAAAATATTACGCTCGACATGTTAGGTTGCCTTAGGCTAGGATATATAACGTTATAGACGTATATAAAGTTCCAACCGAGAAGTAGGTGCCGACGAGCCAGGAATGTTGTAAAATATTACATCCGAGATGTTAGGTTCCCTTAGGTTAGAATCTATAACGTTATAGACGTATATAATGTTCCCACCGAGAAGTAGGGGCCAACGAGCCAGGAATGTTGTAAAATATTACATCCGAGATGTTAGGTTGCCTTAGGTTAGGATATATACCGTTATAGACATATATAATGTTCCCACCGAGAAGTAGGGGCCGACGTGCCAGGAATGTAGTAAAATATTACATCCGAGATGTTAGGTTGCCTTAGGTTAGGATATATAACGTTATAGACGGATATACTGTTCCCACCGAGAAGTAGTTGCCGACGCGCCAGGAATATTGTAAAATATTACATTCGACATGTAAGGATGCCTTATGCTAGGATATATAACGTTATAGACGTATATAAAGTTCCCACCGAGAAGTAGGTGCCGACGAGCCAGGAATGTTGTAAAATATTACATCCGAGATGTTAGGTTCCCTTAGGTTAGGATATATACCGTTATAGACATATATAATGTTCCCACCGAGAAGTAGGGGCCGACGTGCCAGGAATGTAGTAAAATATTACATCCGAGTTGTTAGGTTGCCTTAGGTTAGGATATATAACGTTATAGACGGATATACTGTTCCCACCGAGAAGTAGTTGCCGACGCGCCAGGAATATTGTAAAATATTACATTCGACATGTAAGGATGCCTTATGCTAGGATATATAACGTTATAGACGTATATAAAGTTCCCACCGAGAAGTAGGTGCCGACGAGCCAGGAATGTTGTAAAATATTACGCTCGGCATGTTAGGTTGCCTTAGGCTAGGACATATAGCGACATAGACGTATATAATGTTCCCATCGAGAAATCGCGGTCGGCGCGCCACGAATGTAGTAAAATATTACATCCGTGATGTTAGGATTGCCTTACGCTAGGATATATCACGTTATAGGCGTATATAATGTTCCCACCGAGAAGTAGGGGCCGGCGCGCCAGGAATGCTGTAAAATATTACATTCGACATGTTAGGTTGCCTCAGGCTAGTATATATAGCGATATAGACGTATATAATGTTCCCACCAAGAAATAGATGCCGACGTGCCAGGAATGTAGTAAAATACTACATCCGAGATGTTAGGTTGCCTTAGGTTAGGATATATAGCGTTATAGACATATAAAATGTTCCCACCGAGAAGGAGGGGCCGACGTGCCAGGAATGTAGTAAAATATTACATCCGAGATGTTAGGTGGCCTTAGGTTGGGATATATAACGTTATAGACGCTCATAATGTTCCCACCGAGAAGTAGGGGCCAACGAGCCAGGAATGTGGTGAAACATTACATTCGACATGTTAAGTTGCCTTAGGTTAGGATATATAACGTTATAGACGGATATACTGTTCCCACCGAGAAGTAGTTGCCGACGCGCCAGGAATATTGTAAAATATTACATTCGACATGTAAGGATGCCTTATGCTAGGATATATAACGTTATAGACGTATATAAAGATCCGACCGAGAAGTAGGTGCCGACGAGCCAGGAATGTTGTAAAATATTACGCTCGAAATGTTAGGTTGCCTTAGGCTAGGATATATAGCGATATAGACGTATATAATGTTCCCATCGACAAATAGCGGTCGGCGCGCCACGAATGTAGTAAAATATTACATCCGAGATGTTAGGATTGCCTTAGGCTAGGATATATCACGTTATGGACGTATATAATGTTCCCACCGAGAAGTAGGAGCCGGCGCGCCAGGAATGCTGTAGAATATTACATTCGACATGTTAGGTTGCCTTAGGCTAGTATATATAGCGATATAGACGTATATAATGTTCCCACCGAGAAATAGGTGCCGGCGCGCCAGGAATGTTGTAAAATATTACATTCGACATGTAAGGATGCCTTATGCTAGGATATATAACGTTATAGACGTATATAATGTTCCCACCGAGAAGTAGGGGCCAACGTGCCAGGAATGTAGTAAAATATTACATCCGAGATGTTAGGTTGCCTTAGGTTAGGATATATACCGTTATAGACATATATAATGTTCCCACCGAGAAGTAGGGGCCGACGTGCCAGGAATGTAGTAAAATATTACATCCGAGATGTTAGGTTGCCTTAGGTTAGGATATATAACGTTATAGACGGATATACTGTTCCCACCGAGAAGTAGTTGCCGACGCGCCAGGAATATTGTAAAATATTACATTCGACATGTAAGGATGCCTTATGCTAGGATATATAACGTTATAGACGTATATAAAGTTCCCACCGAGAAGTAGGTGCCGACGAGCCAGGAATGTTGTAAAATACTACATCCGACATGTTAGGTTGCCTCAGGCTAGTATATATAGCGATATAGACGTATATAACGTTCCCACCAAGAAATAGGTGCCGACGTGCCAGGAATGTAGTAAAATACTACATCCGACATGTAAGGATGCCTTATGCTAGGATATATAACGTTATAGACGTATATACTGTTCCCACCGAGAAGTAGTTGCCGACGCGCCAGGAATATTGTAAAATATTACATTCGACATGTAAGGATGCCTTATGCTAGGATATATAACGTTATAGACGTATATAAAGTTCCCACCGAGAAGTAGGTGCCGACGAGCCAGGAATGTTGTAAAATATTACATCCGAGATGTTTGGTTCCCTTAGGTTAGAATCTATAACGTTATAGACGTATATAATGTTCCCACCGAGAAGTAGGGGCCAACGAGCCAGGAATGTTGTAAAATATTACATTCGACATGTAAGGATGCCTTATGCTAGGATATATAACGTTATAGACGTATATAATATTCCCACCGAGAAGTGGGGGCCGGCGCGCCAGGAATGTAGTAAAATATTACATCCGAGATGTTAGGTTGCCTTAGGCTAGGATATGTAAAGTTATAGACGTATATAGTGTTCCCACCGAGAAATAGGTGCCGGCGCGCCAGGAATGTTGTAAAATATTACATTCGACATGTAAGGATGCCTTATGCTAGGATATATAACGTTATAGACGTATATAAAGTTCCCACCGAGAAGTAGGTGCCGACGAGCCAGGACTGTTGTAAAATATTACGCTCGACATGTTAGGTTGCCTTAGGCTAGGATATATAACGTTATAGACGTATATAAAGTTCCAACCGAGAAGTAGGTGCCGACGAGCCAGGAATGTTGTAAAATATTACATCCGAGATGTTAGGTTCCCTTAGGTTAGGATATATACCGTTATAGACATATATAATGTTCCCACCGAGAAGTAGGGGCCGACGTGCCAGGAATGTAGTAAAATATTACATCCGAGTTGTTAGGTTGCCTTAGGTTAGGATATATAACGTTATAGACGGATATACTGTTCCCACCGAGAAGTAGTTGCCGACGCGCCAGGAATATTGTAAAATATTACATTCGACATGTAAGGATGCCTTATGCTAGGATATATAACGTTATAGACGTATATAAAGTTCCCACCGAGAAGTAGGTGCCGACGAGCCAGGAATGTTGTAAAATATTACGCTCGGCATGTTAGGTTGCCTTAGGCTAGGATATATAACGTTATAGACGTGTATAAAGTTTCAACCGAGAAGTAGGTGCCGACGAGCCAGAAATGTTGTAAAATATTACGCTCGACATGTTAGGTTGCCTTAGGCTAGGATATATAGCGATATAGACGTATATAATGTTCCCATCGACAAATAGCGGTCGGCGCGCCACGAATGTAGTAAAATATTATATCCGAGATGTTAGGATTGCCTTAGGATAGGATATATCACGTTATGGACGTATATAATGTTCCCACCGAGAAGTAGGAGCCGGCGCGCCAGGAATGCTGTAGAATATTACATTCGACATGTTAGGTTGCCTTAGGCTAGTATATATAGCGATATAGACGTATATAATGTTCCCACCGAGAAATAGGTGCCGGCGCGCCAGGAATGTTGTAAAATATTACATTCGACATGTAAGGATGCCTTATGCTAGGATATATAACGTTATAGACGTATATAATGTTCCCACCGAGAAGTAGGGGCCAACGTACCAGGAATGTAGTAAAATATTACATCCGAGATGTTAGGTTGCCTTAGGTTAGGATATATACCGTTATAGACATATATAATGTTCCCACCGAGAAGTAGGGGCCAACGAGCCAGGAATGTTGTAAAATATTACATTCGACATGTAAGGATGCCTTATGCTAGGATATATAACGTTATAGACGTATATAATATTCCCACCGAGAAGTGGGGGCCGGCGCGCCAGGAATGTAGTAAAATATTACATCCGAGATGTTAGGTTGCCTTAGGCTAGGATATGTAAAGTTATTGACGTATATAGTGTTCCCACCGAGAAATAGGTGCCGGCGCGCCAGGAATGTTGTAAAATATTACATTCGACATGTAAGGATGCCTTATGCTAGGATATATAACGTTATAGACGTATATAAAGTTCCCACCGAGAAGTAGGTGCCGACGAGCCAGGAATGTTGTAAAATATTACGCTCGGCATGTTAGGTTGCCTTAGGCTAGGACATATAGCGACATAGACGTATATAATGTTCCCATCGAGAAATCGCGGTCGGCGCGCCACGAATGTAGTAAAATATTACATCCGTGATGTTAGGATTGCCTTAGGCTAGGATATATCACGTTATAGGCGTATATAATGTTCCCACCGAGAAGTAGGGGCCGGCGCGCCAGGAATGCTTTAAAATATTACATTCGACATGTTAGGTTGCCTCAGGCTAGTATATATAGCGATATAGACGTATATAATGTTCCCACCAAGAAATAGGTGCCGACGTGCCAGGAATGTAGTAAAATACTACATCCGAGATGTTAGGTTGCCTTAGGTTAGGATATATAGCGTTATAGACATATAAAATGTTCCCACCGAGAAGGATGGGCCAACGTGCCAGGAATGTAGTAAAATATTACATCCGAGATGTTAGGTTGCCTTAGGTTAGGATATATAACGTTATAGACGGATATACTGTTCCCACCGAGAAGTAGTTGCCGACGCGCCAGGAATATTGTAAATTATTACATTCGACATGTAAGGATGCCTTATGCTAGGATATATAACGTTATAGACGTATATAAAGTTCCCACCGAGAAGTAGGTGCCGACGAGCCAGGAATGTTGTAAAATATTACATCCGAGATGTTAGGTTCCCTTAGGTTAGAATCTATAACGTTATAGACGTATATAATATTCCCACCGAGAAGTGGGGGCCGGCGCGCCAGGAATGTAGTAAAATATTACATCCGAGATGTTAGGTTGCCTTAGGCTAGGATATGTAAAGTTATTGACGTATATAGTGTTCCCACCGAGAAATAGGTGCCGGCGCGCCAGGAATGTTGTAAAATATTACATTCGACATGTAAGGATGCCTTATGCTAGGATATATAACGTTATAGACGTATATAAAGTTCCCACCGAGAAGTAGGTGCCGACGAGCCAGGAATGTTGTAAAATATTACGCTCGGCATGTTAGGTTGCCTTAGGCTAGGACATATAGCGACATAGACGTATATAATGTTCCCATCGAGAAATCGCGGTCGGCGCGCCACGAATGTAGTAAAATATTACATCCGTGATGTTAGGATTGCCTTAGGCTAGGATATATCACGTTATAGGCGTATATAATGTTCCCACCGAGAAGTAGGGGCCGGCGCGCCAGGAATGCTTTAAAATATTACATTCGACATGTTAGGTTGCCTCAGGCTAGTATATATAGCGATATAGACGTATATAATGTTCCCACCAAGAAATAGGTGCCGACGTGCCAGGAATGTAGTAAAATACTACATCCGAGATGTTAGGTTGCCTTAGGTTAGGATATATAGCGTTATAGACATATAAAATGTTCCCACCGAGAAGGAGGGGCCAACGTGCCAGGAATGTAGTAAAATATTACATCCGAGATGTTAGGTTGCCTTAGGTTAGGATATATAACGTTATAGACGGATATACTGTTCCCACCGAGAAGTAGTTGCCGACGCGCCAGGAATATTGTAAAATATTACATTCGACATGTAAGGATGCCTTATGCTAGGATATATAACGTTATAGACGTATATAAAGTTCCCACCGAGAAGTAGGTGCCGACGAGCCAGGAATGTTGTAAAATATTACATCCGAGATGTTAGGTTCCCTTAGGTTAGAATCTATAACGTTATAGACGTATATAATATTCCCACCGAGAAGTGGGGGCCGGCGCGCCAGGAATGTAGTAAAATATTACATCCGAGATGTTAGGTTGCCTTAGGCTAGGATATATCTCGTTATAGGCGTATATAATGTTCCCACCGAGAAGTAGGGGCCGGCGCGCCAGGAATGCTGTAAAATATTACATTCGACATGTTAGGTTGCCTCAGGCTAGTATATATAGCGATATAGACGTATATAATGTTCCCACCAAGAAATAGGTGCCGACGTGCCAGGAATGTAGTAAAATACTACATCCGAGATGTTAGGTTGCCTTAGGTTAGGATATATAGCGTTATAGACATATAAAATGTTCCCACCGAGAAGGAGGGGCCGACGTGCCAGGAATGTAGTAAAATATTACATCCGAGGTGTTAGGATTGCCTTAGGCTAAGATATATGACGTTATAGACGTATATAATGTTCCCACCGAGAAGTAGGGGCCAACGAGCCAGGAATGTGGTGAAACATTACATTCGACATGTTAAGTTGCCTTAGGTTAGGATATATAACGTTATAGACGGATATACTGTTCCCACCGAGAAGTAGTTGCCGACGCGCCAGGAATATTGTAAAATATTACATTCGACATGTAAGGATGCCTTATGCTAGAATATATAACGTTATAGACGTATATAAAGTTCCCACCGAGAAGTTGGTGCCGACAAGCCAGGAATGTTGTAAAATATTACGCTCGACATGTTAGGTTGCCTTAGGCTAGGATATATAACGTTATAGACGTATATAAAGTTCCAACCGAGAAGTAGGTGCCGACGAGCCAGGAATGTTGTAAAATATTACGCTCGACATGTTAGGTTGCCTTAGGCTAGGATATATAGCGATATAGACGTATATAATGTTCTCATCGACAAATAGCGGTCGGCGCGCCACGAATGTAGTAAAATATTACATCCGAGATGTTAGGATTGCCTTAGGCTAGGATATACAACGTTATAGACGGATATACTGTTCCCACCGAGAAGTAGTTGCCGACGCGCCAGGAATATTGTAAAATATTACATTCGACATGTAAGGATGCCTTATGCTAGGATATATAACGTTATAGACGTATATAAAGTTCCCACCGAGAAGTAGGTGCCGACGAGCCAGGAATGTTGTAAAATATTACGCTCGACATGTTAGGTTGCCTTAGGCTAGGATATATAGCGATATAGACGTATATAATGTTCCCACCGGTAAGTAGGGGCCGCCGCGCCAGGAATGTTGTAAAATATTACATTCGACGTGTTAGGATTGCCTTAGGCTAGGATATATAACGTTATAGACGTATACGATATTCCCACCGAGGAGTACGGGCCGACACGACAAGAATGTTGTCAAATATTACATCCGAGATGTTAGGTTCCCTTAGGTTAGGATATATAACGTTATAGACGTATATAATGTTCCCACCGAGAAGTAGGAGCCGGCGCGCCAGGAACGCTGTAGAATATTACATTCGACATGTTAGGTTGCCTTAGGCTAGTATATATAGCGATATAGACGTATATAATGTTCCCACCGAGACATAGGTGCCGGCGCGCCAGGAATGTTGTAAAATATTACATTCGACATGTAAGGATGCCTTATGCTAGGATATATAACGTTATAGACGTATATAATGTTCCCACCGAGAAGTAGGTGCCAACGAGCCAGGAATGTAGTAAAATATTACTTTCGAGATGTTAGGTTGCCTTAGGTTAGGATATATACCGTTATAGACATATATAATGTTCCCGCCGAGAACTAGGGGCCAACGTGCCAGGAATGTAGTTTAAATATTACATCCGAGATGTTAGGTTGCCTTAGGTTAGGATATATACCGTTATAGACATATATAATGTTCCCACCGAGAAGTAGGTGCCGACGAGCCAGGAATGTTGTAAAATATTACATCCGAGATGTTAGGTTCCCTTAGGTTAGAATATATAACGTTATAGACGTATATAATGTTCCCACCGAGAAGTAGGGGCCAACGAGCCAGGAATGTTGTAAAATATTACATCCGAGATGTTAGGTTGCCTTAGGTTAGGATATATAACGTTATAGACGCTCATAATGTTCCCACCGAGAAGTAGGGGCCAACGAGCCAGGAATGTGGTGAAACATTACATTCGACATGTTAAGTTGCCTTAGGTTAGGATATATAACGTTATAGACGGATATACTGTTCCCACCGAGAAGTAGTTGCCGACGCGCCAGGAATATTGTAAAATATTACATTCGACATGTAAGGATGCCTTATGCTAGGATATATAACGTTATAGACGTATATAAAGTTCCCACCGTGAAGTAGGTGCCGACGAGCCAGGAATGTTGTAAAATATTACGCTCGACATGTTAGGTTGCCTTAGGCTAGGATATATAGCGATATAGACGTATATAATGTTCCCACCGTGAAGTAGGGGCCGCCGCGCCAGGAATGTTGTAAAATATTACATTCGACGTGTTAGGATTGCCTTAGGCTAGGATATATAACGTTATAGACGTATACGATATTCCCACCGAGGAGTACGGGCCGACACGACAAGAATGTTGTCAAATATTACATCCGAGATGTTAGGTTCCCTTAGGTTAGGATATATAACGTTATAGACGTATATAATGTTCCAACCGAGAAGTAGGGGCCGAAGAGCCAGGAATGTTGTAAAATATTACGCTCGACATGTTAGGTTGCCGTAGGTTAGGATATATAACGTTATTGACTTATATAATTTTCCCATCGAGAAATAGGGGCCGACGCCCCAGGAATGATGTAAAATTTTACATTCGACATGTTAGGATTGCCTTAGGCTAGGATATATAACGTTATAGACGTATATACTGTGCCCTCCGAGAAGTAGGGGCCGAAGTGACGGGAATGTTGTAAAATATTACATCCGAGATGTTAGGTTGCCTTAGGTTAGGATATATAACGTTATTGACTTGTATAATGTTCCCATCGCGAAATAGCGGTCGGCGCGCCACGAATGTAGTAAAACAATACATCCGAGATGTTAGGATTGCCTTAGGCTAGGATATATCACGTTATAGACGTATATAATGTTCCCACCGAGAGGTAGAGGCCGACGAGCCAGGAATGTTGTAAAATATTACGCTCGACATGTTAGGTTGCCTTAGTCTAGGATATATAGCGATATAGACGTATATAATGTTCCCACCGAGAAGTAGGGGCCGCCGCGCCAGGAATGTTGTAAAATATTACATTCGACGTGTTAGGATTGCCTTAGGCTAGGATATATCACGTTATAGACGTATATAATGTTCCCACCGAGAGGTAGGGGCCGACGAGGCAGGAATGTTGTAAAATATTACGCTCGACAAGTTAGGTTGCCGTAGGCTAGGATATATAGCGTTACAGACGTACATAATCTTCCCATCGAGAAGTAGGGGCCGGCGCGCCAGGAATGTAGTAAAATATTACATCCGAGATGTTATGTTGCCTTACGCTAGGATATGTAACTTTATCGACGTATATAATGTTCCCACCGAGGAGTAGGGGCCAACGAGCCAGAAATGTGGGAAAATATTACATTCGACATGTTAAGTTGCCTTAGGTTAGGATATATAACGTTATAGACGTATATAATGTTCCCACCGAGAGGTAGAGGCCGACGAGCCAGGAATGTTGTAAAATATTACGCTCGACAAGTTAGGTTGCCTTATGCTAGGATATATAGCGTTACAGACGTATATAATGTTCCCACCGAAAAGTAGGGGCCGGCGTGGCAGGATTGTAGTAAAATATTACATCCGAGATGTTAGGTTGCCTTAGGCTAGGATATATAACGTTATAGACGTATATAATGTTCCCAACGAGAAGTAGGGGCCGTCGAGCCAGGAATGTTGTAAAATATTACGCTCGACATGTTAAGATGTCTTAGGTTAGGATATATAACGTTATAGACGTATATTCAGTTCCCACCGAGAAGTAGTTGCCGACGCGCCAGGAATATTGTAATATATTATATTCGACATGCTAGGCTGTCTCAGGCTAGGACATATGGCGTTATAGACATATATAATGTTTCCATTGAGAAATAGGGACCGACACGCCAGGAATGTTGTATAACATTACATTCGAGGTGTTAGGTTTCCTTAGGTTAGGATATATAACGTTATAGGCGTATATATTGCTCCCACCGAGAAGTAGGTGCCGACGCGCCCACCGAGAAGTAGGTGCCGACGCGCCAGGAATGTTGTAAAATATTACATCCGAGATGTTAGGATTGCCTTAGGCTAGGATATATAACGTTTCAGACGTATATAATGTTTCCACCGAGAAGTAGGGGCCGGTGCGCCACGAATGTAGTAAAATATTACATCCGAGATGTTAGGATTGCCTTAGGCTAGGATATATAACGTTATAGACGTATATAATGTTCCCACCGAGAAGTAGGTGCCGGTGCGCCACGAATGTAGTAAAATATTACATCCGAGATGTTAGGTTGCCTTAAACTAGGATATATAACGTTATAGACGTATATAAAGTTCCCACCGAGAAGTAGGGGCCGAAGTGACGGGAATGTTGTAAAATATTACATTCGACATGTTAGTTTGCCTTAGGCTAGGATATATAGCGTTATAGACGTATATAATGTTCCCACCGAGAAGTAGGGGCCGACGTGCCAGGAATGTAGTAAAATATTACATCCGAGATGCTAGGTTGCCTTAGGTTAGGATATATGGCGTTATAGACGCATATAATGTTCCCACTGAGAAGTAGGGGCCTGCGCGCCAGGAATGTAGTAAAATATTACATCCGAGATGTTAGGTTGCCTTAGGTTAGGATATATAACGTTATTGACTTATATAATGTTCCCACCGAGAAGTAGGTGCCGACGCGCTAGGAATGTAGTAAAATACTACATCCGAGATGTTAGGTTGCCTTAGGTTAGGATATATACCGTTATAGACATATATAATGTTCCCACCGAGAAGTAGGGGCCGACGTGCCAGGAATGTAGTAAAATATTACATCCAAGATGTTAGGTTGCCTTAGGTTAGGATATATAACGTTATAGACGGATATACTGTTCCCACCGAGAAGTAGTTGCCGACGCGCCAGGAATATTGTAAAATATTACATTCGACATGTAAGGATGCCTTATGCTAGGATATATAACGTTATAGACGTATATAAAGTTCCCACCGAGAAGTAGGTGCCGACGAGCCAGGATTGTTGTAAAATATTACATCCGAGATGTTAGGTTCCCTTAGGTTAGAATCTATAACGTTATAGACGTATATAATGTTCCCACCGAGAAGTAGGGGCCAACGAGCCAGGAATGTTGTAAAATATTACATTCGACATGTAAGGATGCCTTATGCTAGGGTATATAACGTTATAGACGTATATAATGTTCCCGCCGAGAAGTAGGGGCCAACGTGCCAGGAATGTAGTAAAATATTACATCCGAGATGTTAGGTTGCCTTAGGTTAGGATATATACTGTTATAGACATATATAATGTTCCCACCGAGAAGTAGGTGCCGACGAGCCAGGAATGTTGTAAAATATTACATCCGAGATGTTAGGTTCCCTTAGGTTAGAATATATAACGTTATATACGTATATAATGTTCCCACCGAGAAGTAGGGGCCAACGAGCCAGGAATGTTGTAAAATATTACATTCGACATGTAAGGATGCCTTATGCTAGGGTATATAACGTTATAGACGCTCATAATGTTCCCACCGAGAAGTAGGGGCCAACGAGCCAGGAATGTGGTGAAACATTACATTCGACATGTTAAGTTGCCTTAGGTTAGGATATATAACGTTATAGACGGATATACTGTTCCCACCGAGAAGTAGTTGCCGACGCGCCAGGAATATTGTAAAATATTACATTCGACATGTAAGGATGCCTTATGCTAGGATATATAACGTTATAGACGTATATAAAGTTCCCACCGAGAAGTAGGTGCCGACGAGCCAGGAATGTTGTAAAATATTACGCTCGACATGTTAGGTTGCCTTAGGCTAGGATATATAGCGATATAGACGTATATAATGTTCCCACCGAGAAGTAGGGGCCGCCGCGCCAGGAATGTTGTAAAATATTACATTCGACGTGTTAGGATTGCCTTAGGCTAGGATATATAACGTTATAGACGTATACGATATTCCCACCGAGGAGTACGGGCCGACACGACAAGAATGTTGTCAAATAATACATCCGAGATGTTAGGTTCCCTTAGGTTAGGATATATAACGTTATAGACGTATATAATGTTCCAACCGAGAAGTAGGGGCCGAAGAGCCAGGAATGTTGTAAAATATTACGCTCGACATGTTAGGTTGCCGTAGGTTAGGATATATAACGTTATTGACTTATATAATTTTCCCATCGAGAAATAGGGGCCGACGCCCCAGGAATGATGTAAAATTTTACATTCGACATGTTAGGATTGCCTTAGGCTAGGATATATAACGTTATAGACGTATATACTGTGCCCACCGAGAAGTAGGGGCCGAAGTGACGGGAATGTTGCAAAATATTACATCCGAGATGTTAGGTTGCCTTAGGTTAGGATATATAACGTTATTGACTTGTATAATGTTCCCATCGCGAAATAGCGGTCGGCGCGCCACGAATGTAGTAAAACAATACATCCGAGATGTTAGGATTGCCTTAGGCTAGGATATATCACGTTATAGACGTATATAATGTTCCCACCGAGAGGTAGAGGCCGACGAGCCAGGAATGTTGTAAAATATTACGCTCGACATGTTAGGTTGCCTTAGTCTAGGATATATAGCGATATAGACGTATATAATGTTCCCACCGAGAAGTAGGGGCCGCCGCGCCAGGAATGTTGTAAAATATTACATTCGACGTGTTAGGATTGCCTTAGGCTAGGATATATAACGTTATAGACGTATACGATACTCCCACCGAGGAGTAGGGGCCAACGAGCCAGGAATGTGGTAAAATATTACATTCGACATGTTAAGTTGTCTTAGGTTAGGATATATAACGTTATAGACGTATATAATGTTCCCACCTAGAAGTAGGTGCCGAAGTGACGGGAATGTTGGAAAATTACACATTCGACATGTTAGGATTGCCTTAGGCTAGGATATATCACGTTATAGACGTATATAATGTTCCCACCGAGAGGTAGGGGCCGACGAGGCAGGAATGTTGTAAAATATTACGCTCGACAAGTTAGGTTGCCGTAGGCTAGGATATATAGCGTTACAGACGTACATAATCTTCCCATCGAGAAGTAGGGGCCGGCGCGCCAGGAATGTAGTAAAATATTACATCCGAGATGTTATGTTGCCTTACGCTAGGATATGTAACTTTATCGACGTATATAATGTTCCCACCGAGGAGTAGGGGCCAACGAGCCAGAAATGTGGGAAAATATTACATTCGACATGTTAAGTTGCCTTAGGTTAGGATATATAACGTTATAGACGTATATAATGTTCCCACCGAGAGGTAGAGGCCGACGAGCCAGGAATGTTGTAAAATATTACGCTCGACAAGTTAGGTTGCCTTATGCTAGGATATATAGCGTTACAGACGTATATAATGTTCCCACCGAAAAGTAGGGGCCGGCGTGGCAGGATTGTAGTAAAATATTACATCCGAGATGTTAGGTTGCCTTAGGCTAGGATATATAACGTTATAGGCGTATATATTGCTCCCACCGAGAAGTAGGTGCCGACGCGCCCACCGAGAAGTAGGTGCCGACGCGCCAGGAATGTTGTAAAATATTACATCCGAGATGTTAGGATTGCCTTAGGCTAGGATATATAACGTTTCAGACGTATATAATGTTTCCACCGAGAAGTAGGGGCCGGTGCGCCACGAATGTAGTAAAATATTACATCCGAGATGTTAGGATTGCCTTAGGCTAGGATATATAACGTTATAGACGTATATAATGTTCCCACCGAGAAGTAGGTGCCGGTGCGCCACGAATGTAGTAAAATATTACATCCGAGATGTTAGGTTGCCTTAAACTAGGATATATAACGTTATAGACGTATATAAAGTTCCCACCGAGAAGTAGGGGCCGAAGTGACGGGAATGTTGTAAAATATTACATTCGACATGTTAGTTTGCCTTAGGCTAGGATATATAGCGTTATAGACGTATATAATGTTCCCACCGAGAAGTAGGGGCCGACGTGCCAGGAATGTAGTAAAATATTACATCCGAGATGCTAGGTTGCCTTAGGTTAGGATATATGGCGTTATAGACGCATATAATGTTCCCACTGAGAAGTAGGGGCCTGCGCGCCAGGAATGTAGTAAAATATTACATCCGAGATGTTAGGTTGCCTTAGGTTAGGATATATAACGTTATTGACTTATATAATGTTCCCACCGAGAAGTAGGTGCCGACGCGCTAGGAATGTAGTAAAATATTACATCCGAGATGTTAGGTTGCCTTAGGTTAGGATATATACCGTTATAGACATATATAATGTTCCCACCGAGAAGTAGGGGCCGACGTGCCAGGAATGTAGTAAAATATTACATCCAAGATGTTAGGTTGCCTTAGGTTAGGATATATAACGTTATAGACGGATATACTGTTCCCACCGAGAAGTAGTTGCCGACGCGCCAGGAATATTGTAAAATATTACATTCGACATGTAAGGATGCCTTATGCTAGGATATATAACGTTATAGACGTATATAAAGTTCCCACCGAGAAGTAGGTGCCGACGAGCCAGGATTGTTGTAAAATATTACATCCGAGATGTTAGGTTCCCTTAGGTTAGAATCTATAACGTTATAGACGTATATAATGTTCCCACAGAGAAGTAGGGGCCAACGAGCCAGGAATGTTGTAAAATATTACATTCGACATGTAAGGATGCCTTATGCTAGGGTATATAACGTTATAGACGTATATAATGTTCCCGCCGAGAAGTAGGGGCCAACGTGCCAGGAATGTAGTAAAATATTACATCCGAGATGTTAGGTTGCCTTAGGTTAGGATATATACTGTTATAGACATATATAATGTTCCCACCGAGAAGTAGGTGCCGACGAGCCAGGAATGTTGTAAAATATTACATCCGAGATGTTAGGTTCCCTTAGGTTAGAATATATAACGTTATATACGTATATAATGTTCCCACCGAGAAGTAGGGGCCAACGAGCCAGGAATGTTGTAAAATATTACATTCGACATGTAAGGATGCCTTATGCTAGGGTATATAACGTTATAGACGCTCATAATGTTCCCACCGAGAAGTAGGGGCCAACGAGCCAGGAATGTGGTGAAACATTACATTCGACATGTTAAGTTGCCTTAGGTTAGGATATATAACGTTATAGACGGATATACTGTTCCCACCGAGAAGTAGTTGCCGACGCGCCAGGAATATTGTAAAATATTACATTCGACATGTAAGGATGCCTTATGCTAGGATATATAACGTTATAGACGTATATAAAGTTCCCACCGAGAAGTAGGTGCCGACGAGCCAGGAATGTTGTAAAATATTACGCTCGACATGTTAGGTTGCCTTAGGCTAGGATATATAGCGATATAGACGTATATAATGTTCCCACCGAGAAGTAGGGGCCGCCGCGCCAGGAATGTTGTAAAATATTACATTCGACGTGTTAGGATTGCCTTAGGCTAGGATATATAACGTTATAGACGTATACGATATTCCCACCGAGGAGTACGGGCCGACACGACAAGAATGTTGTCAAATAATACATCCGAGATGTTAGGTTCCCTTAGGTTAGGATATATAACGTTATAGACGTATATAATGTTCCAACCGAGAAGTAGGGGCCGAAGAGCCAGGAATGTTGTAAAATATTACGCTCGACATGTTAGGTTGCCGTAGGTTAGGATATATAACGTTATTGACTTATATAATTTTCCCATCGAGAAATAGGGGCCGACGCCCCAGGAATGATGTAAAATTTTACATTCGACATGTTAGGATTGCCTTAGGCTAGGATATATAACGTTATAGACGTATATACTGTGCCCACCGAGAAGTAGGGGCCGAAGTGACGGGAATGTTGCAAAATATTACATCCGAGATGTTAGGTTGCCTTAGGTTAGGATATATAACGTTATTGACTTGTATAATGTTCCCATCGCGAAATAGCGGTCGGCGCGCCACGAATGTAGTAAAACAATACATCCGAGATGTTAGGATTGCCTTAGGCTAGGATATATCACGTTATAGACGTATATAATGTTCCCACCGAGAGGTAGAGGCCGACGAGCCAGGAATGTTGTAAAATATTACGCTCGACATGTTAGGTTGCCTTAGTCTAGGATATATAGCGATATAGACGTATATAATGTTCCCACCGAGAAGTAGGGGCCGCCGCGCCAGGAATGTTGTAAAATATTACATTCGACGTGTTAGGATTGCCTTAGGCTAGGATATATAACGTTATAGACGTATACGATACTCCCACCGAGGAGTAGGGGCCAACGAGCCAGGAATGTGGTAAAATATTACATTCGACATGTTAAGTTGTCTTAGGTTAGGATATATAACGTTATAGACGTATATAATGTTCCCACCTAGAAGTAGGTGCCGAAGTGACGGGAATGTTGGAAAATTACAGATTCGACATGTTAGGATTGCCTTAGGCTAAGATATATAACGTTATAGACGTATATAATGTTCCCACCGAGAAGTAGGGGCCGAAGTGACGGGAATGTTGTAAAATATTACATCCGAGATGTTAGGTTGTCTTAGGTTAGGATATATAACGTTATTGACTTGTATAATGTTCCCATCGCGAATTAGCGGTCGGCGCGCCACGAATGTAGTAAAACAGTACATCCGAAATGTTAGGATTGCCTTAGGCTAGGATATATCACGTTATAGACGTATATAATGTTCCCACCGAGAGGTAGGGGCCGACGAGGCAGGAATGTTGTAAAATATTACGCTCGACAAGTTAGGTTGCCGTAGGCTAGGATATATAGCGTTACAGACGTACATAATCTTCCCATCGAGAAGTAGGGGCCGGCGCGCCAGGAATGTAGTAAAATATTACATCCGAGATGTTATGTTGCCTTACGCTAGGATATGTAACTTTATCGACGTATATAATGTTCCCACCGAGGAGTAGGGGCCAACGAGCCAGAAATGTGGGAAAATATTACATTCGACATGTTAAGTTGCCTTAGGTTAGGATATATAACGTTATAGACGTATATAATGTTCCCACCGAGAGGTAGAGGCCGACGAGCCAGGAATGTTGTAAAATATTACGCTCGACAAGTTAGGTTGCCTTATGCTAGGATATATAGCGTTACAGACGTATATAATGTTCCCACCGAAAAGTAGGGGCCGGCGTGGCAGGATTGTAGTAAAATATTACATCCGAGATGTTAGGTTGCCTTAGGCTAGGATATATAACGTTATAGGCGTATATATTGCTCCCACCGAGAAGTAGGTGCCGACGCGCCCACCGAGAAGTAGGTGCCGACGCGCCAGGAATGTTGTAAAATATTACATCCGAGATGTTAGGATTGCCTTAGGCTAGGATATATAACGTTTCAGACGTATATAATGTTTCCACCGAGAAGTAGGGGCCGGTGCGCCACGAATGTAGTAAAATATTACATCCGAGATGTTAGGATTGCCTTAGGCTAGGATATATAACGTTATAGACGTATATAATGTTCCCACCGAAAAGTAGGTGCCGGTGCGCCACGAATGTAGTAAAATATTACATCCGAGATGTTAGGTTGCCTTAAACTAGGATATATAACGTTATAGACGTATATAAAGTTCCCACCGAGAAGTAGGGGCCGAAGTGACGGGAATGTTGTAAAATATTACATTCGACATGTTAGTTTGCCTTAGGCTAGGATATATAGCGTTATAGACGTATATAATGTTCCCACCGAGAAGTAGGGGCCGACGTGCCAGGAATGTAGTAAAATATTACATCCGAGATGCTAGGTTGCCTTAGGTTAGGATATATGGCGCTATAGACGCATATAATGTTCCCACCGAGAAGTAGGGGCCTGCGCGCCAGGAATGTAGTAAAATATTACATCCGAGATGTTAGGTTGCCTTAGGTTAGGATATATAACGTTATTGACTTATATAATGTTCCCACGGAGAAATAGGGGCCGACTCGCCAGGAATGTTGTAAAACATTAAATCCGAGGTGTTAGGTTCCCTTAGGTTAGGATATATAACGTTATAGACATATATAATGTTCCCACCGAGAAATAGGTGCCGACGCGCCAGGAATGTTTTAAAATATTACTTCCGAGATGTTAGGATTGCCTTAGGCTAGGACATATCACGTTATAGACGTATATAATGTTCCCACCGAGAAGTAGGGGCCGATGTGCCAGGAATGTAGTAAAATATTACATTCGACATGATAAGTTGTCTTAGATTAGGATATATAACGTTATAGTCGTATATACAGTTCCCACCGAGAAGTAGTTGCCGACGCGCCAGGAATATTGTAAAATATTATATTCGACATGTTAGGTTGTCTCAGGCTAGGACATATAGCGTTATAGACATATACATTGTTCCCACCGAGAAATAGGGGCCGACACGCCAGGAATGTTGTAAAACATTACATCGGATGTGTTAGGTTCCCTTAGGTTAGGATATATAACGTTATAGACGTATATAATGTTCCCACCGAGAAGTAGGGGCCGACGTGCCAGGAATGTAGTAAAATATTACATCCGAGATGTTAGGTTGCCTTAGGTTAGGATATATAGCGTTATAGACGTATATAATCTTCCCACCGAGAAGTAGGTGCCGACGCGCTAGGAATGTTGTAAAATATTACTTCCGAGATGTTAGGATTGCCTTAGGCTAGGATATATAACGTTATAGACGTATATACTGTTCCCACCGAGAAGTAGGGGCCGGCGGGCCAGGAATGAAGTAAAATATAACATCCGAGATGTTAGGTTGCCTTAGGCTAGGATATAGAACGTTATAGACGTATATAATGTTCCCACCGAGAAGTAGGGGCCGACGTGCTTGGAATGTAGTAAAATATTACATCCGAGATGTTAGGTTGCCTTAGGTTAGGATATATGGCGTTATAGACGTATATAATCTTCCCACCGAGAAGTAGGGGCCGGCGCGCCAGGAATGTAGTAAAATATTACATCCGAGATGTTAGGTTGCCTTACGCTAGGATATGTAACTTTATCGACGTATATAATGTTCCCACCGAGGAGTAGGGGCCAACGAGCCAGAAATGTGGGAAAATATTACATTCGACATGTTAAGTTGCCTTAGGTTAGGATATATAACGTTATAGACGTATATAATGTTCCCACCGAGAGGTAGAGGCCGACGAGCCAGGAATGTTGTAAAATATTACGCTCGACATGTTAGGTTGCCTTAGGCTAGGATATATAGCGATATAGACGTATATAATGTTCCCACCGAGAAGTAGGGGCCGCCGCGCCAGGAATGTTGTAAAATATTACATTCGACGTGTTAGGATTGCCTTAGGCTAGGATATATAACGTTATAGACGTATACGATATTCCCACCGAGGAGTACGGGCCGACACGACAAGAATGTTGTCAAATATTACATCCGAGATGTTAGGTTCCCTTAGGTTAGGATATATAACGTTATAGACGTATATAATGTACCAACCGAGAAGTAGGGGCCGAAGAGCCAGGAATGTTGTAAAATATTACGCTCGACATGTTAGGTTGCCGTAGGTTAGGATATATAACGTTATTGACTTATATAATTTTCCCATCGAGAAATAGGGGCCGACGCCCCAGGAATGATGTAAAATTTTACATTCGACATGTTAGGATTGCCTTAGGCTAGGATATATAACGTTATAGACGTATATACTGTGCCCACCGAGAAGTAGGGGCCGAAGTGACGGGAATGTTGTAAAATATTACATCCGAGATGTTAGGTTGCCTTTGGTTAGGATATATAACGTTATTGACTTGTATAATGTTCCCATCGCGAAATAGCGGTCGGCGCGCCACGAATGTAGTAAAACAATACATCCGAGATGTTAGGATTGCCTTAGGCTAGGATATATCACGTTATAGACGTATATAATGTTCCCACCGAGAGGTAGAGGCCGACGAGCCAGGAATGTTGTAAAATATTACGCTCGACATGATAGGTTGCCTTAGTCTAGGATATATAGCGATATAGACGTATATAATGTTCCCACCGAGAAGTAGGGGCCGCCGCGCCAGGAATGTTGTAAAATATTACATTCGACGTGTTAGGATTGCCTTAGGCTAGGATATATAACGTTATAGACGTATACGATATTCCCACCGAGGAGTAGGGGCCAACGAGCCAGGAATGTGGTAAAATATTACATTCGACATGTTAAGTTGTCTTAGGTTAGGATATATAACGTTATAGACGTATATAATGTTCCCACCTAGAAGTAGGTGCCGAAGTGACGGGAATGTTGGAAAATTACACATTCGACATGTTAGGATTGCCTTAGGCTAAGATATATAACGTTATAGACGTATATAATGTTCCCACCGAGAAGTAGGGGCCGAAGTGACGGGAATGTTGTAAAATATTACATCCGAGATGTTAGGTTGTCTTAGGTTAGGATATATAACGTTATTGACTTGTATAATGTTCCCATCGCGAAATAGCGGTCGGCGCGCCACGAATGTAGTAAAACAGTACATCCGAGATGTTAGGATTGCCTTAGGCTAGGATATATCACGTTATAGACGTATATAATGTTCCCACCGAGAGGTAGGGGCCGACGAGGCAGGAATGTTGTAAAATATTACGCTCGAAAAGTTAGGTTGCCGTAGGCTAGGATATATAGCGTTACAGACGTACATAATCTTCCCACCGAGAAGTAGGGGCCGGCGCGCCAGGAATGTAGTAAAATATTACATCCGAGATGTTAGGTTGCCTTACGCTAGGATATGTAACTTTATCGACGTATATAATGTTCCCACCGAGGAGTAGGGGCCAACGAGCCAGAAATGTGGGAAAATATTACATTCGACATGTTAAGTTGCCTTAGGTTAGGATATAAAACGTTATAGACGTATATAATGTTCCCACCGAGAGGTAGAGGCCGACGAGCCAGGAATGTTGTAAAATATTACGCTCGACAAGTTAGGTTGCCTTATGCTAGGATATATAGCGTTACAGACGTATATAATGTTCCCACCGAAAAGTAGGGGCCGGCGTGGCAGGAATGTAGTAAAATATTACATCCGAGATGTTAGGTTGCCTTAGGCTAGGATATATAACGTTATAGACGTATATAATGTTCCCAACGAGAAGTAGGGGCCGTCGAGCCAGGAATGTTGTAAAATATTACGCTCGACATGTTAAGTTGTCTTAGGTTAGGATATATAACGTTATAGACGTATATACAGTTCCCACCGAGAAGTAGTTGCCGACGCGCCAGGAATATTGTAATATATTATATTCGACATGCTAGGCTGTCTCAGGCTAGGACATATGGCGTTATAGACATATATAATGTTCCCATTGAGAAATAGGGACCGACACGCCAGGAATGTTGTATAACATTACATTCGAGGTGTTAGGTTTCCTTAGGTTAGGATATATAACGTTATAGGCGTATATATTGCTCCCACCGAGAAGTAGGTGCCGACGCGCCAGGAATGTTGTAAAATATTACATCCGAGATGTTAGGATTGCCTTAGGCTTGGATATATAACGTTATAGACGTATATAATGTTCCCACCGAGAAGTAGGTGCCGGTGCGCCACGAATGTAGTAAAATATTACACCCGAGATGTTAGGTTGCCTTAAACTAGGATATATAACGTTATAGACGTATATAAAGTTCCCACCGAAAAGTAGGGGCCGAAGTGACGGGAATGTTGTAAAATATTACATTCGACATGTTAGTTTGCCTTAGGCTAGGAAATATAGCGTTATAGACGTATATAATGTTCCCACCGAGAAGTAGGGGCCGACGTGCCAGGAATGTAGTAAAATATTACATCCGAGATGCTAGGTTGCCTTAGGTTAGGATATATGGCGTTATAGACGCATATAATGTTCCCACCGAGAAGTAGGGGCCTGCGCGCCAGGAATGTAGTAAAATATTACATCCGAGATGTTAGGTTGCCTTAGGTTAGGATATATAACGTTATTGACTTATATAATGTTCCCACGGAGAAATAGGGGCCGACTCGCCAGGAATGTTGTAAAACATTAAATCCGAGGTGTTAGGTTCCCTTAGGTTAGGATATATAACGTTATAGACATATATAATGTTCCCACCGAGAAATAGGTGCCGACGCGCCAGGAATGTTTTAAAATATTACTTCCGAGATGTTAGGATTGCCTTAGGCTAGGACATATCACGTTATAGACGTATATAATGTTCCCACCGAGAAGTAGGGGCCGATGTGCCAGGAATGTAGTAAAATATTACATTCGACATGATAAGTTGTCTTAGATTAGGATATATAACGTTATAGTCGTATATACAGTTCCCACCGAGAAGTAGTTGCCGACGCGCCAGGAATATTGTAAAATATTATATTCGACATGTTAGGTTGTCTCAGGCTAGGACATATAGCGTTATAGACATATACAATGTTCCCACCGAGAAATAGGGGCCGACACGCCAGGAATGTTGTAAAACATTACATCGGATGTGTTAGGTTCCCTTAGGTTAGGATATATAACGTTATAGACGTATATAATGTTCCCACCGAGAAGTAGGGGCCGACGTGCCAGGAATGTAGTAAAATATTACATCCGAGATGTTAGGTTGCCTTAGGTTAGGATATATAGCGTTATAGACGTATATAATGTTCCCACCGAGAAGTAGGTGCCGACGCGCTAGGAATGTTGTAAAATATTACTTCCGAGATGTTAGGATTGCCTTAGGCTAGGATATATAACGTTATAGACGTATATACTGTTCCCACCGAGAAGTAGGGGCCGGCGCGCCAGGAATGAAGTAAAATATAACATCCGAGATGTTAGGTTGCCTTAGGCTAGGATATAGAACGTTATAGACGTATATAATGTTCCCACCGAGAAGTAGGTGCCGAAGTGACGGGAATGTTGTAAAGTATTACATTCGACATGTTAGTTTGCCTTAGGCTAGGATATATAGCGTAATAGACTTATATAATGTTCCCAACGAGAAGTAGTTGCCGACGTGCCAGGAATGTAGTAAAATATGACATCCGAGATGTTAGGTTGCCTTAGGTTAGGATATATAGCGTTATAGACGTATATAATGTTCCCACCGAGAAGTAGGTGCCGACGCGCCCACCGAGAAGTAGGTGCCGACGCGCCAGGAATGTTGTAAAATATTACATCCGAGATGTTAGGATTGCCTTAGGCTAGGATATATAACGTTTCAGACGTATATAATGTTTCCACCGAGAAGTAGGGGCCGGTGCGCCACGAATGTAGTAAAATATTACATCCGAGATGTTAGGATTGCCTTAGGCTAGGATATATAACGTTATAGACGTATATAATGTTCCCACCGAGAAGTAGGTGCCGGTGCGCCACGAATGTAGTAAAATATTACATCCGAGATGTTAGGTTGCCTTAAACTAGGATATATAACGTTATAGACGTATATAAAGTTCCCACCGAGAAGTAGGGGCCGAAGTGACGGGAATGTTGTAAAATATTACATTCGACATGTTAGTTTGCCTTAGGCTAGGATATATAGCGTTATAGACGTATATAATGTTCCCACCGAGAAGTAGGGGCCGACGTGCCAGGAATGTAGTAAAATATTACATCCGAGATGCTAGGTTGCCTTAGGTTAGGATATATGGCGTTATAGACGCATATAATGTTCCCACCGAGAAGTAGGGGCCTGCGCGCCAGGAATGTACTAAAATATTACATCCGAGATGTTAGGTTGCCTTAGGTTAGGATATATAACGTTATTGACTTATATAATGTTCCCACCGAGAAGTAGGTGCCGACGAGCCAGGATTGTTGTAAAATATTACATCCGAGATGTTAGGTTCCCCTAGGTTAGAATCTATAACGTTATAGACGTATATAATGTTCCCACCGAGAAGTAGGGGCCAACGAGCCAGGAATGTTGTAAAATATTACATTCGACATGTAAGGATGCCTTATGCTAGGATATAGAACGTTATAAACGTATATAATATTCCCACCGAGAAGTGGGGGCCGGCGCGCCAGGAATGTAGTAAAATATTACGTCCGAGATGTTAGGTTGCCTTAGGCTAGGATATGTAAAGTTATAGACGTATATAATGTTCCCACCGAGAAATAGGTGCCGGCGCGCCAGGAATGTTGTAAAATATTACATTCGACATGTAAGGATGCCTTATGCTAGGATATATAACGTTATAAACGTATATAATATTCCCACCGAGAAGTGGGGGCCGGCGCGCCAGGAATGTAGTAAAATATTACGTCCGAGATGTTAGGTTGCCTTAGGCTAGGATATGTAAAGTTATAGACGTATATAATGTTCCCACCGAGAAATAGGTGCCGGCGCGCCAGGAATGTTGTAAAATATTACTTTCGACATGTAAGGATGCCTTATGCTAGGATATATAACGTTATAGACGTATATAAAGTTCCCACCGAGAAGTAGGTGCCGACGAGCCAGGAATGTTGTAAAATATTACGCTCGACATGTTAGGTTGCCTTAGGCTAGGATATATAACGTTATAGACGTATATAAAGTTCCAACCGAGAAGTAGGTGCCGACGAGCCAGGAATGTTGTAAAATATTACGCTCGACATGTTAGGTTGCCTTAGGCTAGGATATATAGCGATATAGACGTATATAATGTTCCCATCGACAAATAGCGGTCGGCGCGCCACGAATGTAGTAAAATATTACATCCGAGATGTTAGGATTGCCTTAGGCTAGGATATATCACGTTATGGACGTATATAATGTTCCCACCGAGAAGTAGGGGCCGGCGCGCCAGGAATGCTGTAAAATATTACATTCGACATGTTAGGTTGCCTTAGGCTAGTATATATAGCGATATAGACGTATATAATGTTCCCACCGAGAAATAGGTGCCGGCGCGCCAGGAATGTTGTAAAATATTACATTCGACATGTAAGGATGCCTTATGCTAGGATATATAACGTTATAGACGTATATAATGTTCCCACCGAGAAGTAGGGGCCAACGTGCCAGGAATGTAGTAAAATATTACATCCGAGATGTTAGGTTGCCTTAGGTTAGGATATATACCGTTATAGACATATATAATGTTCCCACCGAGAAGTAGGGGCCGACGTGCCAGGAATGTAGTAAAATATTACATCCGAGATGTTAGGTTGCCTTAGGTTAGGATATATAACGTTATAGACGGATATACTGTTCCCACCGAGAAGTAGTTGCCGACGCGCCAGGAATATTGTAAAATATTACATTCGACATGTAAGGATGCCTTATGCCAGGATATATAACGTTATAGACGTATATAAAGTTCCCACCGAGAAGTAGGTGCCGACGAGCCAGGAATGTTGTAAAATATTACATCCGAGATGTTAGGTTCCCTTAGGTTAGAATATATAACGTTATAGACGTATATAATGTTCCCACCGAGAAGTAGGGGCCAACGAGCCAGGAATGTTGTAAAATATTACATCCGAGATGTTAGGTTGCCTTAGGTTAGGATATATAGCGTTATAGACGTATATAATGTTCCCACCGAGAAGTAGGTGCCGACGCGCTAGGAATGTTGTAAAATATTACTTCCGAGATGTTAGGATTGCCTTAGGCTAGGATATATAACGTTATAGACGTATATACTGTTCCCACCGAGAAGTAGGGGCCGGCGCGCCAGGAATGAAGTAAAATATAACATCCGAGATGTTAGGTTGCCTTAGGCTAGGATATAGAACGTTATAGACGTATATAATGTTCCCACCGAGAAGTAGGTGCCGAAGTGACGGGAATGTTGTAAAGTATTACATTCGACATGTTAGTTTGCCTTAGGCTAGGATATATAGCGTAATAGACTTATATAATGTTCCCAACGAGAAGTAGTTGCCGACGTGCCAGGAATGTAGTAAAATATGACATCCGAGATGTTAGGTTGCCTTAGGTTAGGATATATAGCGTTATAGACGTATATAATGTTCCCACCGAGAAGTAGGGGCCGACGTGCCAGGAATGTAGTAAAATATTACATCCGAGATGATAAGTTGTCTTAGATTAGGATATACAACGTTATAGACGTATATAATGTTCCCACCGAGAAGTAGGTGCCGACGCGCCAGGAATGTTGTAAAATATTACATCCGAGATGTTAGGATTGCCTTAGGCTAGGATATATAACGTTATAGACGTATATAATGTTTCCACCGAGGAGTAGGGGCCGGTGCGCCACGAATGTAGTAAAATATTACATCCGAGATGTTAAGTTGCCTTAGGCTAGGATAAGTAACGTTATAGGTGTATATAATGTTCCCACCGAGAAGTAGGGGCCGACGAGCCAGGAATGTAGTAGAATATTATATCGGAGATGTTAGGTTGCCTTAGGTTAGGATGGATAACGTTATAGACTTATACACTGTTCCCACCTAGAAGTAGGTGCCGACGCGCCAGGAATATTGTAATATATTATATTCGACATGCTAGGTTGTCTCAGGCTAGGACATATGTCGTTATAGACATATATAATGTTCCCATTGAGAAATAGGGACCGACACGCCAGGAATGTTGTATAACATTACATTCGAGGTGTTAGGTTTCCTTAGGTTAGGATATATAACGTTATAGGCGTATATAATGCTCCCACCGAGAAGTAGGTGCCGACGCGCCAGGAATGTTGTAAAATATTACATCCGAGATGTTAGGATTGCCTTAGGCTAGGATATATAACGTTATAGACGTATATAATGTTTCCACCGAGGAGTAGGGGCCGGTGCGCCACGAATGTAGTAAAATATTACATCCGAGATGTTAGGTTGCCTTAGGCTAGGATAAGTAACGTTATAGGTGTATGTAATGTTCCCACCGAGAAGTAGGGGCCGACGAGTCAGGAATGTAGTAAAACATTACACCCGAGGTGTTAGGTTCCCTTAGGTTAGGATATATAACGTTATAGACATATATAATGTTCGCACCGAGAAATAGGTGCCGACGCGGCAGGAATGTTGTAAAATATTACATCCGAGATGTTAGGATTACCTTAGGCTAGGATATATAAGTTATAGACTTATATAATTTTCCCACCGAGAAGTAGGGGCCGGCGCGCCGGGACTGTAGTAAAATATAACATCCGAGATGTTAGGTTGCCTTAGGCTAAGATATATAACGTTATAGACGTATATAATGTTCCCACCGAGAAGTGGGTGCCGAAGTGACGGGAATGTTGTAAAATATTACATTCGACATGTTAGTTTGCCTTAGGCTAGGATATATAGCGTTATAGACTTATATAATGTTCCCACCGAGAAGTAGTGGCCGACGTGCCAGGAATGTTTTAAAATATTACTTCCGAGATGTTAGGATTGCCTTAGGCTAGGACATATCACGTTATAGACGTATATAATGTTCCCACCGAGAAGTAGGGGCCGATGTGCCAGGAATGTAGTAAAATATTACTTTCGACATGATAAGTTGTCTTAGATTAGGATATATAAGTTATAGTCGTATATACAGTTCCCACCGAGAAGTAGCTGCCGACGCGCCAGGAATATTGTAAAATATTATATTCGACATGTTAGGTTGTCTCAGGCTAGGACACATAGCGTTATAGACATATACAATGTTCCCACCGAGAAATAGGGGCCGACACGCCAGGAATGTTGTAAAACATTACATCGGATGTGTTAGGTTCCCTTAGGTTAGGATGTATAACGTTATAGACGTATATAATGTTCCCACCGAGAAGTAGGTGCCGAAGTGACGGGAATGTTGTAAAATATTACATTCGACAAGTTAGTTTGCCTTAGGTTAGGATATATAACGTTATAGACGTATATAATGTTCCCACCGAGAAGTAGGTGCCGACGCGCCAGGAATGTTGTAAAATATTACTTCCGAGATGTTAGGATTGCCTTAGGCTAGGATATATAACGTTATAGACGTATATACTGTTCCCACCGAGAAGTAGGGGCCGGCGCGCCAGGAATGAAGTAAAATATAACATCCGAGATGTTAGGTTGCCTTAGGCTAGGATATAGAACGTTATAGACGTATATAATGTTCCCACCGAGAAGTAGGTGCCGAAGTGACGGGAATGTTGTAAAGTATTACATTCGACATGTTAGTTTGCCTTAGGCTAGGATATATAGCGTAATAGACTTATATAATGTTCCCAACGAGAAGTAGTTGCCGACGTGCCAGGAATGTAGTAAAATATGACATCCGACATGTTAGGTTGCCTTAGGTTAGAATATATAGCGTTATAGACGTATATAATGTTCCCACCGGGAAGTAGGGGCCGACGTGCCAGGAATGTAGTAAAATATTACATCCGAGATGATAAGTTGTCTTAGATTAGGATATATAACGTTATAGACGTATATAATGTTCCCACCGAGAAGTAGGTGCCGACGCGCCAGGAATGTTGTAAAATATTACATCCGAGATGTTAGGATTGCCTTAGGCTAGGATATATAACGTTATAGACGTATATAATGTTTCCACCGAGGAGTAGGGGCCGGTGCGCCACGAATGTAGTAAAATATTACATCCGAGATGTTAAGTTGCCTTAGGCTAGGATAAGTAACGTTATAGGTGTATATAATGTTCCCACCGAGAAGTAGGGGCCGACGAGCCAGGAATGTAGTAGAATATTATATCGGAGATGTTAGGTTGCCTTAGGTTAGGATGGATAACGTTATAGACTTATACACTGTTCCCACCTAGAAGTAGGTGCCGACGCGCCAGGAATATTGTAATATATTATATTCGACATGCTAGGTTGTCTCAGGCTAGGACATATGTCGTTATAGACATATATAATGTTCCCATTGAGAAATAGGGACCGACACGCCAGGAATGTTGTATAACATTACATTCGAGGTGTTAGGTTTCCTTAGGTTAGGATATATAACGTTATAGGCGTATATAATGCTCCCACCGAGAAGTAGGTGCCGACGCGCCAGGAATGTTGTAAAATATTACATCCGAGATGTTAGGATTGCCTTAGGCTAGGATATATAACGTTATAGACGTATATAATGTTTCCACCGAGGAGTAGGGGCCGGTGCGCCACGAATGTAGTAAAATATTACATCCGAGATGTTAGGTTGCCTTAGGCTAGGATAAGTAACGTTATAGGTGTATGTAATGTTCCCACCGAGAAGTAGGGGCCGACGAGTCAGGAATGTAGTAAAACATTACACCCGAGGTGTTAGGTTCCCTTAGGTTAGGATATATAACGTTATAGACATATATAATGTTCGCACCGAGAAATAGGTGCCGACGCGGCAGGAATGTTGTAAAATATTACATCCGAGATGTTAGGATTACCTTAGGCTAGGATATATAAGTTATAGACTTATATAATGTTCCCACCGAGAAGTAGGGGCCGGCGCGCCGGGACTGTAGTAAAATATAACATCCGAGATGTTAGGTTGCCTTAGGCTAAGATATATAACGTTATAGACGTATATAATGTTCCCACCGAGAAGTAGGTGCCGAAGTGACGGGAATGTTGTAAAATATTACATTCGACATGTTAGTTTGCCTTAGGCTAGGATATATAGCGTTATAGACTTATATAATGTTCCCACCGAGAAGTAGTGGCCGACGTGCCAGGAATGTTTTAAAATATTACTTCCGAGATGTTAGGATTTCCTTAGGCTAGGACATATCACGTTATAGACGTATATAATGTTCCCACCGAGAAGTAGGGGCCGATGTGCCAGGAATGTAGTAAAATATTACTTTCGACATGATAAGTTGTCTTAGATTAGGATATATAACGTTATAGTCGTATATACAGTTCCCACCGAGAAGTAGCTGCCGACGCGCCAGGAATATTGTAAAATATTATATTCGACATGTTAGGTTGTCTCAGGCTAGGACATATAGCGTTATAGACATATACAATGTTCCCACCGAGAAATAGGGGCCGACACGCCAGGAATGTTGTAAAACAATACATCGGATGTGTTAGGTTCCCTTAGGTTAGGATGTATAACGTTATAGACGTATATAATGTTCCCACCGAGAAGTAGGTGCCGAAGTGACGGGAATGTTGTAAAATATTACATTCGACAAGTTAGTTTGCCTTAGGTTAGGATATATAACGTTATAGACGTATATAATGTTCCCACCGAGAAGTAGGTGCCGACGCGCCAGGAATGTTGTAAAATATTACATCCGAGATGTTAGGATTGCCTTAGGCTAGGATATATAACGTTATAGACCTATATAATGTTTCCACCGAGGAGTAGGGGCCGGTGCGCCACGAATGTAGTAAAATATTACATCCGAGATGTTAGGTTGCCTTAGGCTAGGATAAGTAACGTTATAGGCGTATATAATGTTCCCACCGAGAAGTAGGGGCCGACGACCAGGAATGTAGTAAAATATTACATCCGAGATCTTAGGTTGCCTTAGGTTAGGATATATAACGTTATAGACTTATATACTGTTCCCACCTAGAAGTAGGTGCCGAAGCGCCAGGAATGTTGTAAAATATTACATCCGAGATGTTAGGATTACCTTAGGCTAGGATATATAACGTTATAGACGTATATAATGTTCCCACCGAGAAATAGGGGCCGACACGCCAGGAATGTAGTAAAATATTACATCCGAGATGTTAGGTTGCCTTAGACTAGGATATATAACGTTATAGACGTATATAAAGTTCCCACCGAGAAGTAGGATCCGAAGTGACGGGAATGTTGTAAAATATTACATTCGACATGTTAGTTTGCCTTAGGCTAGGATATACAGCGTTATAGACGTATATAATGTTCCCACCGAGAAGTAGGGGCCGACGTGCCAGGAATGTAGTAAAATATTACATCCGAGATGTTAGGTTGCCTTAGGTTAGGATATATGGCGTTATAGACGTATATAATGTTCCCACGGAGAAGTAGGAGCCAGCGCGCCAGGAATGTAGTAAAATATTACATCCGAGATGTTAGGATTGCCTTAGGCTAGGATATATAACGCTATAGACGTATATAATGTTCCCACCGAGAAGTAGGTGCCGAAGTGACGGGAATGTTGTAAAATATTACATTCGACATGTTAGTTTGCCTTAGGCTAGGATATATAGCGTTATAGACTTATATAATGTTCCCACCGAGAAGTAGTGGCCGACGTGCCAGGAATGTAGTAAAATATTAAATCCGGGATGTTAGGTTGCCTTAGGTTAGGATATATAACGTTATTGACTTATATATTGTTCCCACCGAGAAGTAGATGCCGACGCGCCAGGAATGTTTTAAAATATTACTTCCGAGATGTTATGATTGCCTTAGGCTAGGACATATCACGTTATAGACGTATATAATGTTCCCACCGAGAAGTAGGGGCCGATGTGCCAGGAATGTAGTAAAATATTACATTCGACATGATAAGTTGTCTTAGATTAGGATATATAACGTTATAGTCGTATATACAGTTCCCACCGAGAAGTAGTTGCCGACGCGACAGGAATATTGTAAAATATTATATTCGACATGTTAGGTTGTCTCAGGCTAGGACATATAGCGTTATAGACATATACAATGTTCCAACCGAGAAATAGGGGCCGACACGCCAGGAATGTTGTAAAACATTACATCGGATGTGTTAGGTTCCCTTAGGTTAGGATATATAACGTTATAGACGTATATAATGTTCCCACCGAGAAGTAGGTGCCGACGCGCCAGGAATGTTGTAAAATATTACATCCGAGATGTTAGGATTGCCTTAGGCTAGGATATATAACGTTATAGACGTATATAATGTTCCCACCGAGAAGTAGGTGCCGGTGCGCCACGAATGTAGTAAAATATTACATCCGAGATGTTAGGTTGCCTTAAACTAGGATATATAACGTTATAGACGTATATAAAGTTCCCACCGAGAAGTAGGGGCCGAAGTGACGGGAATGTTGTAAAATGTTACATTTGACATGTTAGTTTGCCTTAGGCTAGGATATATAGAGTTATAGACGTATATAATGTTCCCACCGAGAAGTAGGGGCCGACGTGCCAGGAATGTAGTAAAATATGACATCCGAGATGTTAGGTTGCCTTAGGTTAGGATATATAGCGTTATAGACGTATATAATGTTCCCACCGAGAAGTAGGGGCCGACGTGCCACGAATGTAGTAAAATATTACATCCGAGATGTTAGGTTGCCTTAGGCTAAGATATATAACGTTGTAGACTTACATAATGTTCCCACCGAGAAGTCGGGGCCGGCGCGACGGGACTGTAGTAAAATATAACATCCGAGATGTTAGGTTGCCTTAGGCTAGGATATATAACGTTATAGACATATATAATGTTCCACCCGAGAAGTAGGGGCCGACGAACCAGGAATGTTGTAAAATATTACGCTCGACATGTTAGGTTGCCTTAGGCTAGGATATGTAAAGTTATAGACGTATATAATGTTCCCACCGGGAAATAGGTGCCGGCGCGGCAGGAATGTAGTAAAATATAACATCCGAGATGTTAGGTTGCCTTAGGCTAGAATAAGTAACGTTATAGACGTATATAATGTTCCCACCGAGAAGTAGGGGCCGACGAGCCAGGAATGTAGTAAAATATTACATCCGAGATGTTAGGTTGCCTTAGGTTAGGATATATAACGTTATAGACTTATATGCTGTTCCCACCGAGAAGTAGGTGCCGACGCGCCAGGAATGTTGTAAAATATTACATCCGAGATGTTAGGATTACCTTAGGCTAGGATATATAACGTTATAGACGTATGTAATGTTCGCACCGTGAAGTAGGAGCCGGCGCGCCGGGAATGTAGTAAAATATAACATCCGAGATGTTAGGATTGCCTTAGGCTAGGATATATAACGTTATAGACGTATATAATGTTCCCACCGAGAAATAGGTGCCGGCGCGCCAGGGATGTTGTAAAATATTACATCCGAGATATGAGGATTGCCTTAAGTTAGGATATATGGCGTTATAGACGTATATAATGTTCCCACCGAGAAGTAGGGGCCAGCGCGCCAGGAATGTGGTAAAATATTACATCCGGTATGTTAGGTTGCCTTAGGCTAGGATATATAACTTTATAGACGTATATAATGTTCCCATCGAGAAGTAGGGGCCGAAGTGACGGGAATGTTGTAAAATATTACATTCGACATGTTAGTTTGCCTCAGACTAGGATATATAACGTTATATACGTATATAATGTTCCCACCGAGAAATAGGGGCCGACACGCCAGGAATGTTGTAAAATACTACGCTCGACATATTAGGTTGCCTTACGTCATGGTATATAGCGATATAGACGTATATAATGTTCCCACCGAGAAGTAGGGGCCGGCGCGCCAGGAATGTTGTAAAATATTACATCCGAGATGTCAGGATTACCTTAGGCTAGGATATATAACGTTATAGACGTATGTAATGTTCCCACCGAGAAGTAGGGGCCGACGAGCCAGGAATGTAGTAAAATATTTGATCCGAGATGCTAGGTTGCCTTAGGTTAGGATATATAACGTTATAGACTTATATACTGTTCCCACCGAGAAGTAGGTGCCGACGCGCCAGGAATGTTGTAAAATATTACATCCGAGATGTTAGGATTGCCTTAGGCTAGGATATATAACGTTATAGACGTATGTAATGTTCCCACCGAGAAGTAGGGGCCGGCGCGCCGGGAATGTAGTAAAATATAACATCCGGGATGTTAGGTTGCCATAGGCTAGGATATATAACGTTATAGACGTATATAATGTTACCACCGAGAAATAGGTGCCGACGCGCCAGGTATGTTGTAAAATATTACATCCGAGATGTTAGGATTACCTTATGCTAGGATATATAACGTTATAGACGTATGTAATGTTCCCACCGAGAAGTAGGTGCCGACGCGCCAGGAATGTTGTAAAATATTACATCCGAGAGGTTAGGTTGCCTTAGGTAAGGATATATAACGTTATAGACGTATATAATGTTCCACCCGAGAAGTAGGGGCCGACGAACCAGGAATGTTGTAAAATATTACGCTCGACATGTTAGGTTGCCTTAGGCTAGGATATGTAAAGTTATAGACGTACATAATGTTCCCACCGAGAAATAGGTGCGGGCGCGCCAGGAATGTTGTAAAATATTACAACCGAGATATGAGGATTGCCGTAAGTTAGGATATATGGCGTTATAGACGTATATAATGTTCCCACCGAGAAGTAGGGGCCAGCGCGCCGGGAATGTAGTAAAATATAACATCCGAGATGTTAGGTAGCCATAGGCTAGGATATATAACGTTATAGACGTATATAATGTTCCCACCGAGAAGTAGGTGCCGAAGTGACGGGAATGTTGTAAAATATTACATTCGACATGTTAGTTTGCCTTAGGCTAGGATATATAACGTTATAGACGTATATAATGTTCCCACCGATAAGTAGGGGCCAACGAGCCAGGAATGTGGCAAAATATTACATTCGACATGTTAAGTTGCCTCAGGCTAGGACATATAGCGTTATAGACATATAGAATGTTCCCTCCGAGAAATAGGGGCCGACACGACAGGAATGTTGTAAAACATTACATCCGAGGTGTTAGGTTCCCTTAGGTTAGGATATATAACGTTATAGACGTATATAATGTTCCCACCGAGAAGTAGGTGCCGACGCGCCAGGAATGTTGTAAAATATTACATCCGAGATGTTAGGATTGCCTTAGGCTGGGATATATAACGTTATAGACGTATATAATGTCCCACCAAGAAGTAGGGGCGGGTGCGCCACGAACGTAGTAAAATATTACATCCGAGATGTTAGGTTGCCTTAGACTAGGATATATAACGTTATATACGTATATAATGTTCCCACCGAGAAATAGGGGACGACACGCCAAGAATGTTGTAAAATATTACGCTCGACATGTTAGGTTGCCTTACGTCATGATATATAGCGATATAGACGTATATAATGTTCCCACCGAGAAGTAGGGGCCGGCGCGCCAGAAATGTAGTAAAATATAACATCCGAGATGTTAGGTTGCCTTAGGCTAGGATATATAACGTTATAGACGTATATAATGTTCCCACCGAGAGGTAGGTGCCGAAGTGACGGGAATGTTGTAAAATATTACATTCGACATGTTAGTTTGCCTTAGGCTAGGATATATAGCGTTATAGACGTATATAATGGTCCCACCGAGAACTAGGGGCCGACGTGCCAGGAATGTAGTAAAATATTAGATCCGAAAGGATAGGTTGCCTTAGGCTAGGATATATAGCGTTATAGACGTATATAATGTTCCCACCGAGAAATAGGGGCCGACACGCCAGGAATGTTGTAAAATATTACATTCGAGCTGTTAGGTTCCCTTAGGTTAGGATATATAACGTTATAGACGTATATAATGTTCCCACCGAGAAGTAGGTGCCGACGCGCCAGGAATGTTGTAAAATATTACATCCGAGATGTTAGGATTGCCTTAGGCTAGGATATATAACGTTATAGACGTATATAATGTTCCCACCAAGAAGTAGGGGCCGGTGCGCCACGAACGTAGTAAAATATTACATCCGAGATGTTAGGTTGCCTTAGACTATGATATATAACGTTATATACGTATATAATGTTCCCAACGAGAAATAGGGGACGACACGCCAGGAATGTTGTAAAATATTACGCTCGACATGTTAGGTTGCCTTACGTCATGATATATAGCGATATAGACGTATATAATGTTCCCACCGAGAAGTAGGGGCCGGCGCGCCAGAAATGTAGTAAAATATAACATCCGAGATGTTAGGTTGCCTTAGGCTAGGATATATAACGTTATAGACGTATATAATGTTCCCACCGAGAGGTAGGTGCTGAAGTGACGGGAATGTTGTAAAATACTACATTCGACATGTTAGTTTGCCTTAGGCTAGGAAATATAGCGTTCTAGACTTGTATAATGTTCCCACCGAGAAGTAGTGGCCGACGTGCCAGGAATGTAGTAAAATAATACATCCGAGATGTTAGGTTGCCTTAGGTTAGGATATATAACGTTATAGACGTATATAAAGTTCCCATCGAGAAGTAGGGGCCGAAGTGACGGGAATGTAGTAAAATATTACATTCGATATGTTAGTTTGCCTTAGGCTAGGATATATAGCGTTATAGACGTATATAATGTTCCCACCGAGAACTAGGGGCCGGCGCGCCAGAAATGTAGTAAAATATAACATCCGAGATGTTAGGTTGCCTTAGGCTAGGATATATAACGTTATAGACGTATATAATGTTCCCACCGAGAAGTAGGTGCCGAAGTGACGGGAATGTTGTAAAATATTACATTCGACATGTTAGTTTGCCTTAGGATAGGATATATAGCGTTCTAGACTTGTATAATGTTCCCACCGAGAAGTAGTGGCCGACGTGCCAGGAATGTAGTAAAATATTACATCCGAGATGTTAGGTTGCCTTAGGTTAGGATATATAACGTTATAGACGTATATAAAGTTCCCATCGAGAAGTAGGGGCCGAAGTGACGGGAATGTTGTAAAATATTACATTCGATATGTTAGTTTGCCTTAGGCTAGGATATATAGCGTTATAGACGTATATAATGTTCCCACCGAGAACTAGGGGCCGGCGCGCCGGGAATGTAGTAAAATATTACATCCGAGAGGTTAGGTTGCCTTAGGTAAGGATATATAACGTTATAGACGTATATAATGTTCCACCCGAGAAGTAGGGGCCGACGAACCAGGAATGTTGTAAAATATTACGCTCGACATGTTAGGTTGCCTTAGGCTAGGATATGTAAAGTTATAGACGTATATAATGTTCCCACCGGGAAATAGGTGCCGGCGCGGCAGGAATGTAGTAAAATATAACTTCCGAGATGTTAGGTTGCCTTAGGCTAGAATAAGTAACGTTATAGACGTATATAATGTTCCCACCGAGAAGTAGGGGCCGACGAGCCAGGAATGTAGTAAAATATTACATCCGAGATGTTAGGTTGCCTTAGGTTAGGATATATAACGTTATAGACTTATATGCTGTTCCCACCGAGAAGTAGGTGCCGACGCGCCAGGAATGTTGTAAAATATTACATCCGAGATGTTAGGATTACCTTAGGCTAGGATATATAACGTTATAGACGTATGTAATGTTCGCACCGTGAAGTAGGAGCCGGCGCGCCGGGAATGTAGTAAAATATAACATCCGAGATGTTAGGATTGCCTTAGGCTAGGATATATAACGTTATAGACGTATATAATGTTCCCACCGAGAAATAGGTGCCGGCGCGCCAGGGATGTTGTAAAATATTACATCCGAGATATGAGGATTGCCTTAAGTTAGGATATATGGCGTTATAGACGTATATAATGTTCCCACCGAGAAGTAGGGGCCAGCGCGCCAGGAATGTGGTAAAATATTACATCCGGTATGTTAGGTTGCCTTAGGCTAGGATATATAACTTTATAGACGTATATAATGTTCCCATCGAGAAGTAGGGGCCGAAGTGACGGGAATGTTGTAAAATATTACATTCGACATGTTAGTTTGCCTTAGGCTAGGATATATAGCGTTCTAGACTTATATAATCTTCCCACCGAGAAGTAGTGGCCGACGTGCCAGGAATGTAGTAAAATATTACATCCGAGATGTTAGTTTGCCTTAGGCTAGGATATATAGCGTTATAGACGTATATAATGTTCCCTCCAAGAAGTAGGGGCCGGTGCGCCACGAACGTAGTAAAATATTACATCCGAGTTGTTAGGTTGCCTTAGACTAGGATATATAACGTTATATACGTATATAATGTTCCCACCGAGAACTAGGGGCCGACGTGCCAGGAATGTAGTAAAATATTACATCCGAGAGGTTAGGTTGCCTTAGGTTAGGATATATAACGTTATAGACGTATATAATGTTCCCACCAAGAAGTAGGGGCCGGTGCGCCACGAACGTAGTAAAATATTACATCCGAGATGTTAGGTTGCCTCAGACTAGGATATATAACGTTATATACGTATATAATGTTCCCACCGAGAAATAGGGGCCGACACGCCAGGAATGTTGTAAAATACTACGCTCGACATATTAGGTTGCCTTACGTCATGGTATATAGCGATATAGACGTATATAATGTTCCCACCGAGAAGTAGGGGCCGGCGCGCCAGGAATGTTGTAAAATATTACATCCGAGATGTCAGGATTACCTTAGGCTAGGATATATAACGTTATAGACGTATGTAATGTTCCCACCGAGAAGTAGGGGCCGACGAGCCAGGAATGTAGTAAAATATTTGATCCGAGATGCTAGGTTGCCTTAGGTTAGGATATATAACGTTATAGACTTATATACTGTTCCCACCGAGAAGTAGGTGCCGACGCGCCAGGAATGTTGTAAAATATTACATCCGAGATGTTAGGATTGCCTTAGGCTAGGATATATAACGTTATAGACGTATGTAATGTTCCCACCGAGAAGTAGGGGCCGGCGCGCCGGGAATGTAGTAAAATATAACATCCGGGATGTTAGGTTGCCATAGGCTAGGATATATAACGTTATAGACGTATATAATGTTACCACCGAGAAATAGGTGCCGACGCGCCAGGTATGTTGTAAAATATTACATCCGAGATGTTAGGATTACCTTATGCTAGGATATATAACGTTATAGACGTATGTAATGTTCCCACCGAGAAGTAGGTGCCGACGCGCCAGGAATGTTGTAAAATATTACATCCGAGAGGTTAGGTTGCCTTAGGTAAGGATATATAACGTTATAGACGTATATAATGTTCCACCCGAGAAGTAGGGGCCGACGAACCAGGAATGTTGTAAAATATTACGCTCGACATGTTAGGTTGCCTTAGGCTAGGATATGTAAAGTTATAGACGTACATAATGTTCCCACCGAGAAATAGGTGCGGGCGCGCCAGGAATGTTGTAAAATATTACAACCGAGATATGAGGATTGCCGTAAGTTAGGATATATGGCGTTATAGACGTATATAATGTTCCCACCGAGAAGTAGGGGCCAGCGCGCCGGGAATGTAGTAAAATATAACATCCGAGATGTTAGGTAGCCATAGGCTAGGATATATAACGTTATAGACGTATATAATGTTCCCACCGAGAAGTAGGTGCCGAAGTGACGGGAATGTTGTAAAATATTACATTCGACATGTTAGTTTGCCTTAGGCTAGGATATATAACGTTATAGACGTATATAATGTTCCCACCGATAAGTAGGGGCCAACGAGCCAGGAATGTGGCAAAATATTACATTCGACATGTTAAGTTGCCTCAGGCTAGGACATATAGCGTTATAGACATATAGAATGTTCCCTCCGAGAAATAGGGGCCGACACGACAGGAATGTTGTAAAACATTACATCCGAGGTGTTAGGTTCCCTTAGGTTAGGATATATAACGTTATAGACGTATATAATGTTCCCACCGAGAAGTAGGTGCCGACGCGCCAGGAATGTTGTAAAATATTACATCCGAGATGTTAGGATTGCCTTAGGCTGGGATATATAACGTTATAGACGTATATAATGTCCCACCAAGAAGTAGGGGCGGGTGCGCCACGAACGTAGTAAAATATTACATCCGAGATGTTAGGTTGCCTTAGACTAGGATATATAACGTTATATACGTATATAATGTTCCCACCGAGAAATAGGGGACGACACGCCAAGAATGTTGTAAAATATTACGCTCGACATGTTAGGTTGCCTTACGTCATGATATATAGCGATATAGACGTATATAATGTTCCCACCGAGAAGTAGGGGCCGGCGCGCCAGAAATGTAGTAAAATATAACATCCGAGATGTTAGGTTGCCTTAGGCTAGGATATATAACGTTATAGACGTATATAATGTTCCCACCGAGAGGTAGGTGCCGAAGTGACGGGAATGTTGTAAAATATTACATTCGACATGTTAGTTTGCCTTAGGCTAGGATATATAGCGTTATAGACGTATATAATGGTCCCACCGAGAACTAGGGGCCGACGTGCCAGGAATGTAGTAAAATATTAGATCCGAAAGGATAGGTTGCCTTAGGCTAGGATATATAGCGTTATAGACGTATATAATGTTCCCACCGAGAAATAGGGGCCGACACGCCAGGAATGTTGTAAAATATTACATTCGAGCTGTTAGGTTCCCTTAGGTTAGGATATATAACGTTATAGACGTATATAATGTTCCCACCGAGAAGTAGGTGCCGACGCGCCAGGAATGTTGTAAAATATTACATCCGAGATGTTAGGATTGCCTTAGGCTAGGATATATAACGTTATAGACGTATATAATGTTCCCACCAAGAAGTAGGGGCCGGTGCGCCACGAACGTAGTAAAATATTACATCCGAGATGTTAGGTTGCCTTAGACTATGATATATAACGTTATATACGTATATAATGTTCCCAACGAGAAATAGGGGACGACACGCCAGGAATGTTGTAAAATATTACGCTCGACATGTTAGGTTGCCTTACGTCATGATATATAGCGATATAGACGTATATAATGTTCCCACCGAGAAGTAGGGGCCGGCGCGCCAGAAATGTAGTAAAATATAACATCCGAGATGTTAGGTTGCCTTAGGCTAGGATACATAACGTTATAGACGTATATAATGTTCCCACCGAGAGGTAGGTGCCGAAGTGACGGGAATGTTGTAAAATACTACATTCGACATGTTAGTTTGCCTTAGGCTAGGAAATATAGCGTTCTAGACTTGTATAATGTTCCCACCGAGAAGTAGTGGCCGACGTGCCAGGAATGTAGTAAAATAATACATCCGAGATGTTAGGTTGCCTTAGGTTAGGATATATAACGTTATAGACGTATATAAAGTTCCCATCGAGAAGTAGGGGCCGAAGTGACGGGAATGTAGTAAAATATTACATTCGATATGTTAGTTTGCCTTAGGCTAGGATATATAGCGTTATAGACGTATATAATGTTCCCACCGAGAACTAGGGGCCGGCGCGCCAGAAATGTAGTAAAATATAACATCCGAGATGTTAGGTTGCCTTAGGCTAGGATATATAACGTTATAGACGTATATAATGTTCCCACCGAGAAGTAGGTGCCGAAGTGACGGGAATGTTGTAAAATATTACATTCGACATGTTAGTTTGCCTTAGGATAGGATATATAGCGTTCTAGACTTGTATAATGTTCCCACCGAGAAGTAGTGGCCGACGTGCCAGGAATGTAGTAAAATATTACATCCGAGATGTTAGGTTGCCTTAGGTTAGGATATATAACGTTATAGACGTATATAAAGTTCCCATCGAGAAGTAGGGGCCGAAGTGACGGGAATGTTGTAAAATATTACATTCGATATGTTAGTTTGCCTTAGGCTAGGATATATAGCGTTATAGACGTATATAATGTTCCCACCGAGAACTAGGGGCCGGCGCGCCGGGAATGTAGTAAAATATTACATCCGAGAGGTTAGGTTGCCTTAGGTAAGGATATATAACGTTATAGACGTATATAATGTTCCACCCGAGAAGTAGGGGCCGACGAACCAGGAATGTTGTAAAATATTACGCTCGACATGTTAGGTTGCCTTAGGCTAGGATATGTAAAGTTATAGACGTATATAATGTTCCCACCGGGAAATAGGTGCCGGCGCGGCAGGAATGTAGTAAAATATAACATCCGAGATGTTAGGTTGCCTTAGGCTAGAATAAGTAACGTTATAGACGTATATAATGTTCCCACCGAGAAGTAGGGGCCGACGAGCCAGGAATGTAGTAAAATATTACATCCGAGATGTTAGGTTGCCTTAGGTTAGGATATATAACGTTATAGACTTATATGCTGTTCCCACCGAGAAGTAGGTGCCGACGCGCCAGGAATGTTGTAAAATATTACATCCGAGATGTTAGGATTACCTTAGGCTAGGATATATAACGTTATAGACGTATGTAATGTTCGCACCGTGAAGTAGGAGCCGGCGCGCCGGGAATGTAGTAAAATATAACATCCGAGATGTTAGGATTGCCTTAGGCTAGGATATATAACGTTATAGACGTATATAATGTTCCCACCGAGAAATAGGTGCCGGCGCGCCAGGGATGTTGTAAAATATTACATCCGAGATATGAGGATTGCCTTAAGTTAGGATATATGGCGTTATAGACGTATATAATGTTCCCACCGAGAAGTAGGGGCCAGCGCGCCAGGAATGTGGTAAAATATTACATCCGGTATGTTAGGTTGCCTTAGGCTAGGATATATAACTTTATAGACGTATATAATGTTCCCATCGAGAAGTAGGGGCCGAAGTGACGGGAATGTTGTAAAATATTACATTCGACATGTTAGTTTGCCTTAGGCTAGGATATATAGCGTTCTAGACTTATATAATCTTCCCACCGAGAAGTAGTGGCCGACGTGCCAGGAATGTAGTAAAATATTACATCCGAGATGTTAGTTTGCCTTAGGCTAGGATATATAGCGTTATAGACGTATATAATGTTCCCTCCAAGAAGTAGGGGCCGGTGCGCCACGAACGTAGTAAAATATTACATCCGAGTTGTTAGGTTGCCTTAGACTAGGATATATAACGTTATATACGTATATAATGTTCCCACCGAGAAATAGGGGCCGACACGCCAGCAATGTTGTAAAATATTACGCTCGACATGTTAGGTTGCCTTACGTCATGATATATAGCGATATAGACGTATATAATGTTCCCACCGAGATGTAGGGGCCGGCGCGCCAGGAATGTAGTAAAATATTACATCCGAGATGTTAGGTTGCCTTAGGCAAGGATATATAGCATTATAGACGTATATAATGTTCCCACCGAGAAGTAGGGGCCGGCGCCCCGGGAATGCAGTAAAATATAACATCCGAGATGTTAGGTTGCCATAGGCTAGGATATATAACGTTATATACGTATATAATGTTCCCACCGAGAAATAGGGGCCGACACGCCAGCAATGTTGTAAAATATTACGCTCGACATGTTAGGTTGCCTTACGCCATGATATATAGCGATATAGACGTATATAATGTTCCCACCGAGATGTAGGGGCCGGCGCGCCAGGAATGTAGTAAAATATTACATCCGAGATGTTAGGTTGCCTTAGGCAAGGATATATAGCATTATAGACGTATATAATGTTCCCACCGAGAAGTAGGGGCCGGCGCCCCGGGAATGCAGTAAAATATAACATCCGAGATGTTAGGTTGCCATAGGCTAGGATATATAACGCTATAGACGTATATAATGTTCCCACCGAGAAGAAGGTGCCGACGCGCCAGGAATGTTGTAAAATATTACATCCGAGATGTTAGGATTACCTTAGGCTAGGATATATAACGTTATAGACGTATGTAATGTTCCCACCGAGAAGTAGGGGCCGGCGCGCCGGGAATGTAGTAAAATATAACATCCGAGATGTTAGGTTGCCATAGGCTAGGATATATAACGTTATAGACGTATATAATGTTCCCACCGAGAAGTAGGTGCCGAAGTGACGGGAATGTTGTAAAATATTACATTCGACATGTTAGTTTGCCTTAGGCTAGGATATATAGCGTTCTAGACTTGTATAATGTTCCCACCGAGAAGTAGTGGCCGACGTGCCAGGAATGTAGTAAAATATTACATCCGAGATGTTAGGTTGTCTTAGGCTAGGATATATAACATTATAGTCGTATATACAGTTCCCACCAAGAAGTAGGAGCCGGTGCGCCACGAACGTAGTAAAATATTACATCCGAGATGTTAGGTTGCCTTAGACTAGGATATATAACGTTATAGACGTATATAATGTTCCCACCGAGAAATAGGGGCCGACACGCCAGGAATGTTGTAAAATATTACGCTCGACATGTTAGGTTGCCTTACGTCATTATATATAGCGATATAGACGTATATAATGTTCCCACCGAGAAGTAGGGGCCGGCGCGCCAGGAATGTAGTAAAATATTACATCCGAGATGTTAGGTTGCCTTAGGCAAGAATATGTAGCATTATAGACGAATATGGTGTTCCAACCGAGAAGTAGGGGCCGGCGCGCCAGGAATGTAGTAAAATATAACATTCGAGATGTTAGGTTGCCTTAGGCTAGAATAAGTAACGTTATAGACGTATATAATGTTCCCACCGAGAAGTAGGGGCCGACGAGCCAGGAATGTAGTAAAATATTACATCCGAGATGTTAGGTTGCCTTAGGTTAGGATATATGGCGTTATAGACGTATATAATGTTCCCACCGAGAAGTAGGGGCCAGCGCGCCAGGAATGTTGTAAAATATTACATCCGGTATGTTAGGTTGCCTTAGGCTAGGATATATAACTTTATAGACGTATATAATATTCCCACCGAGAAGTAGTTGCCGACGCGCCAGGAATATTGTAAAATATTATATTCGACATGTTAGGTTGTCTCAGGCTAGGACATATAACGTTATAGACATATACAATGTTCCCACCGAGAAATAGGGGCCGACACGCCAGGAATGTTGTAAAACATTACATCCGAGGTGTTAGGTTCCCTTAGGTTAGGATATATAACGTTATAGACGTATATAATGTTCCCACCGAGAAGTAGGTGCCGACGCGCCAGGAATGTTGTAAAATATTACATTCGACATGTCAGGTTGCCTTAGGCTAGGATATGTAGCGTTATAGAAGTATATAATGTTCCCTCCGAGAAGTAGGGGCCGACGTGCCAGGAATGTAGTAAAATATTACGTTCGAGATGTTAGGTTGCCTTAGGATAGGATATATAACGTTATAGACGTATATAATGTTACCACAGAGATCTAGGCACTTGCATGCCAGGAATGTAGTATAATATTACGGTAGAGATGATAGTTTGCCTTAGTTTAGGATATATAACGTTATAGGCGTATATACTGTTCCCACCGAGAAGTAGGTGCCGACGCGCCAGGAATGTTGTAAAATATTACATTCGACATGTCGGGTTGCCTTAGGCTAGGATATGTAGCGTTATAGAAATATATAATGTTCCCTCCGAGAAGTAGGGGCCGACGTGCCAGGAATGTAGTAAAATATTACGTTCGAGATGTTAGGTTGCCTTAGGATAGGATATATAACTTTATAGACGTATATACTGTTCCCACCGAGAAGTAGGTGCCGACGCGCCAGGAATGTTGTAAAATATTACATTCGACATGTTAGGTTGCCTTAGGCTAGGATATATAGCGTTATAGACGTATATAATGTTCCCACCGAGAAGTAGGGGCCGACGTGCCAGGAATGTAGTAAAATATTACATCCGAGATGTGAGGTTGCCTTAGATTAGGATAAATAACGTTATTGACTTATATAATGTCCCCACCGAGAAGTAGGTGCCGACGCGCCTGGTATGTTGTAAAATATTACATCCGAGATGTTAGGTTGCCTTATGTTAGGATATATAACGTTATAGACGTATATAATGTTACCACAGAGAACTAGGCACTTTAATGCCAGGAATGTTGCAAAATATTACATCCGAGATGTTAGGATGCCTTAGGTTAGGGTATATAACGTTATAGACGTATATAATGTTACCACAGAGAACTAGGCACCTTAATGCCAGGAATGTTGTAAAATATTACATCCGAGATGTTAGATTGCCTTAGGTTAGGATATATAACGTTATAGAGGTATATAATGTTACCACAGAGAACTAGGCACTTGCATGCCAGGAATGTTGTAAAATATTACGGTAAAGATGATAGGTTGCCTCAGTTTAGGATATATAACGTTATAGGCGTATATACTGTTCCCACCGAGAAGTAGGTGCCGACGCGCCTGGTATGTTGTAAAATATTACATTCGACATGTTAGCTTGCCTCAGGCTAGGATATATAGCGTCATAGAAGTATATAATGTTCCCTCCGAGAAGTAGGGGCAGACGTGCCAGGAATGTAGTAAAATATTACATCCGAGATGTTAGGTTGCCTTAGGATAGGATATATAACGTTATAGACGTATATACTGTTGCCACCGAGAAGTAGGTGCCAAAGCGCCCTGGAATGTTGTAAAATATTACATTCGACATGTTCGGTTGCCTTAGGCTAGGATATATAGCGTTATAGACGTATAGAATGTTCCCACCGAGAAGTAGGGGCCGACGTGCCAGGAATGTTGTAAAATATTACATCCGAGATGTTAGGTTGCCTTACGTTAGGATATATAACGTTCTAGACGTATATAATGTTACCACAGAGAACTAGGCACTTGCATGCCAGGAATGTTGTAAAATATTACGGTAGAGATGATAGTTTGCCTTAGTTTAGGATATATAACGTTATAGGCGTATATACTGTTCCCACCGAGAAGTAGGTGCCGACGCGCCAGGTATGTTGTAAAATATCACATTCAACATGTTAGGTTGCCTTAGGCTAGGATATATAGCGTTATAGACGTATATAATGTTCCCTCCGAGAAGTAGGGGCCGACGTGCCAGGAATGTAGTAAAATATTACATCCGAGATGTTAGGTTGCCTTAGGATAGGATATATAACGTTATAGACGTATATACTGTTGCCACCGAGAAGTAGGTGCCGACGCGCCAGGAATGTTGTAAAATATTACATTCGACATGTTCGGTTGCCTTAGGCTAGGATATATAGCGTTATAGACGTATATAATGTTCCCACCGAGAAGTAGGGGCCGACGTGCCAGGAATGTTGTAAAATATTACATCCGAGATGTTAGGTTGCCTTAGGATAGGATATATACCGCTATTGTCTTATATAACGTTCCCACCGAGAAAAACGCGCCGACGCGTCGGGAATGCTGTAAAATATTACATTCGACATGTTAGGTTGCCTTAGGCTAGGATATATAGCGTTATAGACGTATATAATGTTCCCACCGAGAAGTAGGGGCCGACGTGCCAGGAATGTAGTAGAATATTACATCCGAGATGTTAGGTTGCCTTAGGTGAGGATATATAACGTTATAGACGTATATAATGTTACCACAGAGAACTAGGCACTTTAATGCCAGGAATGTTGTAAAATATTACATCCGAGATGTTAGATTGCCTTAGGTTAGGATATATAACGTTATAGAGGTATATAATGTTACCACAGAGAACTAGGCACTTGCATGCCAGGAATGTTGTAAAATATTACGGTAGAGATGATAGGTTGCCTTAGTTTACGATATATAACTTTATAGACGTATATACTGTTCCCACCGAGAAGTAGGTGCCGACGCGCCAGGAATGTTGTAAAATATTACATTCGACATGTCAGGTTGCCTTAGGCTAGGATATGTAGCGTTATAGAAGTATATAATGTTCCCTCCGAGAAGTAGGGGCCGACGTGCCAGGAATGTAGTAAAATATTACGTTCGAGATGTTAGGTTGCCTTAGGATAGGATATATAACGTTATAGACGTATATACTGTTCCCACCGAGAAGTAGGTGCCGACGCGCCAGGTATGTTGTAAAATATTACATTCGACATGTTAGGTTGCCTTAGGCTAGGATATATAGCGTTATAGACGTATATAATGTTCCCACCGAGAAGTAGGGGCCGACGTGCCAGGAATGTAGTAAAATATTACATCCGAGATGTAAGGTTGCCTTAGGTTAGGATACATAACGTTATTGACTTATATAATGTCCCCACCGAGAAGTAGGTGCCGACGCGCCTGGTATGTTGTAAAATATTACATCCGAGATGTTAGGTTGCCTTAGGTTAGGATATATAACGTTATAGACGTATATAATGTTACCACAGAGAACTAGGCACTTTAATGCCAGGAATGTTGTAAAATATTACATCCGAGATGTTAGGTTGCCTTAGGTTAGGATATATAACGTTATAGACGTATATAATGTTACCACAGAGATCTAGGCACTTGCATGCCAGGAATGTTGTAAAATATTACGGTAGAGATGATAGTTTGCCTTAGTTTAGGATATATAACGTTATAGGCGTATATACTGTTCCCACCGAGAAGTAGGTGCCGACGCGCCTGGTATGTTGTAAAATATTACATTCGACATGTTAGGTTGCCTCAGGCTAGGATATATAGCGTCATAGAAGTATATAATGTTCCCTCCGAGAAGTAGGGGCCGACGTGCCAGGAATGTAGTAAAATATTACATCCGAGATGTTAGGTTGCCTTAGGATAGGATATATAACGTTATAGACGTATATACTGTTGCCACCGAGAAGTAGGTGCCGACGCGCCCTGGAATGTTGTAAAATATTACATTCGACATGTCAGGTTGCCTTAGGCTAGGATATATAGCGTTATAGACGTATATAATGTTCCCACCGAGAAGTAGGGGCCGACGTGCCAGGAATGTAGTAAAATATTACATCATAGATGTTAGGTTGCCTTAGGTTAGGATATATAACGTTATAGATGTATATAATGTTACCGCAGAGAACTAGGCACTTGCATGCCAGGAATGTTGTAAAATATTACGGTAGAGATGATAGGTTGCCTTAGTTTACGATATATAACTTTATAGACGTATATACTGTTCCCACCGAGAAGTAGGTGCCGACGCGCCAGGAATGTTGTAAAATATTACATTCGACATGTCAGGTTGCCTTAGGCTAGGATATGTAGCGTTATAGAAGTATATAATGTTCCCTCCGAGAAGTAGGGGCCGACGTGCCAGGAATGTAGTAAAATATTACGTTCGAGATGTTAGGTTGCCTTAGGATAGGATATATAACGTTATAGACGTATATAATGTTACCACAGAGATCTAGGCACTTGCATGCCAGGAATGTAGTATAATATTACTGTAGAGATGATGGTTTGCCTTAGTTTAGGATATATAACGTTATAGGCGTATATACTGTTCCCACCGAGAAGTAGGTGCCGACGCGCCAGGAATGTTGTAAAATATTACATTCGACATGTCGGGTTGCCTTAGGCTAGGATATGTAGCGTTATAGAAGTATATAATGTTCCCTCCGAGAAGTAGGGGCCGACGTGCCAGGAATGTAGTAAAATATTACGTTCGAGATGTTAGGTTGCCTTAGGATAGGATATATAACGTTATAGACGTATATACTGTTCCCACCGAGAAGTAGGTGCCGACGCGCCAGGAATGTTGTAAAATATTACATTCGACATGTTAGGTTGCCTTAGGCTAGGATATATAGCGTTATAGACGTATATAATGTTCCCACCGAGAAGTAGGGGCCGACGTGCCAGGAATGTAGTAAAATATTACATCCGAGATGTGAGGTTGCCTTAGATTAGGATAAATAACGTTATTGACTTATATAATGTCCCCACCGAGAAGTAGGTGCCGACGCGCCTGGTATGTTGTAAAATATTACATCCGAGATGTTAGGTTGCCTTATGTTAGGATATATAACGTTATAGACGTATATAATGTTACCACAGAGAACTAGGCACTTTAATGCCAGGAATGTTGTAAAATATTACATCCGAGATGTAAGGTTGCCTTAGGTTAGGATATATAACGTTATAGACGTATATAATGTTACCACAGAGATCTAGGCACTTGCATGCCAGGAATGTTGTAAAATATTACGGTAGAGATGATAGTTTGCCTTAGTTTAGGATATATAACGTTATAGGCGTATATACTGTTCCCACCGAGAAGTAGGTGCCGACGCGCCTGGTATGTTGTAAAATATTACATTCGACATGTTAGCTTGCCTCAGGCTAGGATATATAGCGTCATAGAAGTATATAATGTTCCCTCCGAGAAGTAGGGGCAGACGTGCCAGGAATGTAGTAAAATATTACATCCGAGATGTTAGGTTGCCTTAGGATAGGATATATAACGTTATAGACGTATATACTGTTGCCACCGAGAAGTAGGTGCCAAAGCGCCCTGGAATGTTGTAAAATATTACATTCGACATGTTCGGTTGCCTTAGGCTAGGATATATAGCGTTATAGACGTATAGAATGTTCCCACCGAGAAGTAGGGGCCGACGTGCCAGGAATGTTGTAAAATATTACATCCGAGATGTTAGGTTGCCTTACGTTAGGATATATAACGTTATAGACGTATATAATGTTACCACAGAGAACTAGGCACTTGCATGCCAGGAATGTTGTAAAATATTACGGTAGAGATGATAGTTTGCCTTAGTTTAGGATATATAACGTTATAGGCGTATATACTGTTCCCACCGAGAAGTAGGTGCCGACGCGCCAGGTATGTTGTAAAATATCACATTCAACATGTTAGGTTGCCTTAGGCTAGGATATATAGCGTTATAGACGTATATAATGTTCCCTCCGAGAAGTAGGGGCCGACGTGCCAGGAATGTAGTAAAATATTACATCCGAGATGTTAGGTTGCCTTAGGATAGGATATATAACGTTATAGACGTATATACTGTTGCCACCGAGAAGTAGGTGCCGACGCGCCAGGAATGTTGTAAAATATTACATTCGACATGTTCGGTTGCCTTAGGCTAGGATATATAGCGTTATAGACGTATATAATGTTCCCACCGAGAAGTAGGGGCCGACGTGCCAGGAATGTTGTAAAATATTACATCCGAGATGTTAGGTTGCCTTAGGATAGGATATATACCGCTATTGTCTTATATAACGTTCCCACCGAGAAAAACGCGCCGACGCGTCGGGAATGCTGTAAAATATTACATTCGACATGTTAGGTTGCCTTAGGCTAGGATATATAGCGTTATAGACGTATATAATGTTCCCACCGAGAAGTAGGGGCCGACGTGCCAGGAATGTAGTAGAATATTACATCCGAGATGTTAGGTTGCCTTAGGTGAGGATATATAACGTTATAGACGTATATAATGTTACCACAGAGAACTAGGCACTTTAATGCCAGGAATGTTGTAAAATATTACATCCGAGATGTTAGATTGCCTTAGGTTAGGATATATAACGTTATAGAGGTATATAATGTTACCACAGAGAACTAGGCACTTGCATGCCAGGAATGTTGTAAAATATTACGGTAGAGATGATAGGTTGCCTTAGTTTACGATATATAACTTTATAGACGTATATACTGTTCCCACCGAGAAGTAGGTGCCGACGCGCCAGGAATGTTGTAAAATATTACATTCGACATGTCAGGTTGCCTTAGGCTAGGATATGTAGCGTTATAGAAGTATATAATGTTCCCTCCGAGAAGTAGGGGCCGACGTGCCAGGAATGTAGTAAAATATTACGTTCGAGATGTTAGGTTGCCTTAGGATAGGATATATAACGTTATAGACGTATATACTGTTCCCACCGAGAAGTAGGTGCCGACGCGCCAGGTATGTTGTAAAATATTACATTCGACATGTTAGGTTGCCTTAGGCTAGGATATATAGCGTTATAGACGTATATAATGTTCCCACCGAGAAGTAGGGGCCGACGTGCCAGGAATGTAGTAAAATATTACATCCGAGATGTAAGGTTGCCTTAGGTTAGGATACATAACGTTATTGACTTATATAATGTCCCCACCGAGAAGTAGGTGCCGACGCGCCTGGTATGTTGTAAAATATTACATCCGAGATGTTAGGTTGCCTTAGGTTAGGATATATAACGTTATAGACGTATATAATGTTACCACAGAGAACTAGGCACTTTAATGCCAGGAATGTTGTAAAATATTACATCCGAGATGTTAGGTTGCCTTAGGTTAGGATATATAACGTTATAGACGTATATAATGTTACCACAGAGATCTAGGCACTTGCATGCCAGGAATGTTGTAAAATATTACGTTCGAGATGTTAGGTTGCCTTAGGATAGGATATATAACGTTATAGACGTATATACTGTTCCCACCGAGAAGTAGGTGCCGACGCGCCAGGTATGTTGTAAAATATTACATTCGACATGTTAGGTTGCCTTAGGCTAGGATATATAGCGTTATAGACGTATATAATGTTCCCACCGAGAAGTAGGGGCCGACGTGCCAGAAATGTAGTAAAATATTACATCCGAGATGTAAGGTTGCCTTAGGTTAGGATACATAACGTTATTGACTTATATAATGTCCCCACCGAGAAGTAGGTGCCGACGCGCCTGGTATGTTGTAAAATATTACATCCGAGATGTTAGGTTGCCTTAGGTTAGGATATATAACGTTATAGACGTATATAATGTTACCACAGAGAACTAGGCACTTTAATGCCAGGAATGTAGTAAAATATTACATCCGAGATGTTAGGTTGCCTTAGGATAGGATATATAACGTTATAGACGTATATACTGTTGCCACCGAGAAGTAGGTGCCGACGCGCCCTGGAATGTTGTAAAATATTACATTCGACATGTCAGGTTGCCTTAGGCTAGGATATATAGCGTTATAGACGTATATAATGTTCCCACCGAGAAGTAGGGGCCGACGTGCCAGGAATGTAGTAAAATATTACATCATAGATGTTAGGTTGCCTTAGGTTAGGATATATAACGTTATAGATGTATATAATGTTACCGCAGAGAACTAGGCACTTGCATGCCAGGAATGTTGTAAAATATTACGGTAGAGATGATAGGTTGCCTTAGTTTACGATATATAACTTTATAGACGTATATACTGTTCCCACCGAGAAGTAGGTGCCGACGCGCCAGGAATGTTGTAAAATATTACATTCGACATGTCAGGTTGCCTTAGGCTAGGATATGTAGCGTTATAGAAGTATATAATGTTCCCTCCGAGAAGTAGGGGCCGACGTGCCAGGAATGTAGTAAAATATTACGTTCGAGATGTTAGGTTGCCTTAGGATAGGATATATAACGTTATAGACGTATATAATGTTACCACAGAGATCTAGGCACTTGCATGCCAGGAATGTAGTATAATATTACGGTAGAGATGATGGTTTGCCTTAGTTTAGGATATATAACGTTATAGGCGTATATACTGTTCCCACCGAGAAGTAGGTGCCGACGCGCCAGGAATGTTGTAAAATATTACATTCGACATGTCGGGTTGCCTTAGGCTAGGATATGTAGCGTTATAGAAGTATATAATGTTCCCTCCGAGAAGTAGGGGCCGACGTGCCAGGAATGTAGTAAAATATTACGTTCGAGATGTTAGGTTGCCTTAGGATAGGATATATAACGTTATAGACGTATATACTGTTCCCACCGAGAAGTAGGTGCCGACGCGCCAGGAATGTTGTAAAATATTACATTCGACATGTTAGGTTGCCTTAGGCTAGGATATATAGCGTTATAGACGTATATAATGTTCCCACCGAGAAGTAGGGGCCGACGTGCCAGGAATGTAGTAAAATATTACATCCGAGATGTGAGGTTGCCTTAGATTAGGATAAATAACGTTATTGACTTATATAATGTCCCCACCGAGAAGTAGGTGCCGACGCGCCTGGTATGTTGTAAAATATTACATCCGAGATGTTAGGTTGCCTTATGTTAGGATATATAACGTTATAGACGTATATAATGTTACCACAGAGAACTAGGCACTTTAATGCCAGGAATGTTGTAAAATATTACATCCGAGATGTTAGGTTGCCTTAGGTTAGGATATATAACGTTATAGACGTATATAATGTTACCACAGAGATCTAGGCACTTGCATGCCAGGAATGTTGTAAAATATTACGGTAGAGATGATAGTTTGCCTTAGTTTAGGATATATAACGTTATAGGCGTATATTCTGTTCCCACCGAGAAGTAGGTGCCGACGCGCCTGGTATGTTGTAAAATATTACATTCGACATGTTAGCTTGCCTCAGGCTAGGATATATAGCGTCATAGAAGTATATAATGTTCCCTCCGAGAAGTAGGGGCAGACGTGCCAGGAATGTAGTAAAATATTACATCCGAGATGTTAGGTTGCCTTAGGATAGGATATATAACGTTATAGACGTATATACTGTTGCCACCGAGAAGTAGGTGCCAAAGCGCCCTGGAATGTTGTAAAATATTACATTCGACATGTTCGGTTGCCTTAGGCTAGGATATATAGCGTTATAGACGTATAGAATGTTCCCACCGAGAAGTAGGGGCCGACGTGCCAGGAATGTTGTAAAATATTACATCCGAGATGTTAGGTTGCCTTACGTTAGGATATATAACGTTATAGACGTATATAATGTTACCACAGAGAACTAGGCACTTGCATGCCAGGAATGTTGTAAAATATTACGGTAGAGATGATAGTTTGCCTTAGTTTAGGATATATAACGTTATAGGCGTATATACTGTTCCCACCGAGAAGTAGGTGCCGACGCGCCAGGTATGTTGTAAAATATCACATTCAACATGTTAGGTTGCCTTAGGCTAGGATATATAGCGTTATAGACGTATATAATGTTCCCTCCGAGAAGTAGGGGCCGACGTGCCAGGAATGTAGTAAAATATTACATCCGAGATGTTAGGTTGCCTTAGGATAGGATATATAACGTTATAGACGTATATACTGTTGCCACCGAGAAGTAGGTGCCGACGCGCCAGGAATGTTGTAAAATATTACATTCGACATGTTCGGTTGCCTTAGGCTAGGATATATAGCGTTATAGACGTATATAATGTTCCCACCGAGAAGTAGGGGCCGACGTGCCAGGAATGTTGTAAAATATTACATCCGAGATGTTAGGTTGCCTTAGGATAGGATATATACCGCTATTGTCTTATATAACGTTCCCACCGAGAAAAACGCGCCGACGCGTCGGGAATGCTGTAAAATATTACATTCGACATGTTAGGTTGCCTTAGGCTAGGATATATAGCGTTATAGACGTATATAATGTTCCCACCGAGAAGTAGGGGCCGACGTGCCAGGAATGTAGTAGAATATTACATCCGAGATGTTAGGTTGCCTTAGGTGAGGATATATAACGTTATAGACGTATATAATGTTACCACAGAGAACTAGGCACTTTAATGCCAGGAATGTTGTAAAATATTACATCCGAGATGTTAGATTGCCTTAGGTTAGGATATATAACGTTATAGAGGTATATAATGTTACCACAGAGAACTAGGCACTTGCATGCCAGGAATGTTGTAAAATATTACGGTAGAGATGATAGGTTGCCTTAGTTTACGATATATAACTTTATAGACGTATATACTGTTCCCACCGAGAAGTAGGTGCCGACGCGCCAGGAATGTTGTAAAATATTACATTCGACATGTCAGGTTGCCTTAGGCTAGGATATGTAGCGTTATAGAAGTATATAATGTTCCCTCCGAGAAGTAGGGGCCGACGTGCCAGGAATGTAGTAAAATATTACGTTCGAGATGTTAGGTTGCCTTAGGATAGGATATATAACGTTATAGACGTATATACTGTTCCCACCGAGAAGTAGGTGCCGACGCGCCAGGTATGTTGTAAAATATTACATTCGACATGTTAGGTTGCCTTAGGCTAGGATATATAGCGTTATAGACGTATATAATGTTCCCACCGAGAAGTAGGGGCCGACGTGCCAGGAATGTAGTAAAATATTACATCCGAGATGTAAGGTTGCCTTAGGTTAGGATACATAACGTTATTGACTTATATAATGTCCCCACCGAGAAGTAGGTGCCGACGCGCCTGGTATGTTGTAAAATATTACATCCGAGATGTTAGGTTGCCTTAGGTTAGGATATATAACGTTATAGACGTATATAATGTTACCACAGAGAACTAGGCACTTTAATGCCAGGAATGTTGTAAAATATTACATCCGAGATGTTAGGTTGCCTTAGGTTAGGATATATAACGTTATAGACGTATATAATGTTACCACAGAGATCTAGGCACTTGCATGCCAGGAATGTTGTAACATATTACGGTAGAGATGATAGTTTGCCTTAGTTTAGGATATATAACGTTATAGGCGTATATACTGTTCCCACCGAGAAGTAGGTGCCGACGCGCCTGGTATGTTGTAAAATATTACATTCGACATGTTGGGTTGCCTTAGGCTAGGATATATAGCGTTATAGACGTATAGAATGTTCCCACCGAGAAGTAGGGTCCGACGTGCCAGGAATGTAGTAAAATATTACATCATAGATGTTAGGTTGCCTTAGGTTAGGATATATAACGTTATAGATGTATATAATGTTACCGCAGAGAACTAGGCACTTGCATGCCAGGAATGTTGTAAAATATTTCGGTAGAGATGATAGGTTGCCTTAGTTTACGATATATAACTTTATAGACGTATATACTGTTCCCACCGAGAAGTAGGTGCCGACGCGCCAGGAATGTTGTAAAATATTACATTCGACATGTCAGGTTGCCTTAGGCTAGGATATGTAGCGTTATAGAAGTATATAATGTTCCCTCCGAGAAGTAGGGGCCGACGTGCCAGGAATGTAGTAAAATATTACGTTCGAGATGTTAGGTTGCCTTAGGATAGGATATATAACGTTATAGACGTATATACTGTTCCCACCGAGAAGTAGGTGCCGACGCGCCAGGTATGTTGTAAAATATTACATTCGACATGTTAGGTTGCCTTAGGCTAGGATATATAGCGTTATAGACGTATATAATGTTCCCACCGAGAAGTAGGGGCCGACGTGCCAGGAATGTAGTAAAATATTACATCCGAGATGTGAGGTTGCCTTAGGTTAGGATACATAACGTTATTGACTTATATAATGTCCCCACCGAGAAGTAGGTGCCGACGCGCCTGGTATGTTGTGAAATATTACATCCGAGATGTTAGGTTGCCTTAGGTTAGGATATATAACGTTATAGACGTATATAATGTTACCACAGAGAACTAGGCACTTTAATGCCAGGAATGTTGTAAAATATTACATCCGAGATGTTAGGTTGCCTTAGGTTAGGATATATAACGTTTTAGACGTATATAAAGTTACCACAGAGAACTAGGCACTTGCATGCCGGGAATGTTGTAAAATATTACGGTAGATATGATAGTTTGCCTTAGTTTAGGATATATAACGTTATAGACGTATATGCTGTTCCCACCGAGAAGTAGGTGCCGACGCGCCAGGAATGTTGTAAAATATTACATTCGACATGTCAGGTTGCCTTAGGCTAGGATATATAGCGTTATAGACGTATATAATGTTCCCACCGAGAAGTAGGGGCCGACGTGCCAGGAATGTAGTAGAATATTACATCCGAGATGTTAGGTTGCCTTAGGTTAGGATATATAACGTTATTGACGTATATAATGTTACCACAGAGAACTAGGCACTTTAATGCCAGGAATGTTGTAAAATATTACATCCGAGATGTTAGGTTGCCTTAGGTTAGGATATATAACGTTATAGAGGTATATAGTGTTACCACAGAGAACTAGGCACTTGCATGCCAGGAATGTTGTAAAATATTACGGTAGAGATGATAGGTTGCCTTAGTTTAGGATATATAACGTTATAGACGTATATACTGTTCCCACCGAGAAGTAGGTGCCGACGCGCCGGGTGTGCTGTAAAATATTACATTCGACATGTTATGTTGCCTTAGGCTAGGATATATAGCGTTATAGACGTATATAATGTTCCCACCGAGAAGTAGGGGCCGACGTGCCAGGAATGTAGTAAAATATTACATCCGAGATGTTAGGTTGCCTTAGGATAGGATATATAACGTTATAGACGTATATAATGTGACCACAGAGAACTAGGCACTTTAATGCCAGGAATGTTGTAAAATATTACATCCGAGATGTTAGGTTGCCTTAGGTTAGGATATATAACGTTATAGACGTATATAATGTTACCACAGAGATCTAGGCACTTGCATGCCAGGAATGTTGTAAAATATTACGGTAGCGTTGATAGGTTGCCTTAGTTTAGTATATATAACGTTATAGACGTATATACTGTTCCCACCGAGAAGTAGGTGCCGACGCGCCAGGTGTGCTGTAAAATATTACTATCGACGTGTTAGGTTGCCTTAGGCTAGGGATATATAGCGTTATACACGTATATAACGTTCCCACCGAGTAGTAGGGGCCGACGTGCCAGGAATGTAGTAAAATATTACATCCGAGATGTTAGGTTGCCTTAGGATAGGATATATAACGCTATTGTCTTATATAACGTTCCCACCGAGAAAAAGGCGCCGACGCGTCGGGAATGCTGTAAAATATTACATTCGACATGTTAGGTTGCCTTAGGCTAGGATATATAGCGTTATAGACGTATAGAATGTTCCCATCGAGAAGTAGGGTCCGACGTGCCAGGAATGTAGTAAAATATTACATCATAGATGTTAGGTTGCCTTAGGTTAGGATATATAACGTTATAGATGTATATAATGTTACCACAGAGAACTAGGCACTTGCATGCCAGGAATGTTGTAAAATATTACGGTAGAGATGATAGGTTGCCTTAGTTTACGATATACAACGTTATAGACGTATATACTGTTCCCACCGAGAAGTAGGTGCCGACGCGCCAGGAATGTTGTAAAATATTACATTCGACATGTCAGGTTGCCTTAGGCTAGGATATGTAGCGTTATAGACGTATATAATGTTCCCACCGAGAAGTAGGGGCCGACGTGACAGGAATGTAGTATTACGTTATAGACGTATATAATGTGACCACAGAGAACTAGGCACTTTAATGCCAGGAATGTTGTAAAATATTACATCCGAGATGTTAGGTTGCCTTAGGTTAGGATATATAACGTTATAGACGTATATAATGTTACCACAGAGATCTAGGCACTTGCATGCCAGGAATGTTGTAAAATATTACGGTAGAGATGATAGTTTGCCTTAATTTAGGATATATAACGTTATAGGCGTATATACTGTTCCCACCGAGAAGTAGGTGCCGACGCGCCAGGTATGTTGTAAAATAACACATTCGACATGTTAGGTTGCCTTAGGCTAGGATATATAGCGTTATAGACGTATATAATGTTCCCACCGAGAAGTAGGGGCCGACGTGCCAGGAATGTAGTAAAATATTACGTTCGAGATGTTAGGTTGCCTTAGGATAGGATATATAACGTTATAGACGTATATACTGTTGCCACCGAGAAGTAGGTGCGGACGCGCCAGGAATGTTGTAAAATATTACATTCGACATTTCAGGTTGCCTTAGGCTAGGATATATAACGTTATAGACGTATATACTGTTCCCACCGAGAAGTAGGTGCCGACGCGCCGGGTGTGCTGTAAAAAATTACATTCGACATGTTATGTTGCCTTAGGCTAGGATATATAGCGTTATAGACGTATATAATGTTCCCACCGAGAAGTAGGTGCCGACGCGCCAGGAATGTTCTAAAATATTACATTCGACATGTCAGGTTGCCTTAGGCTAGGATATATAGCGTTATAGACGTATATAATGTTCCCACCGAGAAGTAGGGGCCGACGTGCCAGGAATGTAGTAAAATATTACATCATAGATGTTAGGTTGCCTTAGGTTAGGATATATAACGTTATAGATGTATATAATGTTACCGCAGAGAACTAGGCACTTGCATGCCAGGAATGTTGTAAAATATTACGGTAGAGATGATAGGTTGCCTTAGTTTACGATATATAACTTTATAGACGTATATACTGTTCCCACCGAGAAGTAGGTGCCGACGCGCCAGGAATGTTGTAAAATATTACATTCGACATGTCAGGTTGCCTTAGGCTAGGATATGTAGTGTTATAGAAGTATATAATGTTCCCTCCGAGAAGTAGGGGCCGACGTGCCAGGAATGTAGTAAAATATTACGTTCGAGATGTTAGGTTGCCTTAGGATGGGATATATAACGTTATAGACGTATATACTGTTGCCACCGAGAAGTAGGTGCCGACGCGCCAGGAATGTTGTAAAATATTACATTCGACATGTCAGGTTGCCTTAGGCTAGGATATATAGCGTTATAGACGTATATAATGTTCCCACCGAGAAGTAGGGGCCGACGTGCCAGGAATGTAGTAGAATATTACATCCGAGATGTTAGGTTGCCTTAGGTGAGGATATATAACGTTATAGACGTATATAAGGTTACCACAGAGAACTAGGCACTTTAATGCCAGGAATGTTGTAAAATATTACATCCGAGATGTTAGGTTGCCTTAGGTTAGGATATATAACGTTATAGACGTATATAATGTTACCACAGAGAACTAGGCACTTGCATGCCAGGAATGTTGTAAAATATTACGGTAGAGATGATAGTTTGCCTTAGTTTAGGATATATAACGTTATAGGCGTATATACTGTTCCCACCGAGAAGTAGGTGCCGACGCGCCACGTATGTTGTAAAATATTACATTCGACATGTTAGGTTGCCTTAGGCTAGGATATATAGCGTTATAGACGTATATAATGTTCCCACCGAGAAGTAGGGGCCGACGTGCCAGGAATGTAGTAAAATATTACATCCGAGATGTGAGGTTGCCTTAGGTTAGGATACATAACGTTATTGACTTATATAATGTCCCCACCGAGAAGTAGGTGCCGACGCGCCTGGTATGTTGTGAAATATTACATCCGAGATGTTAGGTTGCCTTAGGTTAGGATATATAACGTTATAGACGTATATAATGTTACCACAGAGAACTAGGCACTTTAATGCCAGGAATGTTGTAAAATATTACATCCGAGATGTTAGGTTGCCTTAGGTTAGGATATATAACGTTTTAGACGTATATAAAGTTACCACAGAGAACTAGGCACTTGCATGCCGGGAATGTTGTAAAATATTACGGTAGAGATGATAGTTTGCCTTAGTTTAGGATATATAACGTTATAGACGTATATGCTGTTCCCACCGAGAAGTAGGTGCCGACGCGCCAGGAATGTTGTAAAATATTACATTCGACATGTCAGGTTGCCTTAGGCTAGGATATATAGCGTTATGGACGTATATAATGTTCCCACCGAGAAGTAGGGGCCGACGTGCCAGGAATGTAGTAGAATATTACATCCGAGATGTTAGGTTGTCTTAGGTTAGGATATATAACGTTATAGACGTATATAATGTTACCACAGAGAACTAGGCACTTTAATGCCAGGAATGTTGTAAAATATTACATCCGAGATGTTAGGTTGCCTTAGGTTAGGATATATAACGTTATAGAGGTATATAATGTTACCACAGAGAACTAGGCACTTGCATGCCAGGAATGTTGTAAAATATTACGGTAGAGATGATAGGTTGCCTTAGTTTAGGATATATAACGTTATAGACGTATATACTGTTCCCACCGAGAAGTAGGTGCCGACGCGCCGGGTGTGCTGTAAAATATTACATTCGACATGTTATGTTGCCTTAGGCTAGGATATATAGCGTTATAGACGTATATAATGTTCCCACCGAGAAGTAGGGGCCGACGTGCCAGGAATGTAGTAAAATATTACATCCGAGATGTTAGGTTGCCTTAGGATAGGATATATAACGTTATAGACGTATATAATGTGACCACAGAGAACTAGGCACTTTAATGCCAGGAATGTTGTAAAATATTACATCCGAGATGTTAGGTTGCCTTAGGTTAGGATATATAACGTTATAGACGTATATAATGTTACCACAGAGATCTAGGCACTTGCATGCCAGGAATGTTGTAAAATATTACGGTAGCGTTGATAGGTTGCCTTAGTTTAGTATATATAACGTTATAGACGTATATACTGTTCCCACCGAGAAGTAGGTGCCGACGCGCCAGGTGTGCTGTAAAATATTACTATCGACGTGTTAGGTTGCCTTAGGCTAGGATATATAGCGTTATACACGTATATAACGTTCCCACCGAGTAGTAGGGGCCGACGTGCCAGGAATGTAGTAAAATATTACATCCGAGATGTTAGGTTGCCTTAGGATAGGATATATAACGCTATTGTCTTATATAACGTTCCCACCGAGAAAAAGGCGCCGACGCGTCGGGAATGCTGTAAAATATTACATTCGACATGTTAGGTTGCCTTAGGCTAGGATATATAGCGTTATAGACGTATAGAATGTTCCCATCGAGAAGTAGGGTCCGACGTGCCAGGAATGTAGTAAAATATTACATCATAGATGTTAGGTTGCCTTAGGTTAGGATATATAACGTTATAGATGTATATAATGTTACCACAGAGAACTAGGCACTTGCATGCCAGGAATGTTGTAAAATATTACGGTAGAGATGATAGGTTGCCTTAGTTTACGATATACAACGTTATAGACGTATATACTGTTCCCACCGAGAAGTAGGTGCCGACGCGCCAGGAATGTTGTAAAATATTACATTCGACATGTCAGGTTGCCTTAGGCTAGGATATGTAGCGTTATAGACGTATATAATGTTCCCACCGAGAAGTAGGGGCCGACGTGACAGGAATGTAGTATTACGTTATAGACGTATATAATGTGACCATAGAGAACTAGGCACTTTAATGCCAGGAATGTTGTAAAATATTACATCCGAGATGTTAGGTTGCCTTAGGTTAGGATATATAACGTTATAGACGTATATAATGTTACCACAGAGATCTAGGCACTTGCATGCCAGGAATGTTGTAAAATATTACGGTAGAGATGATAGTTTGCCTTAATTTAGGATATATAACGTTATAGGCGTATATACTGTTCCCACCGAGAAGTAGGTGCCGACGCGCCAGGTATGTTGTAAAATAACACATTCGACATGTTAGGTTGCCTTAGGCTAGGATATATAGCGTTATAGACGTATATAATGTTCCCACCGAGAAGTAGGGGCCGACGTGCCGGGTGTGCTGTAAAAAATTACATTCGACATGTTATGTTGCCTTAGGCTAGGATATATAGCGTTATAGACGTATATAATGTTCCCACCGAGAAGTAGGTGCCGACGCGCCAGGAATGTTCTAAAATATTACATTCGACATGTCAGGTTGCCTTAGGCTAGGATATATAGCGTTATAGACGTATATAATGTTCCCACCGAGAAGTAGGGGCCGACGTGCCAGGAATGTAGTAAAATATTACGTTCGAGATGTTAGGTTGCCTTAGGATGGGATATATAACGTTATAGACGTATATGCTGTTGCCACCGAGAAGTAGGTGCCGACGCGCCAGGAATGTTGTAAAATATTACATCCGAGATGTTAGGTTGCCTTAGGTGAGGATATATAACGTTATAGACGTATATAATGTTACCACAGAGAACTAGGCACTTTAATGCCAGGAATGTAGTAAAATATTACATCATAGATGTTAGGTTGCCTTAGGTTAGGATATATAACGTTATAGATGTATATAATGTTACCGCAGAGAACTAGGCACTTGCATGCCAGGAATGTTGTAAAATATTACGGTAGAGATGATAGGTTGCCTTAGTTTACGATATATAACTTTATAGACGTATATACTGTTCCCACCGAGAAGTAGGTGCCGACGCGCCAGGAATGTTGTAAAATATTACATTCGACATGTCAGGTAGCCTTAGGCTAGGATATATAGCGTTATAGACGTATATAATGTTCCCACCGAGATGTAGGGGCCGACGTGCCAGGAATGTAGTAAAATATTACATCCGAGATGTTAGGTTGCCTTAGGTTAGGATATATAACGTTATAGACGTATATAATGTTACCACAGAGATCTAGGCACTTGCATGCCAGGAATGTAGTATAATATTACGGTAGAGATGATAGTTTGCCTTAGTTTAGGATATATAACGTTATAGGCGTATATACTGTTCCCACCGAGAAGTAGGTGCAGACGCGCCTGGTATGTTGTAAAATATTACATTCGACATGTTGGGTTGCCTTAGGCTAGGATATATAGCGTTATAGACGTATAGAATGTTCCCACCGAGAAGTAGGGTCCGACGGGCCAGGAATGTAGTAAAATATTACATCATAGATGTTAGGTTGCCTTAGGTTAGGATATATAACGTTATAGATGTATATAATGTTACCGCAGAGAACTAGGCACTTGCATGCCAGGAATGTTGTAAAATATTTCGGTAGAGATGATAGGTTGCCTTAGTTTACGATATATAACTTTATAGACGTATATACTGTTCCCACCGAGAAGTAGGTGCCGACGCGCCAGGAATGTTGTAAAATATTACATTCGACATGTCAGGTTGCCTTAGGCTAGGATATGTAGCGTTATAGAAGTATATAATGTTCCCTCCGAGAAGTAGGGGCCGACGTGCCAGGAATGTAGTAAAATATTACGTTCGAGATGTTAGGTTGCCTTAGGATAGGATATATAACGTTATAGACGTATATACTGTTCCCACCGAGAAGTAGGTGCCGACGCGCCAGGAATGTTGTAAAATATTACATTCGACATGTTAGGTTGCCATGGGCTAGGATATATAGCGTTATAGACGTATATAATGTTCCCACCGAGAAGTAGGGGCCGACGTGCCAGGAATGTAGTAGAATATTACATCCGAGATGTTAGGTTGCCTTAGGTGAGGATATATAACGTTATAGACGTATATAAGGTTACCACAGAGAACTAGGCACTTTAATGCCAGGAATGTTGTAAAATATTACATCCGAGATGTTAGGTTGCCTTAGGTTAGGATATATAACGTTATAGACGTATATAATGTTACCACAGAGAACTAGGCACTTGCATGCCAGGAATGTTGTAAAATATTACGGTAAAGATGATAGGTTGCCTCAGTTTAGGATATATAACGTTATAGACGTATATACTGTTCCCACCGAGAAGTAGGTGCCGACGCGCCGGGTGTGCTGTAAAATATTACATTCGACATGTTATGTTGCCTTAGGCTAGGATATATAGCGTTATAGACGTATATAATGTTCCCACCGAGAAGTAGGGGCCGACGTGCCAGGAATGTAGTAAAATATTACATCCGAGATGTTAGGTTGCCTTAGGATAGGATATATAACGTTATAGACGTATATACTGTTGCCATCGAGAAGTAGGTGCCGACGCGCCGGGTGTGCTGTAAAATATTACATTCGACATGTTATGTTGCCTTAGGCTAGGATATATAGCGTTATAGACGTATATAATGTTCCCACCGAGAAGTAGGGGCCGACGTGCCAGGAATGTAGTAAAATATTACATCCGAGATGTTAGGTTGCCTTAGGATAGGATATATAACGTTATAGACGTATATACTGTTGCCACCGAGAAGTAGGTGCCGACGCGCCAGGAATGTTGTAAAATATTACATTCGACATGTTCGGTTGCCTTAGGCTAGGATATATAGCGTTATAGACGTATATAATGTTCCCACCGAGAAGTAGGGGCCGACGTGCCAGGAATGTAGTAAAATATTACATCCGAGATGTTAGGTTGCCTTAGGATAGGATATATACCGCTATTGTCTTATATAACGTTCCCACCGAGAAAAAGGCGCCGACGCGTCGGGAATGCTGTAAAATATTACATTCGACATGTTAGGTTGCCTTAGGCTAGGATATATAGCGTTATAGACGTATATAATGTTCCCACCGAGAAGTAGGGGCCGACGTGCCAGGAATGTAGTAGAATATTACATCCGAGATGTTAGGTTGCCTTAGGTGAGGATATATACCGCTATTGTCTTATATAACGTTCCCACCGAGAAAAAGGCGCCGACGCGTCGGGAATGCTGTAAAATATTACATTCGACATGTTAGGTTGCCTTAGGCTAGGATATATAGCGTTATAGACGTATATAATGTTCCCACCGAGAAGTAGGGGCCGACGTGCCAGGAATGTAGTAGAATATTACATCCGAGATGTTAGGTTGCCTTAGGTGAGGATATATAACGTTATAGACGTATATAATGTTACCACAGAGAACTAGGCACTTTAATGCCAGGAATGTTGTAAAATATTACATCCGAGATGTTAGATTGCCTTAGGTTAGGATATATAACGTTATAGAGGTATATAATGTTACCACAGAGAACTAGGCACTTGCATGCCAGGAATGTTGTAAAATATTACGGTAAAGATGATAGGTTGCCTCAGTTTAGGATATATAACGTTATAGACGTATATACTGTTCCCACCGAGAAGTAGGTGCCGACGCGCCGGGTGTGCTGTAAAATATTACATTCGACATGTTATGTTGCCTTAGGCTAGGATATATAGCGTTATAGACGTATATAATGTTCCCACCGAGAAGTAGGTGCCGACGCGCCAGGAATGTTGTAAAATATTACATTCGACATGTCAGGTTGCCTTAGGCTAGGATATGTAGCGTTATAGAAGTATATAATGTTCCCTCCGAGAAGTAGGGGCCGACGTGCCAGGAATGTAGTAAAATATTACGTTCGAGATGTTAGGTTGCCTTAGGATAGGATATATAACGTTATAGACGTATATACTGTTGCCACCGAGAAGTAGGTGCCGACGCGCCAGGAATGTTGTAAAATATTACATTCGACATGTCAGGTTGCCTTAGGCTAGGATATATAGCGTTATTGACGTATATAATGTTCCCACCGAGAAGTAGGGGCCGACGTGCCAGGAATGTAGTAAAATATTACATCATAGATGTTAGGTTGCCTTAGGTTAGGATATATAACGTTATAGATGTATATAATGTTACCGCAGAGAACTAGGCACTTGCATGCCAGGAATGTTGTAAAATATTACGGTAGAGATGATAGGTTGCCTTAGTTTACGATATATAACTTTATAGACGTATATACTGTTCCCACCGAGAAGTAGGTGCCGACGCGCCAGGAATGTTGTAAAATATTACATTCGACATGTCAGGTTGCCTTAGGCTAGGATATGTAGCGTTATAGAAGTATATAATGTTCCCACCGAGAAGTAGGTGCCGACGCGCCGGGTGTGCTGTAAAATATTACATTCGACATGTTATGTTGCCTTAGGCTAGGATATATAGCGTTATAGACGTATATAATGTTCCCACCGAGAAGTAGGTGCCGACGCGCCAGGAATGTTGTAAAATATTACATTCGACATGTCAGGTTGCCTTAGGCTAGGATATGTAGCGTTATAGAAGTATATAATGTTCCCTCCGAGAAGTAGGGGCCGACGTGCCAGGAATGTAGTAAAATATTACGTTCGAGATGTTAGGTTGCCTTAGGATAGGATATATAACGTTATAGACGTGTATACTGTTGCCACCGAGAAGTAGGTGCCGACGCGCCAGGAATGTTGTAAAATATTACATTCGACATGTCAGGTTGCCTTAGGCTAGGATATATAGCGTTATAGACGTATATAATGTTCCCACCGAGAAGTAGGGGCCGACGTGCCAGGAATGTAGTAAAATATTACATCATAGATGTTAGGTTGCCTTAGGTTAGGATATATAACGTTATAGATGTATATAATGTTACCACAGAGAACTAGGCACTTGCATGCCAGGAATGTTGTAAAATATTACGGTAGAGATGATAGGTTGCCTTAGTTTACGATATACAACGTTATAGACGTATATACTGTTCCCACCGAGAAGTAGGTGCCGACGCGCCAGGATTGTTGTAAAATATTACATTCGACATGTCAGGTTGCCTTAGGCTAGGATATGTAGCGTTATAGACGTATATAATGTTCCCACCGAGAAGTAGGGGCCGACGTGCCAGGAATGTAGTATTACGTTATAGACGTATATAATGTGACCACAGAGAACTAGGCACTTTAATGCCAGGAATGTTGTAAAATATTACATCCGAGATGTTAGGTTGCCTTAGGATAGGATATATACCGCTATTGTCTTATATAACGTTCCCACCGAGAAAAAGGCGCCGACGCGTCGGGAATGCTGTAAAATATTACATTCGACATGTTAGGTTGCCTTAGGCTAGGATATATAGCGTTATAGACGTATATAATGTTCCCACCGAGAAGTAGGGGCCGACGTGCCAGGAATGTAGTAGAATATTACATCCGAGATGTTAGGTTGCCTTAGGTGAGGATATATAACGTTATAGACGTATATCATGTTACCACAGAGAACTAGGCACTTTAATGCCAGGAATGTTGTAAAATATTACATCCGAGATGTTAGATTGCCTTAGGTTAGGATATATAACGTTATAGAGGTATATAATGTTACCACAGAGAACTAGGCACTTGCATGCCAGGAATGTTGTAAAATATTACGGTAAAGATGATAGGTTGCCTCAGTTTAGGATATATAACGTTATAGACGTATATACTGTTCCCACCGAGAAGTAGGTGCCGACGCGCCGGGTGTGCTGTAAAATATTACATTCGACATGTTATGTTGCCTTAGGCTAGGATATATAGCGTTATAGACGTATATAATGTTCCCACCGAGAAGTAGGGGCCGACGTGCCAGGAATGTAGTAAAATATTACATCCGAGATGTTAGGTTGCCTTAGGATAGGATATATAACGTTATAGACGTATATAATGTTACCACAGAGAACTAGGCACTTTAATGCCAGGAATGTTGTAAAATATTACATCCGAGATGTTAGGTTGCCTTAGGTTAGGATATATAACGTTATAGACGTATATAATGTTACCACAGAGAACTAGGCACTTGCATGCCAGGAATGTTGTAAAATATTACGGTAGAGATGATAGTTTGCCTTAGTTTAGGATATATAACGTTATAGGCGTATATACTGTTCCCACCGAGAAGTAGGTGCCGACGCGCCTGGTATGTTGTAAAATATTACATTCGACATGTTAGGTTGCCTCAGGCTAGGATATATAGCGTCATAGAAGTATATAATGTTCCCTCCGAGAAGTAGGGGCCGACGTGCCAGGAATGTAGTAAAATATTACATCCGAGATGTTAGGTTGCCTTAGGATAGGATATATAACGTTATAGACGTATATACTGTTGCCACCGAGAAGTAGGTGCCGACGCGCCAGGAATGTTGTAAAATATTACATTCGACATGTTCGGTTGCCTTAGGCTAGGATATATAGCGTTATAGACGTATATAATGTTCCCACCGAGAAGTAGGGGCCGACGTGCCAGGAATGTAGTAAAATATTACATCCGAGATGTTAGGTTGCCTTAGGATAGGATATATACCGCTATTGTCTTATATAACGTTCCCACCGAGAAAAAGGCGCCGACGCGTCGGGAATGCTGTAAAATATTACATTCGACATGTTAGGTTGCCTTAGGCTAGGATATATAGCGTTATAGACGTATATAATGTTCCCACCGAGAAGTAGGGGCCGACGTGCCAGGAATGTAGTAGAATATTACATCCGAGATGTTAGGTTGCCTTAGGTGAGGATATATAACGTTATAGACGTATATCATGTTACCACAGAGAACTAGGCACTTTAATGCCAGGAATGTTGTAAAATATTACATCCGAGATGTTAGATTGCCTTAGGTTAGGATATATAACGTTATAGAGGTATATAATGTTACCACAGAGAACTAGGCACTTGCATGCCAGGAATGTTGTAAAATATTACGGTAAAGATGATAGGTTGCCTCAGTTTAGGATATATAACGTTATAGACGTATATACTGTTCCCACCGAGAAGTAGGTGCCGACGCGCCGGGTGTGCTGTAAAATATTACATTCGACATGTTATGTTGCCTTAGGCTAGGATATATAGCGTTATAGACGTATATAATGTTCCCACCGAGAAGTAGGGGCCGACGTGCCAGGAATGTAGTAAAATATTACATCCGAGATGTTAGGTTGCCTTAGGATAGGATATATAACGTTATAGACGTATATAATGTTACCACAGAGAACTAGGCACTTTAATGCCAGGAATGTTGTAAAATATTACATCCGAGATGTTAGGTTGCCTTAGGTTAGGATATATAACGTTATAGACGTATATAATGTTACCACAGAGAACTAGGCACTTGCATGCCAGGAATGTTGTAAAATATTACGGTAGAGATGATAGTTTGCCTTAATTTAGGATATATAACGTTATAGGCGTATATACTGTTCCCACCGAGAAGTAGGTGCCGACGCGCCAGGTATGTTGTAAAATATTACATTCGACATGTTAGGTTGCCTTAGGCTAGGATATATAGCGTTATAGACGTATATAATGTTCCCACCGAGAAGTAGGGGCCGACGTGCCAGGAATGTAGTAGAGTATTACATCCGAGATGTTAGGTTGCCTTAGGTGAGGATATATAACGTTATAGACGTATATAATGTTACCACAGAGAACTAGGCACTTTAATGCCAGGAATGTTGTAAAATATTACATCCGAGATGTTAGGTTGCCTTAGGTTAGGATATATAACGTTATAGACGTGTATAATGTTACCACAGAGATCTAGGCACTTGCATGCCAGGAATGGTGTAAAATATTACGGTAGAGATGATAGTTTGCCTTAGTTTAGGATATATAACGTTATAGGCGTATATACTGTTCCCACCGAGAAGTAGGTGCCGACGCGCCCGGTATGTTGTAAAATATTACATTCGACATGTTAGGTTGCCTCAGGCTAGGATATATAGCGTCATAGAAGTATATAATGTTCCCTCCGAGAAGTAGGGGCCGACGTGCCAGGAATGTAGTAAAATATTACATCCGAGATGTTAGGTTGCCTTAGGATAGGATATATACCGCTATTGTCTTATATAACGTTCCCACCGAGAAAAAGGCGCCGACGCGTCGGGAATGCTGTAAAATATTACATTCGACATGTTAGGTTGCCTTAGGCTAGGATATATAGCGTTATAGACGTATATAATGTTCCCACCGAGAAGTAGGGGCCGACGTGCCAGGAATGTAGTAGAATATTACATCCGAGATGTTAGGTTGCCTTAGGTGAGGATATATAACGTTATAGACGTATATCATGTTACCACAGAGAACTAGGCACTTTAATGCCAGGAATGTTGTAAAATATTACATCCGAGATGTTAGATTGCCTTAGGTTAGGATATATAACGTTATAGAGGTATATAATGTTACCACAGAGAACTAGGCACTTGCATGCCAGGAATGTTGTAAAATATTACGGTAAAGATGATAGGTTGCCTCAGTTTAGGATATATAACGTTATAGACGTATATACTGTTCCCACCGAGAAGTAGGTGCCGACGCGCCGGGTGTGCTGTAAAATATTACATTCGACATGTTATGTTGCCTTAGGCTAGGATATATAGCGTTATAGACGTATATAATGTTCCCACCGAGAAGTAGGGGCCGACGTGCCAGGAATGTAGTAAAATATTACATCCGAGATGTTAGGTTGCCTTAGGATAGGATATATAACGTTATAGACGTATATAATGTTACCACAGAGAACTAGGCACTTTAATGCCAGGAATGTTGTAAAATATTACATCCGAGATGTTAGGTTGCCTTAGGTTAGGATATATAACGTTATAGACGTATATAATGTTACCACAGAGAACTAGGCACTTGCATGCCAGGAATGTTGTAAAATATTACGGTAGAGATGATAGTTTGCCTTAATTTAGGATATATAACGTTATAGGCGTATATACTGTTCCCACCGAGAAGTAGGTGCCGACGCGCCAGGTATGTTGTAAAATATTACATTCGACATGTTAGGTTGCCTTAGGCTAGGATATATAGCGTTATAGACGTATATAATGTTCCCACCGAGAAGTAGGGGCCGACGTGCCAGGAATGTAGTAGAGTATTACATCCGAGATGTTAGGTTGCCTTAGGTGAGGATATATAACGTTATAGACGTATATAATGTTACCACAGAGAACTAGGCACTTTAATGCCAGGAATGTTGTAAAATATTACATCCGAGATGTTAGGTTGCCTTAGGTTAGGATATATAACGTTATAGACGTGTATAATGTTACCACAGAGATCTAGGCACTTGCATGCCAGGAATGGTGTAAAATATTACGGTAGAGATGATAGTTTGCCTTAGTTTAGGATATATAACGTTATAGGCGTATATACTGTTCCCACCGAGAAGTAGGTGCCGACGCGCCTGGTATGTTGTAAAATATTACATTCGACATGTTAGGTTGCCTCAGGCTAGGATATATAGCGTCATAGAAGTATATAATGTTCCCTCCGAGAAGTAGGGGCCGACGTGCCAGGAATGTAGTAAAATATTACATCCGAGATGTTAGGTTGCCTTAGGATAGGATATATACCGCTATTGTCTTATATAACGTTCCCACCGAGAAAAAGGCGCCGACGCGTCGGGAATGCTGTAAAATATTACATTCGACATGTTAGGTTGCCTTAGGCTAGGATATATAGCGTTATAGACGTATATAATGTTCCCACCGAGAAGTAGGGGCCGACGTGCCAGGAATGTAGTAGAATATTACATCCGAGATGTTAGGTTGCCTTAGGTGAGGATATATAACGTTATAGACGTATATAATGTTACCACAGAGAACTAGGCACTTTAATGCCAGGAATGTTGTAAAATATTACATCCGAGATGTTAGATTGCCTTAGGTTAGGATATATAACGTTATAGAGGTATATAATGTTACCACAGAGAACTAGGCACTTGCATGCCAGGAATGTTGTAAAATATTACGGTAAAGATGATAGGTTGCCTCAGTTTAGGATATATAACGTTATAGACGTATATACTGTTCCCACCGAGAAGTAGGTGCCGACGCGCCGGGTGTGCTGTAAAATATTACATTCGACATGTTATGTTGCCTTAGGCTAGGATATATAGCGTTATAGACGTATATAATGTTCCCACCGAGAAGTAGGGGCCGACGTGCCAGGAATGTAGTAAAATATTACATCCGAGATGTTAGGTTGCCTTAGGATAGGATATATAACGTTATAGACGTATATAATGTTACCACAGAGAACTAGGCACTTTAATGCCAGGAATGTTGTAAAATATTACATCCGAGATGTTAGGTTGCCTTAGGTTAGGATATATAACGTTATAGACGTATATAATGTTACCACAGAGAACTAGGCACTTGCATGCCAGGAATGTTGTAAAATATTACGGTAGAGATGATAATTTGCCTTAGTTTAGGATATATAACGTTATAGGCGTATATACTGTTCCCACCGAGAAGTAGGTGCCGACGCGCCAGGTATGTTGTAAAATATTACATTCGGCATGTCAGGTTGCCTTAGGCTAGGATATGTAGCGTTATAGAAGTATATAATGTTCCCTCCGAGAAGTAGGGGCCGACGTGCCAGGAATGTAGTAAAATATTACGTTCGAGATGTTAGGTTGCCTTAGGATAGGATATATAACGTTATAGACGTATATACTGTTGCCACCGAGAAGTAGGTGCCGACGCGCCAGGAATGTTGTAAAATATTACATTCGACATGTTCGGTTGCCTTAGGCTAGGATATATAGCGTTATAGACGTATATAATGTTCCCACCGAGAAGTAGGGGCCGACGTGCCAGGAATGTAGTAAAATATTACATCCGAGATGTTAGGTTGCCTTAGGATAGGATATATACCGCTATTGTCTTATATAACGTTCCCACCGAGAAAAAGGCGCCGACGCGTCGGGAATGCTGTAAAATATTACATTCGACATGTTAGGTTGCCTTAGGCTAGGATATATAGCGTTATAGACGTATATAATGTTCCCACCGAGAAGTAGGGGCCGACGTGCCAGGAATGTAGTAGAATATTATATCCGAGATGTTAGGTTGCCTTAGGTGAGGATATATAACGTTATAGACGTATATAATGTTACCACAGAGAACTAGGCACTTTAATGCCAGGAATGTTGTAAAATATTACATCCGAGATGTTAGATTGCCTTAGGTTAGGATATATAACGTTATAGAGGTATATAATGTTACCACAGAGAACTAGGCACTTGCATGCCAGGAATGTTGTAAAATATTACGGTAAAGATGATAGGTTGCCTCAGTTTAGGATATATAACGTTATAGACGTATATACTGTTCCCACCGAGAAGTAGGTGCCGACGCGTCGGGTGTGCTGTAAAATATTACATTCGACATGTTATGTTGCCTTAGGCTAGGATATATAGCGTTATAGACGTATATAATGTTCCCACCGAGAAGTAGGGGCCGACGTGCCAGGAATGTAGTAAAATATTACATCCGAGATGTTAGGTTGCCTTAGGATAGGATATATAACGTTATAGACGTATATAATGTTACCACAGAGAACTAGGCACTTTAATGCCAGGAATGTTGTAAAATATTACATCCGAGATGTTAGGTTGCCTTAGGTTAGGATATATAACGTTATAGACGTATATAATGTTACCACAGAGAACTAGGCACTTGCATGCCAGGAATGTTGTAAAATATTACGGTAAAGATGATAGGTTGCCTCAGTTTAGGATATATAACGTTATAGACGTATATACTGTTCCCACCGAGAAGTAGGTGCCGACGCGCCGGGTGTGCTGTAAAATATTACATTCGACATGTTATGTTGCCTTAGGCTAGGATATATAGCGTTATAGACGTATATAATGTTCCCACCGAGAAGTAGGGGCCGACGTGCCAGGAATGTAGTAAAATATTACATCCGAGATGTTAGGTTGCCTTAGGATAGGATATATAACGTTATAGACGTATATAATGTTACCACAGAGAACTAGGCACTTTAATGCCAGGAATGTTGTAAAATATTACATCCGAGATGTTAGGTTGCCTTAGGTTAGGATATATAACGTTATAGACGTATATAATGTTACCACAGAGAACTAGGCACTTGCATGCCAGGAATGTTGTAAAATATTACGGTAGAGATGATAGTTTGCCTTAATTTAGGATATATAACGTTATAGGCGTATATACTGTTCCCACCGAGAAGTAGGTGCCGACGCGCCAGGTATGTTGTAAAATATTACATTCGACATGTTAGGTTGCCTTAGGCTAGGATATATAGCGTTATAGACGTATATAATGTTCCCACGGAGAAGTAGGGGCCGACGTGCCAGGAATGTAGTAGAATATTACATCCGAGATGTTAGGTTGCCTTAGGTGAGGATATATAACGTTATAGACGTATATAATGTTACCACAGAAAACTAGGCACTTTAATGCCAGGAATGTTGTAAAATATTACATCCGAGATGTTAGGTTGCCTTAGGTTAGGATATATAACGTTATAGACGTATATAATGTTACCACAGAGATCTAGGCACTTGCATGCCAGGAATGTTGTAAAATATTACGGTAGAGATGATAGTTTGCCTTAGTTTAGGATATATAACGTTATAGGCGTATATACTGTTCCCACCGAGAAGTAGGTGCCGACGCGCCTGGTATGTTGTAAAATATTACATTCGACATGTTAGGTTGCCTCAGGCTAGGATATATAGCGTCATAGAAGTATATAATGTTCCCTCCGAGAAGTAGGGGCCGACGTGCCAGGAATGTAGTAAAATATTACATCCGAGATGTTAGGTTGCCTTAGGTTAGGATATATAACGTTATAGACGTATATAATGTTACCACAGAGAACTAGGCACTTGCATGCCAGGAATGTTGTAAAATATTACGGTAGAGATGATAGTTTGCCTTAATTTAGGATATATAACGTTATAGGCGTATATACTGTTCCCACCGAGAAGTAGATGCCGACGCGCCAGGTATGTTGTAAAATATTACATTCGACATGTTAGGTTGCCTTAGGCTAGGATATATAGCGTTATAGACGTATATAATGTTCCCACCGAGAAGTAGGGGCCGACGTGCCAGGAATGTAGTAGAATATTACATCCGAGATGTTAGGTTGCCTTAGGTGAGGATATATAACGTTATAGACGTATATAATGTTACCACAGAAAACTAGGCACTTTAATGCCAGGAATGTTGTAAAATATTACATCCGAGATGTTAGGTTGCCTTAGGTTAGGATATATAACGTTATAGACGTATATAATGTTACCACAGAGATCTAGGCACTTGCATGCCAGGAATGTTGTAAAATATTACGGTAGAGATGATAGTTTGCCTTAGTTTAGGATATATAACGTTATAGGCGTATATACTGTTCCCACCGAGAAGTAGGTGCCGACGCGCCTGGTATGTTGTAAAATATTACATTCGACATGTTAGGTTGCCTCAGGCTAGGATATATAGCGTCATAGAAGTATATAATGTTCCCTCCGAGAAGTAGGGGCCGACGTGCCAGGAATGTAGTAAAATATTACATCCGAGATGTTAGGTTGCCTTAGGATAGGATATATAACGTTATAGACGTATATACTGTTGCCACCGAGAAGTAGGGGCCGACGTGCCAGGAATGTAGTAGAATATTACATCCGAGATGTTAGGTTGCCTTAGGTGAGGATATATAACGTTATAGACGTATATAATGTTACCACAGAGAACTAGGCACTTTAATGCCAGGAATGTTGTAAAATATTACATCCGAGATGTTAGATTGCCTTAGGTTAGGATATATAACGTTATAGAGGTATATAATGTTACCACAGAGAACTAGGCACTTGCATGCCAGGAATGTTGTAAAATATTACGGTAAAGATGATAGGTTGCCTCAGTTTAGGATATATAACGTTATAGACGTATATACTATTCCCACCGAGAAGTAGGTGCCGACGCGCCGGGTGTGCTGTAAAATATTACATTCGACACGTTATGTTGCCTTAGGCTAGGATATATAGCGTTATAGACGTATATAATGTTCCCACCGAGAAGTAGGGGCCGACGTGCCAGGAATGTAGTAAAATATTACATCCGAGATGTTAGGTTGCCTTAGGATAGGATATATAACGTTATAGACGTATATAATGTTACCACAGAGAACTAGGCACTTTAATGCCAGGAATGTTGTAAAATATTACATCCGAGATGTTAGGTTGCCTTAGGTTAGGATATATAACGTTATAGACGTATATAATGTTACCACAGAGAACTAGGCACTTGCATGCCAGGAATGTTGTAAAATATTACGGTAGAGATGATAGTTTGCCTTAGTTTAGGATATATAACTTTATAGACGTATATACTGTTCCCACCGAGAAGTAGGTGCCGACGCGCCAGGAATGTTGTAAAATATTACATTCGATATGTCAGGTTGCCTTAGGCTAGGATATGTAGCGTTATAGAAGTATATAATGTTCCCTCCGAGAAGTAGGGGCCGACGTGCCAGGAATGTAGTAAAATATTACGATCGAGATGTTAGGTTGCCTTAGGATAGGATATATAACGTTATAGACGTATATACTGTTGCCACCGAGAAGTAGGTGCCGACGCGCCAGGAATGTTGTAAAATATTACATTCGACATGTCAGGTTGCCTTAGGCTAGGATATATAGCGTTATAGACGTATATAATGTTCCCACCGAGAAGTAGGGGCCGACGTGCCAGGAATGTAGTAAAATATTACATCATAGATGTTAGGTTGCCTTAGGTTAGGATATATAACGTTATAGATGTATATAATGTTACCACAGAAAACTAGGCACTTTAATGCCAGGAATGTTGTAAAATATTACATCCGAGATGTTAGGTTGCCTTAGGTTAGGATATATAACGTTATAGACGTATATAATGTTACCACAGAGATCTAGGCACTTGCATGCCAGGAATGTTGTAAAATATTACGGTAGAGATGATAGTTTGCCTTAGTTTAGGATATATAACGTTATAGGCGTATATACTGTTCCCACCGAGAAGTAGGTGCCGACGCGCCTGGTATGTTGTAAAATATTACATTCGACATGTTAGGTTGCCTCAGGCTAGGATATATAGCGTCATAGAAGTATATAATGTTCCCTCCGAGAAGTAGGGGCCGACGTGCCAGGAATGTAGTAAAATATTACATCCGAGATGTTAGGTTGCCTTAGGATAGGATATATAACGTTATAGACGTATATACTGTTGCCACCGAGAAGTAGGGGCCGACGTGCCAGGAATGTAGTAGAATATTACATCCGAGATGTTAGGTTGCCTTAGGTGAGGATATATAACGTTATAGACGTATATAATGTTACCACAGAGAACTAGGCACTTTAATGCCAGGAATGTTGTAAAATATTACATCCGAGATGTTAGATTGCCTTAGGTTAGGATATATAACGTTATAGAGGTATATAATGTTACCACAGAGAACTAGGCACTTGCATGCCAGGAATGTTGTAAAATATTACGGTAAAGATGATAGGTTGCCTCAGTTTAGGATATATAACGTTATAGACGTATATACTATTCCCACCGAGAAGTAGGTGCCGACGCGCCGGGTGTGCTGTAAAATATTACATTCGACACGTTATGTTGCCTTAGGCTAGGATATATAGCGTTATAGACGTATATAATGTTCCCACCGAGAAGTAGGGGCCGACGTGCCAGGAATGTAGTAAAATATTACATCCGAGATGTTAGGTTGCCTTAGGATAGGATATATAACGTTATAGACGTATATAATGTTACCACAGAGAACTAGGCACTTTAATGCCAGGAATGTTGTAAAATATTACATCCGAGATGTTAGGTTGCCTTAGGTTAGGATATATAACGTTATAGACGTATATAATGTTACCACAGAGAACTAGGCACTTGCATGCCAGGAATGTTGTAAAATATTACGGTAGAGATGATAGTTTGCCTTAGTTTAGGATATATAACTTTATAGACGTATATACTGTTCCCACCGAGAAGTAGGTGCCGACGCGCCAGGAATGTTGTAAAATATTACATTCGATATGTCAGGTTGCCTTAGGCTAGGATATGTAGCGTTATAGAAGTATATAATGTTCCCTCCGAGAAGTAGGGGCCGACGTGCCAGGAATGTAGTAAAATATTACGATCGAGATGTTAGGTTGCCTTAGGATAGGATATATAACGTTATAGACGTATATACTGTTGCCACCGAGAAGTAGGTGCCGACGCGCCAGGAATGTTGTAAAATATTACATTCGACATGTCAGGTTGCCTTAGGCTAGGATATATAGCGTTATAGACGTATATAATGTTCCCACCGAGAAGTAGGGGCCGACGTGCCAGGAATGTAGTAAAATATTACATCATAGATGTTAGGTTGCCTTAGGTTAGGATATATAACGTTATAGATGTATATAATGTTACCACAGAGAACTAGGCACTTGCATGCCAGGAATGTTGTAAAATATTACGGCAGAGATGATAGGTTGCCTTAGTTTACGATATACAACGTTATAGACGTATATACTGTTCCCACCTAGAAGTACGTGCCGACGCGCCAGGAATGTTGTAAAATATTACATTCGACATGTCAGGTAGCCTTAGGCTAGGATATATAGCGTTATAGACGTATATAATGTTCCCACCGAGATGTAGGTGCCGACGTGCCAGGAATGTAGTAAAATATTACATCCGAGATGTTAGGTTGCCTTAGGTTAGGATATATAACGTTATAGACGTATATAATGTTACCACAGAGATCTAGGCACTTTCATGCCAGGAATGTAGTATAATATTACGGTAGAGATGATAGTTTGCCTTAGTTTAGGATATATAACGTTATAGGCGTATATACTCTTCCCACCGAGAAGTAGGTGCCGACGCGCCTGGTATGTTGTAAAATATTACATTCGACATGTCAGGTTGCCTTAGGCTAGGATATGTAGCGTTATAGAAGTATATAATGTTCCCTCCGAGAAGTAGGGGCCGACGTGCCAGGAATGTAGTAAAATATTACGTTCGAGATGTTAGGTTGCCTTAGGATAGGATATATAACGTTATAGACGTATATACTGTTCCCACCGAGAAGTAGGTGCCGACGCGCCAGGAATGTTGTAAAATATTACATTCGACATGTTAGGTTGCCTTAGGCTAGGATATATAGCGTTATAGACGTATATAATGTTCCCACCGAGAAGTAGGGGCCGACGTGCCAGGAATGTAGTAGAATATTACATCCGAGATGTTAGGTTGCCTTAGGTGAGGATATATAACGTTATAGACGTATATAATGTTACCACAGAGAACTAGGCACTTTAATGCCAGGAATGTTGTAAAATATTACATCCGAGATGTTAGGTTGCCTTAGGTTAGGATATATAACGTTATAGACGTATATAATGTTACCACAGAGATCTAGGCACTTGCATGCCAGGAATGTTGTAAAATATTACGGTAGAGATGATAGTTTGCCTTAGTTTAGGATATATAACGTTATAGGCGTATATACTGTTCCCACCGAGAAGTAGGTGCCGACGCGCCTGGTATGTTGTAAAATATTACATTCGACATGTTAGGTTGCCTCAGGCTAGGATATATAGCGTCATAGAAGTATATAATGTTCCCTCCGAGAAGTAGGGGCCGACGTGCCAGGAATGTAGTAAAATATTACATCCGAGATGTTAGGTTGCCTTAGGATAGGATATATAACGTTATAGACGTATATACTGTTGCCACCGAGAAGTAGGTGCCGACGCGCCAGGAATGTTGTAAAATATTACATTCGACATGTTCGGTTGCCTTAGGCTAGGATATATAGCGTTATAGACGTATATAATGTTCCCACCGAGAAGTAGGGGCCGACGTGCCAGGAATGTAGTAAAATATTACATCCGAGATGTTAGGTTGCCTTAGGATAGGATATATACCGCTATTGTCTTATATAACGTTCCCACCGAGAAAAAGGCGCCGACGCGTCGGGAATGCTGTAAAATATTACATTCGACATGTTAGGTTGCCTTAGGCTAGGATATATAGCGTTATAGACGTATATAATGTTCCCACCGAGAAGTAGGGGCCGACGTGCCAGGAATGTAGTAGAATATTACATCCGAGATGTTAGGTTGCCTTAGGTGAGGATATATAACGTTATAGACGTATATAATGTTACCACAGAGAACTAGTCACTTTAATGCCAGGAATGTTGTAAAATATTACATCCGAGATATTAGATTGCCTTAGGTTAGGATATATAACGTTATAGAGGTATATAATGTTACCACAGAGAACTAGGCACTTGCATGCCAGGAATGTTGTAAAATATTACGGTAAAGATGATAGGTTGCCTCAGTTTAGGATATATAACGTTATAGACGTATATACTGTTCCCACCGAGAAGTAGGTGCCGACGCGCCGGGTGTGCTGTAAAATATTACATTCGACATGTTATGTTGCCTTAGGCTAGGATATATAGCGTTATAGACGTATATAATGTTCCCACCGAGAAGTAGGGGCCGACGTGCCAGGAATGTAGTAGAATATTACATCCGAGATGTTAGTTTGCCTTAGGATAGGATATATAACGTTATAGACGTATATAATGTTACCACAGAGAACTAGGCACTTTAATGCCAGGAATGTTGTAAAATATTACATCCGAGATGTTAGGTTGCCTTAGGTTAGGATATATAACGTTATAGACGTATATAATGTTACCACAGAGATCTAGGCACTTGCATGCCAGGAATGTTGTAAAATATTACGGTAGAGATGATAGTTTGCCTTAGTTTAGGATATATAACGTTATATGCGTATATACTGTTCCCACCGAGAAGTAGGTGCCGACGCGCCTGGTATGTTGTAAAATATTACATTCGACATGTTAGGTTGCCTCAGGCTAGGATATATAGCGTCATAGAAGTATATAATGTTCCCTCCGAGAAGTAGGGGCCGACGTGCCAGGAATGTAGTAAAATATTACATCCGAGATGTTAGGTTGCCTTAGGATAGGATATATAACGTTATAGACGTATATACTGTTGCCACCGAGAAGTAGGTGCCGACGCGCCAGGAATGTTGTAAAATATTACATTCGACATGTTCGGTTGCCTTAGGCTAGGATATATAGCGTTATAGACGTATATAATGTTCCCACCGAGAAGTAGGGGCCGACGTGCCAGGAATGTAGTAAAATATTACATCCGAGATGTTAGGTTGCCTTAGGATAGGATATATACCGCTATTGTCTTATATATCGTTCCCACCGAGAAAAAGGCGCCGACGCGTCGGGAATGCTGTAAAATATTACATTCGACATGTTAGGTTGCCTTAGGCTAGGATATATAGCGTTATAGACGTATATAATGTTCCCACCGAGAAGTAGGGGCCGACGTGCCAGGAATGTAGTAGAATATTACATCCGAGATGTTAGGTTGCCTTAGGTGAGGATATATAACGTTATAGACGTATATAATGTTACCACAGAGAACTAGGCACTTTAATGCCAGGAATGTTGTAAAATATTACATCCGAGATGTTAGATTGCCTTAGGTTAGGATATATAACGTTATAGAGGTATATAATGTTACCACAGAGAACTAGGCACTTGCATGCCAGGAATGTTGTAAAATATTACGGTAAAGATGATAGGTTGCCTCAGTTTAGGATATATAACGTTATAGACGTATATACTGTTCCCACCGAGAAGTAGGTGCCGACGCGCCGGGTGTGCTGTAAAATATTACATTCGACATGTTATGTTGCCTTAGGCTAGGATATATAGCGTTATAGACGTATATAATGTTCCCACCGAGAAGTAGGGGCCGACGTGCCAGGAATGTAGTAAAATATTACATCCGAGATGTTAGGTTGCCTTAGGATAGGATATATAACGTTATAGACGTATATAATGTTACCACAGAGAACTAGGCACTTTAATGCCAGGAATGTTGTAAAATATTACATCCGAGATGTTCGGTTGCCTTAGGTTAGGATATATAACGTTATAGACGTATATAATGTTACCACAGAGAACTAGGCACTTGCATGCCAGGAATGTTGTAAAATATTACGGTAGAGATGATAGTTTGCCTTAGTTTAGGATATATAACGTTATAGGCGTATATACTGTTCCCACCGAGCAGTAGGTGCCGACGCGCCAGGTATGTTGTAAAATATTACATTCGACATGTCAGGTTGCCTTAGGCTAGGATATGTAGCGTTATAGAAGTATATAATGTTCCCTCCGAGAAGTAGGGGCCGACGTGCCAGGAATGTAGTAAAATATTACGTTCGAGATGTTAGGTTGCCTTAGGATAGGATATATAACGTTATAGACGTATATACTGTTGCCACCGAGAAGTAGGTGCCGACGCGCCAGGAATGTTGTAAAATATTACATTCGACATTTCAGGTTGCCTTAGGCTAGGATATATAACGTTATAGACGTATATACTGTTCCCACCGAGAAGTAGGTGCCGACGCGCCGGGTGTGCTGTAAAAAATTACATTCGACATGTTATGTTGCCTTAGGCTAGGATATATAGCGTTATAGACGTATATAATGTTCCCACCGAGAAGTAGGTGCCGACGCGCCAGGAATGTTGTAAAATATTACATTCGACATGTCAGGTAGCCTTAGGCTAGGATATATAGCGTTATAGACGTATATAATGTTCCCACCGAGATGTAGGGGCCGACGTGCCAGGAATGTAGTAAAATATTACATCCGAGATGTTAGGTTGCCTTAGGTTAGGATATATAACGTTATAGACGTATATAATGTTACCACAGAGATCTAGGCACTTTCATGCCAGGAATGTAGTATAATATTACGGTAGAGATGATAGTTTGCCTTAGTTTAGGATATATAACGTTATAGGCGTATATACTGTTCCCACCGAGAAGTAGGTGCCGACGCGCCTGGTATGTTGTAAAATATTACATTCGACATGTTGGGTTGCCTTAGGCTAGGATATGTAGCGTTATAGAAGTATATAATGTTCCCTCCGAGAAGTAGGGGCCGACGTGCCAGGAATGTAGTAAAATATTACGTTCGAGATGTTAGGTTGCCTTAGGATAGGATATATAACGTTATAGACGTATATACTGTTCCCACCGAGAAGTAGGTGCCGACGCGCCAGGAATGTTGTAAAATATTACATTCGACATGTTAGGTTGCCTTAGGCTAGGATATATAGCGTTATAGACGTATATAATGTTCCCACCGAGAAGTAGGGGCCGACGTGCCAGGAATGTAGTAGAATATTACATCCGAGATCTTAGGTTGCCTTAGGTGAGGATATATAACGTTATAGACGTATATAAGGTTACCACAGAGAACTAGGCACTTTAATGCCAGGAATGTTGTAAAATATTACATCCGAGATGTTAGGTGGCCTTAGGTTAGGATATATAACGTTATAGACGTATATAATGTTACCACAGAGAACTAGGCACTTGCATGCCAGGAATGTTGTAAAATATTACGGTAGAGATGATAGTTTGCCTTAGTTTAGGATATATAACGTTATAGGCGTATATACTGTTCCCACCGAGAAGTAGGTGCCGACTCGCCAGGTATGTTGTAAAATATTACATTCGACATGTTAGGTTGCCTTAGGCTAGGATATATAGCGTTATAGACGTATATAATGTTCCCACCGAGAAGTAGGGGCCGACGTGCCAGGAATGTAGTAAAATATTACATCCGAGATGTGAGGTTGCCTTAGGTTAGGATACATAACGTTATTGACTTATATAATGTTACCACAGAGATCTAGGCACTTGCATGCCAGGAATGTTGTAAAATATTACGGTAGAGATGATAGTTTGCCTTAGTTTAGGATATATAACGTTATAGGCGTATATACTGTTCCCACCGAGAAGTAGGTGCCGACGCGCCTGGTATGTTGTAAAATATTACATTCGACATGTTAGGTTGCCTCAGGCTAGGATATATAGCGTCATAGAAGTATATAATGTTCCCTCCGAGAAGTAGGGGCCGACGTGCCAGGAATGTAGTAAAATATTACATCCGAGATGTTAGGTTGCCTTAGGATAGGATATATAACGTTATAGACGTATATACTGTTGCCACCGAGAAGTAGGTGCCGACGCGCCCTGGAATGTTGTAAAATATTACATTCGACATGTTCGGTTGCCTTAGGCTAGGATATATAGCGTTATAGACGTATATAATGTTCCCACCGAGAAGTAGGGGCCGACGTGCCAGGAATGTAGTAGAATATTACATCCGAGATGTTAGGTTGCCTTAGGTGAGGATATATAACGTTATAGACGTATATAATGTTACCACAGAGAACTAGGCACTTTAATGCCAGGAATGTTGTAAAATATTACATCCGAGATGTTAGATTGCCTTAGGTTAGGATATATAACGTTATAGAGGTATATAATGTTACCACAGAGAACTAGGCACTTGCATGCCAGGAATGTTGTAAAATATTACGGTAAAGATGATAGGTTGCCTCAGTTTAGGATATATAACGTTATAGACGTATATACTGTTCCCACCGAGAAGTAGGTGCCGACGCGCCGGGTGTGCTGTAAAATATTACATTCGACATGTTATGTTGCCTTAGGCTAGGATATATAGCGTTATAGACGTATATAATGTTCCCACCGAGAAGTAGGGGCCGACGTGCCAGGAATGTAGTAAAATATTACATCCGAGATGTTAGGTTGCCTTAGGATAGGATATATAACGTTATAGACGTATATAATGTTACCACAGAGAACTAGGCACTTTAATGCCAGGAATGTTGTAAAATATTACATCCGAGATGTTCGGTTGCCTTAGGTTAGGATATATAACGTTATAGACGTATATAATGTTACCACAGAGAACTAGGCACTTGCATGCCAGGAATGTTGTAAAATATTACGGTAGAGATGATAGTTTGCCTTAGTTTAGGATATATAACGTTATAGGCGTATATACTGTTCCCACCGAGCAGTAGGTGCCGACGCGCCAGGTATGTTGTAAAATATTACATTCGACATGTCAGGTTGCCTTAGGCTAGGATATGTAGCGTTATAGAAGTATATAATGTTCCCTCCGAGAAGTAGGGGCCGACGTGCCAGGAATGTAGTAAAATATTACGTTCGAGATGTTAGGTTGCCTTAGGATAGGATATATAACGTTATAGACGTATATACTGTTGCCACCGAGAAGTAGGTGCCGACGCGCCAGGAATGTTGTAAAATATTACATTCGACATTTCAGGTTGCCTTAGGCTAGGATATATAACGTTATAGACGTATATACTGTTCCCACCGAGAAGTAGGTGCCGACGCGCCGGGTGTGCTGTAAAAAATTACATTCGACATGTTATGTTGCCTTAGGCTAGGATATATAGCGTTATAGACGTATATAATGTTCCCACCGAGAAGTAGGTGCCGACGCGCCAGGAATGTTGTAAAATATTACATTCGACATGTCAGGTAGCCTTAGGCTAGGATATATAGCGTTATAGACGTATATAATGTTCCCACCGAGATGTAGGGGCCGACGTGCCAGGAATGTAGTAAAATATTACATCCGAGATGTTAGGTTGCCTTAGGTTAGGATATATAACGTTATAGACGTATATAATGTTACCACAGAGATCTAGGCACTTTCATGCCAGGAATGTAGTATAATATTACGGTAGAGATGATAGTTTGCCTTAGTTTAGGATATATAACGTTATAGGCGTATATACTGTTCCCACCGAGAAGTAGGTGCCGACGCGCCTGGTATGTTGTAAAATATTACATTCGACATGTTGGGTTGCCTTAGGCTAGGATATGTAGCGTTATAGAAGTATATAATGTTCCCTCCGAGAAGTAGGGGCCGACGTGCCAGGAATGTAGTAAAATATTACGTTCGAGATGTTAGGTTGCCTTAGGATAGGATATATAACGTTATAGACGTATATACTGTTCCCACCGAGAAGTAGGTGCCGACGCGCCAGGAATGTTGTAAAATATTACATTCGACATGTTAGGTTGCCTTAGGCTAGGATATATAGCGTTATAGACGTATATAATGTTCCCACCGAGAAGTAGGGGCCGACGTGCCAGGAATGTAGTAGAATATTACATCCGAGATCTTAGGTTGCCTTAGGTGAGGATATATAACGTTATAGACGTATATAAGGTTACCACAGAGAACTAGGCACTTTAATGCCAGGAATGTTGTAAAATATTACATCCGAGATGTTAGGTGGCCTTAGGTTAGGATATATAACGTTATAGACGTATATAATGTTACCACAGAGAACTAGGCACTTGCATGCCAGGAATGTTGTAAAATATTACGGTAGAGATGATAGTTTGCCTTAGTTTAGGATATATAACGTTATAGGCGTATATACTGTTCCCACCGAGAAGTAGGTGCCGACTCGCCAGGTATGTTGTAAAATATTACATTCGACATGTTAGGTTGCCTTAGGCTAGGATATATAGCGTTATAGACGTATATAATGTTCCCACCGAGAAGTAGGGGCCGACGTGCCAGGAATGTAGTAAAATATTACATCCGAGATGTGAGGTTGCCTTAGGTTAGGATACATAACGTTATTGACTTATATAATGTTACCACAGAGATCTAGGCACTTGCATGCCAGGAATGTTGTAAAATATTACGGTAGAGATGATAGTTTGCCTTAGTTTAGGATATATAACGTTATAGGCGTATATACTGTTCCCACCGAGAAGTAGGTGCCGACGCGCCTGGTATGTTGTAAAATATTACATTCGACATGTTAGGTTGCCTCAGGCTAGGATATATAGCGTCATAGAAGTATATAATGTTCCCTCCGAGAAGTAGGGGCCGACGTGCCAGGAATGTAGTAAAATATTACATCCGAGATGTTAGGTTGCCTTAGGATAGGATATATAACGTTATAGACGTATATACTGTTGCCACCGAGAAGTAGGTGCCGACGCGCCCTGGAATGTTGTAAAATATTACATTCGACATGTTCGGTTGCCTTAGGCTAGGATATATAGCGTTATAGACGTATATAATGTTCCCACCGAGAAGTAGGGGCCGACGTGCCAGGAATGTAGTAAAATATTACATCCGAGATGTTAGGTTGCCTTAGGATAGGATATATACCGCTATTGTCTTATATAACGTTCCCACCGAGAAAAAGGCGCCGACGCGTCGGGAATGCTGTAAAATATTACATTCGACATGTTAGGTTGCCTTAGGCTAGGATATATATCGTTATAGACGTATATAATGTTCCCACCGAGAAGTAGGGGCCGACGTGCCAGGAATGTAGTAGAATATTACATCCGAGATGTTAGGTTGCCTTAGGTGAGGATATATAACGTTATAGACGTATATAAGGTTACCACAGAGAACTAGGCACTTTAATGCCAGGAATGTTGTAAAATATTACATCCGAGATGTTAGGTTGCCTTAGGATAGGATATATAACGTTATAGACGTATATAATGTTACCACAGAGAACTAGGCACTTGCATGCCAGGAATGTTGTAAAATATTACGGTAGAGATGATAGTTTGCCTTAGTTTAGGATATATAACGTTATAGGCGTATATACTGTTCCCACCGAGAAGTAGGTGCCGACGCGCCAGGTATGTTGTAAAATATTACATTCGACATGTTAGGTTGCCTTAGGCTAGGATATATAGCGTTATAGACGTATATAATGTTCCCACCGAGAAGTAGGGGCCGACGTGCCAGGAATGTAGTAAAATATTACATCCGAGATGTTAGGTTGCCTTAGGTTAGGATATATAACGTTATAGACGTATATAATGTTACCACAGAGAACTAGGCACTTGCATGCCAGGAATGTTGTAAAATATTACGGTAGAGATGATAGTTTGCCTTAATTTAGGATATATAACGTTATAGGCGTATATACTGTTCCCACCGAGAAGTAGGTGCCGACGCGCCTGGTATGTTGTAAAATATTACATTCGACATGTTGGGTTGCCTTAGGCTAGGATATGTAGCGTTATAGAAGTATATAATGTTCCCTCCGAGAAGTAGGGGCCGACGTGCCAGGAATGTAGTAAAATATTACGTTCGAGATGTTAGGTTGCCTTAGGATAGGATATATAACGTTATAGACGTATATACTGTTCCCACCGAGAAGTAGGTGCCGACGCGCCAGGAATGTTGTAAAATATTACATTCGACATGTTAGGTTGCCTTAGGCTAGGATATATAGCGTTATAGACGTATATAATGTTCCCACCGAGAAGTAGGGGCCGACGTGCCAGGAATGTAGTAGAATATTACATCCGAGATCTTAGGTTGCCTTAGGTGAGGATATATAACGTTATAGACGTATATAAGGTTACCACAGAGAACTAGGCACTTTAATGCCAGGAATGTTGTAAAATATTACATCCGAGATGTTAGGTGGCCTTAGGTTAGGATATATAACGTTATAGACGTATATAATGTTACCACAGAGAACTAGGCACTTGCATGCCAGGAATGTTGTAAAATATTACGGTAGAGATGATAGTTTGCCTTAGTTTAGGATATATAACGTTATAGGCGTATATACTGTTCCCACCGAGAAGTAGGTGCCGACTCGCCAGGTATGTTGTAAAATATTACATTCGACATGTTAGGTTGCCTTAGGCTAGGATATATAGCGTTATAGACGTATATAATGTTCCCACCGAGAAGTAGGGGCCGACGTGCCAGGAATGTAGTAAAATATTACATCCGAGATGTGAGGTTGCCTTAGGTTAGGATACATAACGTTATTGACTTATATAATGTTACCACAGAGATCTAGGCACTTGCATGCCAGGAATGTTGTAAAATATTACGGTAGAGATGATAGTTTGCCTTAGTTTAGGATATATAACGTTATAGGCGTATATACTGTTCCCACCGAGAAGTAGGTGCCGACGCGCCTGGTATGTTGTAAAATATTACATTCGACATGTTAGGTTGCCTCAGGCTAGGATATATAGCGTCATAGAAGTATATAATGTTCCCTCCGAGAAGTAGGGGCCGACGTGCCAGGAATGTAGTAAAATATTACATCCGAGATGTTAGGTTGCCTTAGGATAGGATATATAACGTTATAGACGTATATACTGTTGCCACCGAGAAGTAGGTGCCGACGCGCCCTGGAATGTTGTAAAATATTACATTCGACATGTTCGGTTGCCTTAGGCTAGGATATATAGCGTTATAGACGTATATAATGTTCCCACCGAGAAGTAGGGGCCGACGTGCCAGGAATGTAGTAAAATATTACATCCGAGATGTTAGGTTGCCTTAGGATAGGATATATACCGCTATTGTCTTATATAACGTTCCCACCGAGAAAAAGGCGCCGACGCGTCGGGAATGCTGTAAAATATTACATTCGACATGTTAGGTTGCCTTAGGCTAGGATATATAGCGTTATAGACGTATATAATGTTCCCACCGAGAAGTAGGGGCCGACGTGCCAGGAATGTAGTAGAATATTACATCCGAGATGTTAGGTTGCCTTAGGTGAGGATATATAACGTTATAGACGTATATAAGGTTACCACAGAGAACTAGGCACTTTAATGCCAGGAATGTTGTAAAATATTACATCCGAGATGTTAGGTTGCCTTAGGATAGGATATATAACGTTATAGACGTATATAATGTTACCACAGAGAACTAGGCACTTGCATGCCAGGAATGTTGTAAAATATTACGGTAGAGATGATAGTTTGCCTTAGTTTAGGATATATAACGTTATAGGCGTATATACTGTTCCCACCGAGAAGTAGGTGCCGACGCGCCAGGTATGTTGTAAAATATTACATTCGACATGTTAGGTTGCCTTAGGCTAGGATATATAGCGTTATAGACGTATATAATGTTCCCACCGAGAAGTAGGGGCCGACGTGCCAGGAATGTAGTAAAATATTACATCCGAGATGTTAGGTTGCCTTAGGTTAGGATATATAACGTTATAGACGTATATAATGTTACCACAGAGAACTAGGCACTTGCATGCCAGGAATGTTGTAAAATATTACGGTAGAGATGATAGTTTGCCTTAATTTAGGATATATAACGTTATAGGCGTATATACTGTTCCCACCGAGAAGTAGGTGCCGACGCGCCAGGTATGTTGTAAAATATTACATTCGACATGTTAGGTTGCCTTAGGCTAGGATATATAGCGTTATAGACGTATATAATGTTCCCACCGAGAAGTAGGGGCCGACGTGCCAGGAATGTAGTAGAATATTACATCCGAGATGTTAGGTTGCCTTAGGTGAGGATATATAACGTTATAGACGTATATAATGTTACCACAGAAAACTAGGCACTTTAATGCCAGGAATGTTGTAAAATATTACATCCGAGATGTTAGGTTGCCTTAGGTTAGGATATATAACGTTATAGACGTATATAATGTTACCACAGAGATCTAGGCACTTGCATGCCAGGAATGTTGTAAAATATTACGGTAGAGATGATAGTTTGCCTTAGTTTAGGATATATAACGTTATAGGCGTATATACTGTTCCCACCGAGAAGTAGGTGCCGACGCGCCTGGTATGTTGTAAAATATTACATTCGACATGTTAGGTTGCCTCAGGCTAGGATATATAGCGTCATAGAAGTATATAATGTTCCCTCCGAGAAGTAGGGGCCGACGTGCCAGGAATGTAGTAAAATATTACATCCGAGATGTTAGGTTGCCTTAGGTTAGGATATATAACGTTATAGACGTATATAATGTTACCACAGAGAACTAGGCACTTGCATGCCAGGAATGTTGTAAAATATTACGGTAGAGATGATAGTTTGCCTTAATTTAGGATATATAACGTTATAGGCGTATATACTGTTCCCACCGAGAAGTAGGTGCCGACGCGCCAGGTATGTTGTAAAATATTACATTCGACATGTTAGGTTGCCTTAGGCTAGGATATATAGCGTTATAGACGTATATACTGTTGCCACCGAGAAGTAGGGGCCGACGTGCCAGGAATGTAGTAGAATATTACATCCGAGATGTTAGGTTGCCTTAGGTGAGGATATATAACGTTATAGACGTATATAATGTTACCACAGAGAACTAGGCACTTTAATGCCAGGAATGTAGTAAAATATTACATCCGAGATGTTAGATTGCCTTAGGTTAGGATATATAACGTTATAGAGGTATATAATGTTACCACAGAGAACTAGGCACTTGCATGCCAGGAATGTTGTAAAATATTACGGTAAAGATGATAGGTTGCCTCAGTTTAGGATATATAACGTTATAGACGTATATACTGTTCCCACCGAGAAGTAGGTGCCGACGCGCCGGGTGTGCTGTAAAATATTACATTCGACACGTTATGTTGCCTTAGGCTAGGATATATAGCGTTATAGACGTATATAATGTTCCCACCGAGAAGTAGGGGCCGACGTGCCAGGAATGTAGTAAAATATTACATCCGAGATGTTAGGTTGCCTTAGGATAGGATATATAACGTTATAGACGTATATAATGTTACCACAGAGAACTAGGCACTTTAATGCCAGGAATGTTGTAAAATATTACATCCGAGATGTTAGGTTGCCTTAGGTTAGGATATATAACGTTATAGACGTATATAATGTTACCACAGAGAACTAGGCACTTGCATGCCAGGAATGTTGTAAAATGTTACGGTAGAGATGATAGTTTGCCTTAGTTTAGGATATATAACTTTATAGACGTATATACTGTTCCCACCGAGAAGTAGGTGCCGACGCGCCAGGAATGTTGTAAAATATTACATTCGATATGTCAGGTTGCCTTAGGCTAGGATATGTAGCGTTATAGAAGTATATAATGTTCCCTCCGAGAAGTAGGGGCCGACGTGCCAGGAATGTAGTAAAATATTACGTTCGAGATGTTAGGTTGCCTTAGGATAGGATATATAACGTTATAGACGTATATACTGTTGCCACCGAGAAGTAGGTGCCGACGCGCCAGGAATGTTGTAAAATTTTACATTCGACATGTCAGGTTGCCTTAGGCTAGGATATATAGCGTTATAGACGTATATAATGTTCCCACCGAGAAGTAGGGGCCGACGTGCCAGGAATGTAGTAAAATATTACATCATAGATGTTAGGTTGCCTTAGGTTAGGATATATAACGTTATAGATGTATATAATGTTACCACAGAGAACTAGGCACTTGCATGCCAGGAATGTTGTAAAATATTACGGCAGAGATGATAGGTTGCCTTAGTTTACGATATACAACGTTATAGACGTATATACTGTTCCCACCTAGAAGTACGTGCCGACGCGCCAGGAATGTTGTAAAATATTACATTCGACATGTCAGGTAGCCTTAGGCTAGGATATATAGCGTTATAGACGTATATAATGTTCCCACCGAGATGTAGGTGCCGACGTGCCAGGAATGTAGTAAAATATTACATCCGAGATGTTAGGTTGCCTTAGGTTAGGATATATAACGTTATAGACGTATATAATGTTACCACAGAGATCTAGGCACTTTCATGCCAGGAATGTAGTATAATATTACGGTAGAGATGATAGTTTGCCTTAGTTTAGGATATATAACGTTATAGGCGTATATACTCTTCCCACCGAGAAGTAGGTGCCGACGCGCCTGGTATGTTGTAAAATATTACATTCGACATGTCAGGTTGCCTTAGGCTAGGATATGTAGCGTTATAGAAGTATATAATGTTCCCTCCGAGAAGTAGGGGCCGACGTGCCAGGAATGTAGTAAAATATTACGTTCGAGATGATAGGTTGCCTTAGGATAGGATATATAACGTTATAGACGTATATACTGTTCCCACCGAGAAGTAGGTGCCGACGCGCCAGGAATGTTGTAAAATATTACATTCGACATGTTAGGTTGCCTTAGGCTAGGATATATAGCGTTATAGACGTATATAATGTTCCCACCGAGAAGTAGGGGCCGACGTGCCAGGAATGTAGTAGAATATTACATCCGAGATGTTAGGTTGCCTTAGGTGAGGATATATAACGTTATAGACGTATATAATGTTACCACAGAGAACTAGGCACTTTAATGCCAGGAATGTTGTAAAATATTACATCCGAGATGTTAGGTTGCCTTAGGTTAGGATATATAACGTTATAGACGTATATAATGTTACCACAGAGATCTAGGCACTTGCATGCCAGGAATGTTGTAAAATATTACGGTAGAGATGATAGTTTGCCTTAGTTTAGGATATATAACGTTATAGGCGTATATACTGTTCCCACCGAGAAGTAGGTGCCGACGCGCCTGGTATGTTGTAAAATATTACATTCGACATGTTAGGTTGCCTCAGGCTAGGATATATAGCGTCATAGAAGTATATAATGTTCCCTCCGAGAAGTAGGGGCCGACGTGCCAGGAATGTAGTAAAATATTACATCCGAGATGTTAGGTTGCCTTAGGATAGGATATATAACGTTATAGACGTATATACTGTTGCCACCGAGAAGTAGGTGCCGACGCGCCAGGAATGTTGTAAAATATTACATTCGACATGTTCGGTTGCCTTAGGCTAGGATATATAGCGTTATAGACGTATATAATGTTCCCACCGAGAAGTAGGGGCCGACGTGCCAGGAATGTAGTAAAATATTACATCCGAGATGTTAGGTTGCCTTAGGATAGGATATATACCGCTATTGTCTTATATAACGTTCCCACCGAGAAAAAGGCGCCGACGCGTCGGGAATGCTGTAAAATATTACATTCGACATGTTAGGTTGCCTTAGGCTAGGATATATAGCGTTATAGACGTATATAATGTTCCCACCGAGAAGTAGGGGCCGACGTGCCAGGAATGTAGTAGAATATTACATCCGAGATGTTAGGTTGCCTTAGGTGAGGATATATAACGTTATAGACGTATATAATGTTACCACAGAGAACTAGTCACTTTAATGCCAGGAATGTTGTAAAATATTACATCCGAGATATTAGATTGCCTTAGGTTAGGATATATAACGTTATAGAGGTATATAATGTTACCACAGAGAACTAGGCACTTGCATGCCAGGAATGTTGTAAAATATTACGGTAAAGATGATAGGTTGCCTCAGTTTAGGATATATAACGTTATAGACGTATATACTGTTCCCACCGAGAAGTAGGTGCCGACGCGCCGGGTGTGCTGTAAAATATTACATTCGACATGTTATGTTGCCTTAGGCTAGGATATATAGCGTTATAGACGTATATAATGTTCCCACCGAGAAGTAGGGGCCGACGTGCCAGGAATGTAGTAGAATATTACATCCGAGATGTTAGTTTGCCTTAGGATAGGATATATAACGTTATAGACGTATATAATGTTACCACAGAGAACTAGGCACTTTAATGCCAGGAATGTTGTAAAATATTACATCCGAGATGTTAGGTTGCCTTAGGTTAGGATATATAACGTTATAGACGTATATAATGTTACCACAGAGATCTAGGCACTTGCATGCCAGGAATGTTGTAAAATATTACGGTAGAGATGATAGTTTGCCTTAGTTTAGGATATATAACGTTATATGCGTATATACTGTTCCCACCGAGAAGTAGGTGCCGACGCGCCTGGTATGTTGTAAAACATTACATTCGACATGTTAGGTTGCCTCAGGCTAGGATATATAGCGTCATAGAAGTATATAATGTTCCCTCCGAGAAGTAGGGGCCGACGTGCCAGGAATGTAGTAAAATATTACATCCGAGATGTTAGGTTGCCTTAGGATAGGATATATAACGTTATAGACGTATATACTGTTGCCACCGAGAAGTAGGTGCCGACGCGCCAGGAATGTTGTAAAATATTACATTCGACATGTTCGGTTGCCTTAGGCTAGGATATATAGCGTTATAGACGTATATAATGTTCCCACCGAGAAGTAGGGGCCGACGTGCCAGGAATGTAGTAAAATATTACATCCGAGATGTTAGGTTGCCTTAGGATAGGATATATACCGCTATTGTCTTATATAACGTTCCCACCGAGAAAAAGGCGCCGACGCGTCGGGAATGCTGTAAAATATTACATTCGACATGTTAGGTTGCCTTAGGCTAGGATATATAGCGTTATAGACGTATATAATGTTCCCACCGAGAAGTAGGGGCCGACGTGCCAGGAATGTAGTAGAATATTACATCCGAGATGTTAGGTTGCCTTAGGTGAGGATATATAACGTTATAGACGTATATAATGTTACCACAGAGAACTAGGCACTTTAATGCCAGGAATGTTGTAAAATATTACATCCGAGATGTTAGATTGCCTTAGGTTAGGATATATAACGTTATAGAGGTATATAATGTTACCACAGAGAACTAGGCACTTGCATGCCAGGAATGTTGTAAAATATTACGGTAAAGATGATAGGTTGCCTCAGTTTAGGATATATAACGTTATAGACGTATATACTGTTCCCACCGAGAAGTAGGTGCCGACGCGCCGGGTGTGCTGTAAAATATTACATTCGACATGTTATGTTGCCTTAGGCTAGGATATATAGCGTTATAGACGTATATAATGTTCCCACCGAGAAGTAGGGGCCGACGTGCCAGGAATGTAGTAAAATATTACATCCGAGATGTTAGGTTGCCTTAGGATAGGATATATAACGTTATAGACGTATATAATGTTACCACAGAGAACTAGGCACTTTAATGCCAGGAATGTTGTAAAATATTACATCCGAGATGTTCGGTTGCCTTAGGTTAGGATATATAACGTTATAGACGTATATAATGTTACCACAGAGAACTAGGCACTTGCATGCCAGGAATGTTGTAAAATATTACGGTAGAGATGATAGTTTGCCTTAGTTTAGGATATATAACGTTATAGGCGTATATACTGTTCCCACCGAGCAGTAGGTGCCGACGCGCCAGGTATGTTGTAAAATATTACATTCGACATGTCAGGTTGCCTTAGGCTAGGATATGTAGCGTTATAGAAGTATATAATGTTCCCTCCGAGAAGTAGGGGCCGACGTGCCAGGAATGTAGTAAAATATTACGTTCGAGATGTTAGGTTGCCTTAGGATAGGATATATAACGTTATAGACGTATATACTGTTGCCACCGAGAAGTAGGTGCCGACGCGCCAGGAATGTTGTAAAATATTACATTCGACATTTCAGGTTGCCTTAGGCTAGGATATATAACGTTATAGACGTATATACTGTTCCCACCGAGAAGTAGGTGCCGACGCGCCGGGTGTGCTGTAAAAAATTACATTCGACATGTTATGTTGCCTTAGGCTAGGATATATAGCGTTATAGACGTATATAATGTTCCCACCGAGAAGTAGGTGCCGACGCGCCAGGAATGTTGTAAAATATTACATTCGACATGTCAGGTAGCCTTAGGCTAGGATATATAGCGTTATAGACGTATATAATGTTCCCACCGAGATGTAGGGGCCGACGTGCCAGGAATGTAGTAAAATATTACATCCGAGATGTGAGGTTGCCTTAGGTTAGGATATATAACGTTATAGACGTATATAATGTTACCACAGAGAACTAGGCACTTTAATGCCAGGAATGTTGTAAAATATTACATCCGAGATGTTAGGTTGCCTTAGGTTAGGATATATAACGTTATAGAGGTATATAATGTTACCACAGAGAACTAGGCACTTGCATGCCAGGAATGTTGTAAAATATTACGGTAGAGATGATAGGTTGCCTTAGTTTAGGATATATAACGTTATAGACGTATATACTGTTCCCACCGAGAAGTAGGTGCCGACGCGCCGGGTGTGCTGTAAAATATTACATTCGACATGTTATGTTGCCTTAGGCTAGGATATATAGCGTTATAGACGTATATAATGTTCCCACCGAGAAGTAGGGGCCGACGTGCCAGGAATGTAGTAAAATATTACATCCGAGATGTTACGTTGCCTTAGGATAGGATATATAACGTTATAGACGTATATAATGTGACCACAGAGAACTAGGCACTTTAATGCCAGGAATGTTGTAAAATATTACATCCGAGATGTTAGGTTGCCTTAGGTTAGGATATATAACGTTATAGACGTATATAATGTTACCACAGAGATCTAGGCACTTGCATGCCAGGAATGTTGTAAAATATTACGGTAGAGATGATAGTTTGCCTTAATTTAGGATATATAACGTTATAGGCGTATATACTGTTCCCACCGAGAAGTAGGTGCCGACGCGCCAGGTATGTTGTAAAATATTACATTCGACATGTTAGGTTGCCTTAGGCTAGGATTTATAGCGTTATAGACGTATATAATGTTCCCACCGAGAAGTAGGGGCCGACGTGCCAGGAATGTAGTAAAATATTACATCCGAGATGTGAGGTTGCCTTAGGTTAGGATACATAACGTTATTGACTTATATAATGTCCCCACCGAGAAGTAGGTGCCGACGCGCCTGGTATGTTGTGAAATATTACATCCGAGATGTTAGGTTGCGTTAGGTTAGGATATATAACGTTATAGACGTATATAATGTTACCACAGAGAACTAGGCACTTTAATGCCAGGAATGTAGTAAAATATTACGTTCGAGATGTTAGGTTGCCTTAGGATAGGATATATAACGTTATAGACGTATATACTGTTGCCACCGAGAAGTAGGTGCCGACGCGCCTGGTATGTTGTAAAATATGACATTCGACATGTTGGGTTGCCTTAGGCTAGGATATATAGCGTTATAGACGTATAGAATGTTCCCACCGAGAAGTAGGGTCCGACGTGCCAGGAATGTAGTAAAATATTACATCATAGATGTTAGGTTGCCTTAGGTTAGGATATATAACGTTATAGATGTATATAATGTTACCGCAGAGAACTAGGCACTTGCATGCCAGGAATGTTGTAAAATATTTCGGTAGAGATGATAGGTTGCCTTAGTTTACGATATATAACTTTATAGACGTATATACTGTTCCCACCGAGAAGTAGGTGCCGACGCGCCAGGAATGTTGTAAAATATTACATTCGACATGTCAGGTTGCCTTAGGCTAGGATATGTAGCGTTATAGAAGTATATAATGTTCCCTCCGAGAAGTAGGGGCCGACGTGCCAGGAATGTAGTAAAATATTACGTTCGAGATGTTAGGTTGCCTTAGGTTAGGATATATAACGTTATAGACGTATATAAAGTTACCAGAGAACTAGGCACTTGCATGCCAGGAATGTTGTAAAATATTACGGTAGAGATGATAGGTTGCCTCAGCTTAGGATATATAACGTTATAGACGTATATACTGTTCCCACCGAGAAGTAGGTGCCGACGCGCCGGGTGTGTTGTAAAATATTACATTCGACATGTTATGTTGCCTTAGGCTAGGATATATAGCGTTATAGACGTATATAATGTTCCCACCGAGAAGTAGGGGCCGACGTGCCAGGAATGTAGTAAAATATTACATCCGAGATGTTAGGTTGCCTTAGGATAGGATATATAACGTTATAGACGTATATAATGTTACCACAGAGAATTAGGCACTTTAATGCCAGGAATGTTGTAAAATATTTCATCCGAGATGTTAGGTTGCCTTAGGTTAGGATATATAACGTTATAGACGTATATAATGTTACCACAGAGAACTAGGCACTTGCATGCCAGGAATGTTGTAAAATATTACGGTAGAGATGATAGTTTGCCTTAGTTTAGGATATATAACGTTAGAGACGTATATACTGTTCCCACCGAGAAGTAGGTGCCGACGCGCCAGGTATGTTGTAAAATATTACATTCGACATGTCAGGTTGCCTTAATCTAGGATATGTAGCGTTATAGAAGTATATAATGTTCCCTCCGAGAAGTAGGGGCCGACGTGCCAGGAATGTAGTAAAATATTACGTTCGAGATGATAGGTTGCCTTAGGATAGGATATATAACGTTATAGACGTATATACTGTTGCCACCGAGAAGTAGGTGCCGACGCGCCAGGAATGTTGTAAAATATTACATTCGACATTTCAGGTTGCCTTAGGCTAGGATATATAACGTTATAGACGTATATACTGTTCCCACCGAGAAGTAGGTGCCGACGCGCCGGGTGTGCTGTAAAAAATTACATTCGACATGTTATGTTGCCTTACTCTAGGATATATAGCGTTATAGACGTATATAATGTTCCCACCGAGAAGTAGGTGCCGACGCGCCAGGAATGTTGTAAAATATTACATTCGACATGTCAGGTTGCCTTAGGCTAGGATATATAGCGTTATAGACGTATATAATGTTCCCACCGAGAAGTAGGGGCCGACGTGCCAGGAATGTAGTAAAATATTACATCATAGATGTTAGGTTGCCTTAGGTTAGGATATATAACGTTATAGACGTATATAATGTTACCACAGAGATCTAGGCACTTTCATGCCAGGAATGTAGTATAATATTACGGTAGAGATGATAGTTTGCCTTAGTTTAGGATATATAACGTTATAGGCGTATATACTGTTCCCACCGAGAAGTAGGTGCCGACGCGCCTGGTATGTTGTAAAATATTACATTCGACATGTTGGGTTGCCTTAGGCTAGGATATATAGCGTTATAGACGTATAGAATGTTCCCACCGAGAAGTAGGGTCCGACGTGCCAGGAATGTAGTAAAATATTACATCATAGATGTTAGGTTGCCTTAGGTTAGGATATATAACGTTATAGATGTATATAATGTTACCGCAGAGAACTAGGCACTTGCATGCCAGGAATGTTGTAAAATATTTCGGTAGAGATGATAGGTTGCCTTAGTTTACGATATATAACTTTATAGACGTATATACTGTTCCCTCCGAGAAGTAGGTGCCGACGCGCCAGGAATGATGTAAAATATTACATTCGACATGTCAGGTTGCCTTAGGCTAGGATATGTAGCGTTATAGAAGTATATAATGTTCCCTCCGAGAAGTAGGGGCCGACGTGCCAGGAATGTAGTAAAATATTACGTTCGAGATGTTAGGTTGCCTTAGGATAGGATATATAACGTTATAGACGTATATACTGTTCCCACCGAGAAGTAGGTGCCGACGCGCCAGGAATGTTGTAAAATATTACATTCGACATGTTATGTTGCCTTAGGCTAGGATATATAGCGTTATAGACGTATATAATGTTCCCACCGAGAAGTAGGGGCCGACGTGCCAGGAATGTAGTAAAATACTACATCCGAGATGTTAGGTTGCCTTAGGATAGGATATATAACGTTATAGACGTATATAATGTGACCACAGAGAACTAGGCACTTTAATGCCAGGAATGTTGTAAAATATTACATCCGAGATGTTAGGTTGCCTTAGGTTAGGATATATAACGTTATAGACGTATATAATGTTACCACAGAGATCTAGGCACTTGCATGCCAGGAATGTTGTAAAATATTACGGTAGAGATTATAGTTTGCCTTAATTTAGGATATATAACGTTATAGGCGTATATACTGTTCCCACCGAGAAGTAGGTGCCGACGCGCCAGGTATGTTGTAAAATATTACATTCGACATGTTAGGTTGCCTTAGGCTAGGATATATAGCGTTATAGACGTATATAATGTTCCCACCGAGAAGTAGGGGCCGACGTGCCAGGAATGTAGTAAAATATTACATCCGAGGTGTGAGGTTGCCTTAGGTTAGGATACATAACGTTATTGACTTATATAATGTCCCCACCGAGAAGTAGGTGCCGACGCGCCTGGTATGTTGTGAAATATTACATCCGAGATGTTAGGTTGCCTTAGGTTAGGATATATAACGTTATAGACGTATATAATGTTACCACAGAGAACTAGGCACTTTAATGCCAGGAATGTTGTAAAATATTACATCCGAGATGTTAGGTTGCCTTAGGTTAGGATATATAACGTTTTAGACGTATATAAAGTTACCACAGAGAACTAGGCACTTGCATGCCAGGAATGTTGTAAAATATTACGGTAGAGATGATAGGTTGCCTCAGCTTAGGATATATAACGTTATAGACGTATATACTGTTCCCACCGAGAAGTAGGTGCCGACGCGCCGGGTGTGTTGTAAAATATTACATTCGACATGTTATGTTGCCTTAGGCTAGGATATATAGCGTTATAGACGTATATAATGTTCCCACCGAGAAGTAGGGGCCGACGTGCCAGGAATGTAGTAAAATATTACATCCGAGAAGTTAGGTTGCCTTAGGATAGGATATATAACGTTATAGACGTATATAATGTTACCACAGAGAATTAGGCACTTTAATGCCAGGAATGTTGTAAAATATTTCATCCGAGATGTTAGGTTGCCTTAGGTTAGGATATATAACGTTATAGACGTATATAATGTTACCACAGAGAACTAGGCACTTGCATGCCAGGAATGTTGTAAAATATTACGGTAGAGATGATAGTTTGCCTTAGTTTAGGATATATAACGTTAGAGACGTATATACTGTTCCCACCGAGAAGTAGGTGCCGACGCGCCAGGTATGTTGTAAAATATTACATTCGACATGTCAGGTTGCCTTAATCTAGGATATGTAGCGTTATAGAAGTATATAATGTTCCCTCCGAGAAGTAGGGGCCGACGTGCCAGGAATGTAGTAAAATATTACGTTCGAGATGTTAGGTTGCCTTAGGATAGGATATATAACGTTATAGACGTATATACTGTTGCCACCGAGAAGTAGGTGCCGACGCGCCAGGAATGTTGTAAAATATTACATTCGACATTTCAGGTTGCCTTAGGCTAGGATATATAACGTTATAGACGTATATACTGTTCCCACCGAGAAGTAGGTGCCGACGCGCCGGGTGTGCTGTAAAAAATTACATTCGACATGTTATGTTGCCTTAGGCTAGGATATATAGCGTTATAGACGTATATAATGTTCCCACCGAGAAGTAGGTGCCGACGCGCCAGGAATGTTGTAAAATATTACATTCGACATGTCAGGTTGCCTTAGGCTAGGATATATAGCGTTATAGACGTATATAATGTTCCCACCGAGAAGTAGGGGCCGACGTGCCAGGAATGTAGTAAAATATTACATCATAGATGTTAGGTTGCCTTAGGTTAGGATATATAACGTTATAGATGTATATAATGTTACCGCAGAGAACTAGGCACTTGCATGCCAGGAATGTTGTAAAATATTACGGTAGAGATGATAGGTTGCCTTAGTTTACGATATATAACTTTATAGACGTATATACTGTTCCCACCGAGAAGTAGGTGCCGACGCGCCAGGAATGTTGTAAAATATTACATTCGACATGTCAGGTTGCCTTAGGCTAGGATATGTAGCGTTATAGAAGTATATAATGTTCCCTCCGAGAAGTAGGGGCCGACGTGCCAGGAATGTAGTAAAATATTACGTTCGAGATGTTAGGTTGCCTTAGGATAGGATATATAACGTTATAGACGTATATACTGTTGCCACCGAGAAGTAGGTGCCGACGCGCCAGGAATGTTGTAAAATATTACATTCGACATGTCAGGTTGCCTTAGGCTAGGATATATAGCGTTATAGACGTATATAATGTTCCCACCGAGAAGTAGGGGCCGACGTGCCAGGAATGTAGTAAAATATTACATCATAGATGTTAGGTTGCCTTAGGTTAGGATATATAACGTTATAGATGTATATAATGTTACCACAGAGAACTAGGCACTTGCATGCCAGGAATGTTGTAAAATATTACGGTAGAGATGATAGGTTGCCTTAGTTTACGATATACAACGTTATAGACGTATATACTGTTCCCACCTAGAAGCACGTGCCGACGCGCCAGGAATGTTGTAAAATATTACATTCGACATGTCAGGTAGCCTTAGGCTAGGATATATAGCGTTATAGACGTATATAATGTTCCCACCGAGATGTAGGGGCCGACGTGCCAGGAATGTAGTAAAATATTACATCCGAGATGTTAGGTTGCCTTAGGTTAGGATATATAACGTTATAGACGTATATAATGTTACCACAGAGATCTAGGCACTTTCATGCCAGGAATGTAGTATAATATTACGGTAGAGATGATAGTTTGCCTTAGTTTAGGATATATAACGTTATAGGCGTATATACTGTTCCCACCGAGAAGTAGGTGCCGACGCGCCTGGTATGTTGTAAAATATTACATTCGACATGTTGGGTTGCCTTAGGCTAGGATATATAGCGTTATAGACGTATAGAATGTTCCCACCGAGAAGTAGGGTCCGACGTGCCAGGAATGTAGTAAAATATTACATCATAGATGTTAGGTTGCCTTAGGTTAGGATATATAACGTTATAGATGTATATAATGTTACCGCAGAGAACTAGGCACTTGCATGCCAGGAATGTTGTAAAATATTTCGGTAGAGATGATAGGTTGCCTTAGTTTACGATATATAACTTTATAGACGTATATACTGTTCCCACCGAGAACTAGGTGCCGACGCGCCAGGAATGTTGTAAAATATTACATTCGACATGTCAGGTTGCCTTAGGCTAGGATATGTAGCGTTATAGAAGTATATAATGTTCCCTCCGAGAAGTAGGGGCCGACGTGCCAGGAATGTAGTAAAATATTACGTTCGAGATGTTAGGTTGCCTTAGGATAGGATATATAACGTTATAGACGTATATACTGTTCCCACCGAGAAGTAGGTGCCGACGCGCCAGGAATGTTGTAAAATATTACATTCGACATGTTATGTTGCCTTAGGCTAGGATATATAGCGTTATAGACGTATATAATGTTCCCACCGAGAAGTAGGGGCCGACGTGCCAGGAATGTAGTAAAATATTACATCCGAGATGTTAGGTTGCCTTAGGATAGGATATATAACTTTATAGACGTATACAATGTGACCACAGAGAACTAGGCACTTTAATGCCAGGAATGTTGTAAAATATTACATCCGAGATGTTAGGTTGCCTTAGGTTAGGATATATAACGTTATAGACGTATATAATGTTACCACAGAGATCTAGGCACTTGCATGCCAGGAATGTTGTAAAATATTACGGTAGAGATTATAGTTTGCCTTAATTTAGGATATATAACGTTATATGCGTATATACTCTTCCCACCGAGAAGTAGGTGCCGACGCGCCAGGTATGTTGTAAAATATTACATTCGACATGTTAGGTTGCCTTAGGCTAGGATATATAGCGTTATAGACGTATATAATGTTCCCACCGAGAAGTAGGGGCCGACGTGCCAGGAATGTAGTAAAATATTACATCCGAGGTGTGAGGTTGCCTTAGGTTAGGATACATAACGTTATTGACTTATATAATGTCCCCACCGAGAAGTAGGTGCCGACGCGCCTGGTATGTTGTGAAATATTACATCCGAGATGTTAGGTTGCCTTAGGTTAGGATATATAACGTTATAGACGTATATAATGTTACCACAGAGAACTAGGCACTTTAATGCCAGGAATGTTGTAAAATATTACATCCGAGATGTTAGGTTGCCTTAGGTTAGGATATATAACGTTTTAGACGTATATAAAGTTACCACAGAGAACTAGGCACTTGCATGCCAGGAATGTTGTAAAATATTACGGTAGAGATGATAGGTTGCCTCAGCTTAGGATATATAACGTTATAGACGTATATACTGTTCCCACCGAGAAGTAGGTGCCGACACGCCGGGTGTGTTGTAAAATATTACATTCGACATGTTATGTTGCCTTAGGCTAGGATATATAGCGTTATAGACGTATATAATGTTCCCACCGAGAAGTAGGGGCCGACGTGCCAGGAATGTAGTAAAATATTACATCCGAGATGTTAGGTTGCCTTAGGTTAGGATATATAACGTTATAGACGTATATAATGTTACCACAGAGAACTAGGCACTTGCATGCCAGGAATGTTGTAAAATATTACGGTAGAGATGATAGTTTGCCTTAGTTTAGGATATATAACGTTAGAGACGTATATACTGTTCCCACCGAGAAGTAGGTGCCGACGCGCCAGGTATGTTGTAAAATATTACATTCGACATGTCAGGTTGCCTTAATCTAGGATATGTAGCGTTATAGAAGTATATAATGTTCCCTCCGAGAAGTAGGGGCCGACGTGCCAGGAATGTAGTAAAATATTACGTTCGAGATGTTAGGTTGCCTTAGGATAGGATATATAACGTTATAGACGTATATACTGTTGCCACCGAGAAGTAGGTGCCGACGCGCCAGGAATGTTGTAAAATATTACATTCGACATTTCAGGTTGCCTTAGGCTAGGATATATAACGTTATAGACGTATATACTGTTCCCACCGAGAAGTACGTGCCGACGCGCCGGGTGTGCTGTAAAAAATTACATTCGACATGTTATGTTGCCTTAGGCTAGGATATATAGCGTTATAGACGTATATAATGTTCCCACCGAGAAGTAGGTGCCGACGCGCCAGGAATGTTGTAAAATATTACATTCGACATGTCAGGTTGCCTTAGGCTAGGATATATAGCGTTATAGACGTATATAATGTTCCCACCGAGAAGTAGGGGCCGACGTGCCAGGAATGTAGTAAAATATTACATCATAGATGTTAGGTTGCCTTAGGTTAGGATATATAACGTTATAGATGTATATAATGTTACCACAGAGAACTAGGCACTTGCATGCCAGGAATGTTGTAAAATATTACGGTAGAGATGATAGGTTGCCTTAGTTTACGATATACAACGTTATAGACGTATATACTGTTCCCACCTAGAAGCACGTGCCGACGCGCCAGGAATGTTGTAAAATATTACATTCGACATGTCAGGTAGCCTTAGGCTAGGATATATAGCGTTATAGACGTATATAATGTTCCCACCGAGATGTAGGGGCCGACGTGCCAGGAATGTAGTAAAATATTACATCCGAGATGTTAGGTTGCCTTAGGTTAGGATATATAACGTTATAGACGTATATAATGTTACCACAGAGATCTAGGCACTTTCATGCCAGGAATGTAGTATAATATTACGGTAGAGATGATAGTTTGCCTTAGTTTAGGATATATAACGTTATAGGCGTATATACTGTTCCCACCGAGAAGTAGGTGCCGACGCGCCTGGTATGTTGTAAAATATTACATTCGACATGTTGGGTTGCCTTAGGCTAGGATATATAGCGTTATAGACGTATAGAATGTTCCCACCGAGAAGTAGGGTCCGACGTGCCAGGAATGTAGTAAAATATTACATCATAGATGTTAGGTTGCCTTAGGTTAGGATATATAACGTTATAGATGTATATAATGTTACCGCAGAGAACTAGGCACTTGCATGCCAGGAATGTTGTAAAATATTTCGGTAGAGATGATAGGTTGCCTTAGTTTACGATATATAACTTTATAGACGTATATACTGTTCCCACCGAGAAGTAGGTGCCGACGCGCCAGGAATGTTGTAAAATATTACATTCGACATGTCAGGTTGCCTTAGGCTAGGATATGTAGCGTTATAGAAGTATATAATGTTCCCTCCGAGAAGTAGGGGCCGACGTGCCAGGAATGTAGTAAAATATTACGTTCGAGATGTTAGGTTGCCTTAGGATAGGATATATAACGTTATAGACGTATATACTGTTCCCACCGAGAAGTAGGTGCCGACGCGCCAGGAATGTTGTAAAATATTACATTCGACATGTTATGTTGCCTTAGGCTAGGATATATAGCGTTATAGACGTATATAATGTTCCCACCGAGAAGTAGGGGCCGACGTGCCAGGAATGTAGTAAAATATTACATCCGAGATGTTAGGTTGCCTTAGGATAGGATATATAACGTTATAGACGTATATAATGTGACCACAGAGAACTAGGCACTTTAATGCCAGGAATGTTGTAAAATATTACATCCGAGATGTTAGGTTGCCTTAGGTTAGGATATATAACGTTATAGACGTATATAATGTTTCAACAGAGATCTAGGCACTTGCATGCCAGGAATGTTGTAAAATATTACGGTAGAGATTATAGTTTGCCTTAATTTAGGATATATAACGTTATAGGCGTATATACTGTTCCCACCGAGAAGTAGGTGCCGACGCGCCAGGTATGTTGTAAAATATTACATTCGACATGTTAGGTTGCCTTAGGCTAGGATATATAGCGTTATAGACGTATATAATGTTCCCACCGAGAAGTAGGGGCCGACGTGCCAGGAATGTAGTAAAATATTACATCCGAGGTGTGAGGTTGCCTTAGGTTAGGATACATAACGTTATTGACTTATATAATGTCCCCACCGAGAAGTAGGTGCCGACGCGCCTGGTATGTTGTGAAATATTACATCCGAGATGTTAGGTTGCCTTAGGTTAGGATATATAACGTTATAGACGTATATAATGTTACCACAGAGAACTAGGCACTTTAATGCCAGGAATGTTGTAAAATATTACATCCGAGATGTTAGGTTGCCTTAGGTTAGGATATATAACGTTTTAGACGTATATAAAGTTACCACAGAGAACTAGGCACTTGCATGCCAGGAATGTTGTAAAATATTACGGTAGAGATGATAGGTTGCCTCAGCTTAGGATATATAACGTTATAGACGTATATACTGTTCCCACCGAGAAGTAGGTTCCGACGCGCCGGGTGTGTTGTAAAATATTACATTCGACATGTTATGTTGCCTTAGGCTAGGATATATAGCGTTATAGACGTATATAATGTTCCCACCGAGAAGTAGGGGCCGACGTGCCAGGTATGTAGTAAAATATTACATCCGAGATGTTAGGTTGCCTTAGGTTAGGATATATAACGTTATAGACGTATATAATGTTACCACAGAGAACTAGGCACTTGCATGCCAGGAATGTTGTAAAATATTACGGTAGAGATGATAGTTTGCCTTAGTTTAGGATATATAACGTTAGAGACGTATATACTGTTCCCACCGAGAAGTAGGTGCCGACGCGCCAGGTATGTTGTAAAATATTACATTCGACATGTCAGGTTGCCTTAATCTAGGATATGTAGCGTTATAGAAGTATATAATGTTCCCTCCGAGAAGTAGGGGCCGACGTGCCAGGAATGTAGTAAAATATTACGTTCGAGATGTTAGGTTGCCTTAGGATAGGATATATAACGTTATAGACGTATATACTGTTGCCACCGAGAAGTAGGTGCCGACGCGCCAGGAATGTTGTAAAATATTACATTCGACATTTCAGGTTGCCTTAGGCTAGGATATATAACGTTATAGACGTATATACTGTTCCCACCGAGAAGTAGGTGCCGACGCGCCGGGTGTGCTGTAAAAAATTACATTCGACATGTTATGTTGCCTTAGGCTAGGATATATAGCGTTATAGACGTATATAATGTTCCCACCGAGAAGTAGGTGCCGACGCGCCAGGAATGTTGTAAAATATTACATTCGACATGTCAGGTTGCCTTAGGCTAGGATATATAGCGTTATAGACGTATATAATGTTCCCACCGAGAAGTAGGGGCCGACGTGCCAGGAATGTAGTAAAATATTACATCATAGATGTTAGGTTGCCTTAGGTTAGGATATATAACGTTATAGATGTATATAATGTTACCGCAGAGAACTAGGCACTTGCATGCCAGGAATGTTGTAAAATATTACGGTAGAGATGATAGGTTGCCTTAGTTTACGATATATAACTTTATAGACGTATATACTGTTCCCACCGAGAAGTAGGTGCCGACGCGCCAGGAATGTTGTAAAATATTACATTCGACATGTCAGGTTGCCTTAGGCTAGGATATGTAGCGTTATAGAAGTATATAATGTTCCCTCCGAGAAGTAGGGGCCGACGTGCCAGGAATGTAGTAAAATATTACGTTCGAGATGTTAGGTTGCCTTAGGATAGGATATATAACGTTATAGACGTATATACTGTTGCCACCGAGAAGTAGGTGCCGACGCGCCAGGAATGTTGTAAAATATTACATTCGACAGGTCAGGTTGCCTTAGGCTAGGATATATAGCGTTATAGACGTATATAATGTTCCCACCGAGAAGTAGGGGCCGACGTGCCAGGAATGTAGTAAAATATTACATCATAGATGTTAGGTTGCCTTAGGTTAGGATATATAACGTTATAGATGTATATAATGTTACCACAGAGAACTAGGCACTTGCATGCCAGGAATGTTGTAAAATATTACGGTAGAGGTGATAGGTTGCCTTAGTTTACGATATACAACGTTATAGACGTATATACTGTTCCCACCTAGAAGCACGTGCCGACGCGCCAGGAATGTTGTAAAATATTACATTCGACATGTCAGGTAGCCTTAGGCTAGGATATATAGCGTTATAGACGTATATAATGTTCCCACCGAGATGTAGGGGCCGACGTGCCAGGAATGTAGTAAAATATTACATCCGAGATGTTAGGTTGCCTTAGGTTAGGATATATAACGTTATAGACGTATATAATGTTACCACAGAGATCTAGGCACTTTCATGCCAGGAATGTAGTATAATATTACGGTAGAGATGATAGTTTGCCTTAGTTTAGGATATATAACGTTATAGGCGTATATACTGTTCCCACCGAGAAGTAGGTGCCGACGCGCCTGGTATGTTGTAAAATATTACATTCGACATGTTGGGTTGCCTTAGGCTAGGATATATAGCGTTATAGACGTATAGAATGTTCCCACCGAGAAGTAGGGTCCGACGTGCCAGGAATGTAGTAAAATATTACATCATAGATGTTAGGTTGCCTTAGGTTAGGATATATAACGTTATAGATGTATATAATGTTACCGCAGAGAACTAGGCACTTGCATGCCAGGAATGTTGTAAAATATTTCGGTAGAGATGATAGCTTGCCTTAGTTTACGATATATAACTTTATAGACGTATATACTGTTCCCACCGAGAAGTAGGTGCCGACGCGCCAGGAATGTTGTAAAATATTACATTCGACATGTCAGGTTGCCTTAGGCTAGGATATGTAGCGTTATAGAAGTATATAATGTTCCCTCCGAGAAGTAGGGGCCGACGTGCCAGGAATGTAGTAAAATATTACGTTCGAGATGTTAGGTTGCCTTAGGATAGGATATATAACGTTATAGACGTATATACTGTTCCCACCGAGAAGTAGGTGCCGACGCGCCGGGTGTGCTGTAAAATATTACATTCGACATGTTATGTTGCCTTAGGCTAGGATATATAGCGTTATAGACGTATATAATGTTCCCACCGAGAAGTAGGGGCCGACGTGCCAGGAATGTAGTAAAATATTACATCCGAGATGTTAGGTTGCCTTAGGATAGGATATATAACGTTATAGACGTATATAATGTGACCACAGAGAACTAGGCACTTTAATGCCAGGAATGTTGTAAAATATTACATCCGAGATGTTAGGTTGCCTTAGGTTAGGATATATAACGTTATAGACGTATATAATGTTACCACAGAGATCTAGGCACTTGCATGCCAGGAATGTTGTAAAATATTACGGTAGCGTTGATAGGTTGCCTTAGTTTAGTATATATAACGCTATAGACGTATATACTGTTCCCACCGAGAAGTAGGTGCCGACGCGCCAGGTGTGCTGTAAAATATTACTATCGACGTGTTAGGTTGCCTTAGGCTAGGATATATAGCGTTATACACGTATATAACGTTCCCACCGAGTAGTAGGGGCCGACGTGCCAGGAATGTAGTAAAATATTACATCCGAGATGTTAGGTTGCCTTAGGATAGGATATATAACGTTATAGACGTATATAATGTTACCACAGAGAATTAGGCACTTTAATGCCAGGAATGTTGTAAAATATTTCATCCGAGATGTTAGTTTGCCTTAGGTTAGGATATATAACGTTATAGACGTATATAATGTTACCACAGAGAACTAGGCACTTGCATGCCAGGAATGTTGTAAAATATTACGGTAGAGATGATAGTTGCCTTAGTTTAGGATATATAACGTTATAGGCGTATATACTGTTCCCACCGAGAAGTAGGTGCCGATGCGCCAGGTATGTTGTAAAATATTACATTCGACATGTTAGGTTGCCTTAGGCTAGGATATATAGCGTTATAGACGTATATAATGTTCCCACCGAGAAGTAGGGGCCGACATGCCAGGAATGTAGTAAAATATTACATCCGAGATGTGAGGTTGCCTTAGGTTAGGATACATAACGTTATTGACTTATATAATGTCCCCACCGAGAAGTAGGTGCCGACGCGCCTGGTATGTTGTGAAATATTACATCCGAGATGTTAGGTTGCCTTAGGTTAGGATATATAACGTTATAGACGTATATAATGTTACCACAGAGATCTAGGCACTTGCATGCCAGGAATGTTGTAAAATATTACGGTAGCGTTGATAGGTTGCCTTAGTTTAGTATATATAACGTTATAGACGTATATACTGTTCCCACCGAGAAGTAGGTGCCGACGCGCCAGGTGTGCTGTAAAATATTACTATCGACGTGTTAGGTTGCCTTAGGCTAGGATATATAGCGTTATACACGTATATAACGTTCCCACCGAGTAGTAGGGGCCGACGTGCCAGGAATGTAGTAAAATATTAAATCCGAGATGTTAGGTTGCCTTAGGTTAGGATATATAACGTTATAGACGTATATAATGTTACCACAGAGATCTAGGCACTTGCATGCCAGGAATGTTGTAAAATATTACGGTAGAGATGATAGTTTGCCTTAATTTAGGATATATAACGTTATAGGCGTATATACTGTTCCCACCGAGAAGTAGGTGCCGACGCGCCAGGTGTGCTGTAAAATATTACTATCGACGTGTTAGGTTGCCTTAGGCTAGGATATATAGCGTTATAGACGTATAGAATGTTCCCACCGAGAAGTAGGGGCCGACGTGCCAGGAATGTAGTAGAATATTACATCCGAGATGTTAGGTTGCCTTAGGTTAGGATATATAACGTTATAGACGTATATAATGTTACCACAGAGAACTAGGCACTTTAATGCCAGGAATGTTGTAAAATATTACATCCGAGATGTTAGGTTGCCTTAGGTTAGGATATATAACGTTATAGAGGTATATAATGTTACCACAGAGAACTAGGCACTTGCATGCCAGGAATGTTGTAAAATATTACGGTAGAGATGATAGGTTGCCTTAGTTTAGGATATATAGCGTTATAGACGTATAGAATGTTCCCACCGAGAAGTAGGGTCCGACGTGCCAGGAATGTAGTAAAATATTACATCATAGATGTTAGGTTGCCTTAGGTTAGGATATATAACGTTATAGATGTATATAATGTTACCACAGCGAACTAGGCACTTGCATGCCAGGAATGTTGTAAAATATTACATCCGAGATGTTAGGTTGCCTTAGGTTAGGATATATAGCGTTATAGACGTATATAATGTTCCCACCGAGAAGTAGGGGCCGACGTGCCAGGAATGTAGTAAAATATTACATCCGAGATGTTAGGTTGCCTTAGGATAGGATATATAACGTTATAGACGTATATAATGTGACCACAGAGAACTAGGCACTTTAATGCCAGGAATGTTGTAAAATATTACATCCGAGATGTTAGGTTGCCTTAGGTTAGGATATATAACGTTATAGACGTATATAATGTTACCACAGAGATCTAGGCACTTGCATGCCAGGAATGTTGTAAAATATTACGGTAGCGTTGATAGGTTGCCTTAGTTTAGTATATATAACGCTATAGACGTATATACTGTTCCCACCGAGAAGTAGGTGCCGACGCGCCAGGTGTGCTGTAAAATATTACTATCGACGTGTTAGGTTGCCTTAGGCTAGGATATATAGCGTTATACACGTATATAACGTTCCCACCGAGTAGTAGGGGCCGACGTGCCAGGAATGTAGTAAAATATTACATCCGAGATGTTAGGTTGCCTTAGGATAGGATATATAACGTTATAGACGTATATAATGTTACCACAGAGAATTAGGCACTTTAATGCCAGGAATGTTGTAAAATATTTCATCCGAGATGTTAGTTTGCCTTAGGTTAGGATATACAACGTTATAGACGTATATAATGTTACCACAGAGAACTAGGCACTTGCATGCCAGGAATGTTGTAAAATATTACGGTAGAGATGATAGTTGCCTTAGTTTAGGATATATAACGTTATAGGCGTATATACTGTTCCCACCGAGAAGTAGGTGCCGACGCGCCAGGTATGTTGTAAAATATTACATTCGACATGTTAGGTTGCCTTAGGCTAGGATATATAGCGTTATAGACGTATATAATGTTCCCACCGAGAAGTAGGGTCCGACGTGCCAGGAATGTAGTAAAATATTACATCATAGATGTTAGGTTGCCTTAGGTTAGGATATATAACGTTATAGATGTATATAATGTTACCACAGCGAACTAGGCACTTGCATGCCAGGAATGTTGTAAAATATTACATCCGAGATGTTAGGTTGCCTTAGGCTAGGATATATAGCGTTATAGACGTATAGAATGTTCCCACCGAGAAGTAGGGGCCGACGTGCCAGGAATGTAGTAGAATATTACATCCGAGATGTTAGGTTGCCTTAGGTTAGGATATATAACGTTATAGACGTATATAATGTTACCACAGAGAACTAGGCACTTTAATGCCAGGAATGTTGTAAAATATTACATCCGAGATGTTAGGTTGCCTTAGGTTAGGATATATAACGTTATAGAGGTATATAATGTTACCACAGAGAACTAGGCACTTGCATGCCAGGAATGTTGTAAAATATTACGGTAGAGATGATAGGTTGCCTTAGTTTAGGATATATAACGTTATAGACGTATATACTGTTCCCACCGAGAAGTAGGTGCCGACGCGCCAGGTGTGCTGTAAAATATTACTATCGACGTGTTAGGTTGCCTTAGGCTAGGATATATAGCGTTATACACGTATATAACGTTCCCACCGAGTAGTAGGGGCCGACGTGCCAGGAATGTAGTAAAATATTACATCCGAGATGTTAGGTTGCCTTAGGATAGGATATATAACGCTATTGTCTTATATAACGTTCCCACCGAGAAAAAGGCGCCGACGCGTCGGGAATGCTGTAAAATATTACATTCGACATGTTAGGTTGCCTTAGGCTAGGATATATAGCGTTATAGACGTATAGAATGTTCCCATCGAGAAGTGGGGTCCGACGTGCCAGGAATGTAGTAAAATATTACATCATAGATGTTAGGTTGCCTTAGGTTAGGATATATAACGTTATAGATGTATATAATGTTACCACAGAGAACTAGGCACTTGCATGCCAGGAATGTTGTAAAATATTACGGTAGAGATGATAGGTTGCCTTAGTTTACGATATACAACGTTATAGACGTATATACTGTTCCCACCGAGAAGTAGGTGCCGACGCGCCAGGAATGTTGTAAAATATTACATTCGACATGTTAGGTTGCCTTAGGCTAGGATATATAGCGTTATAGACGTATATAATGTTCCCACCGAGAAGTAGGGGCCGACGTGCCAGGAATGTAGTAGAATATTACATCCGAGATGTTAGGTTGCCTTAGGTTAGGATATATAACGTTATAGACGTATATAATGTTACCACAGAGAACTAGGCACTTTAATGCCAGGAATGTTGTAAAATATTACATCCGAGATGTTAGGTTGCCTTAGGTTAGGATATATAACGTTATAGATGTATATAATGTTACCACAGCGAACTAGGCACTTGCATGCCAGGAATGTTGTAAAATATTACGGTAGAGATGATAGGTTGTCTTAGTTTACGATATACAACGTTATAGACGTATTTACTGTTCCCACCGAGAAGTAGGTGCCGACGCGCCAGGAATGTTGTAAAATATTACATTCGACATGCAGGTTGCCTTAGGCTAGGATATGTAGCGTTATAGAAGTATATAATGTTCCCTCCGAGAAGTAGGGGCCCGACGTGCCAGGAGTGTAGTAAAATATTACATCCGAGATGTTAGGTTGCCTTAGGATAGGATATATAACGCTATTGTCTTATATAACGTTCCCACCGAGAAAAAGGCGCCGACGCGTCGGGAATGCTGTAAAATATTACATTCGACATGTTAGGTTGCCTTAGGCTAGGATATATAGCGTTATAGACGTATAGAATGTTCCCACCGAGAAGTAGGGTCCGACGTGCCAGGAATGTAGTAAAATATTACATCATAGATGTTAGGTTGCCTTAGGTTAGGATATATAACGTTATAGATGTATATAATGTTACCACAGCGAACTAGGCACTTGCATGCCAGGAATGTTGTAAAATATTACATCCGAGATGTTAGGTTGCCTTAGGTTAGGATATATAGCGTTATAGACGTATATAATGTTCCCACCGAGAAGTAGGGGCCGACCTGCCAGGAATGTAGTAAAATATTACATCCGAGATGTTAGGTTGCCTTAGGATAGGATATATAACGTTATAGACGTATATAATGTGACCACAGAGAACTAGGCACTTTAATGCCAGGAATGTTGTAAAATATTACATCCGAGATGTTAGGTTGCCTTAGGTTAGGATATATAACGTTATAGACGTATATAATGTTACCACAGAGATCTAGGCACTTGCATGCCAGGAATGTTGTAAAATATTACGGTAGCGTTGATAGGTTGCCTTAGTTTAGTATATATAACGCTATAGACGTATATACTGTTCCCACCGAGAAGTAGGTGCCGACGCGCCAGGTGTGCTGTAAAATATTACTATCGACGTGTTAGGTTGCCTTAGGCTAGGATATATAGCGTTATACACGTATATAACGTTCCCACCGAGTAGTAGGGGCCGACGTGCCAGGAATGTAGTAAAATATTACATCCGAGATGTGAGGTTGCCTTAGGTTAGGATACATAACGTTATTGACTTATATAATGTCCCCACCGAGAAGTAGGTGCCGACGCGCCTGGTATGTTGTGAAATATTACATCCGAGATGTTAGGTTGCCTTAGGTTAGGATATATAACGTTATAGACGTATATAATGTTACCACAGAGATCTAGGCACTTGCATGCCAGGAATGTTGTAAAATATTACGGTAGCGTTGATAGGTTGCCTTAGTTTAGTATATATAACGTTATAGACGTATATACTGTTCCCACCGAGAAGTAGGTGCCGACGCGCCAGGTGTGCTGTAAAATATTACTATCGACGTGTTAGGTTGCCTTAGGCTAGGATATATAGCGTTATACACGTATATAACGTTCCCACCGAGTAGTAGGGGCCGACGTGCCAGGAATGTAGTAAAATATTACATCCGAGATGTTAGGTTGCCTTAGGATAGGATATATAACGCTATTGCCTTATATAACGTTCCCACCGAGATAAAGGCGCCGATGCGTCGGGAATGCTGTAAAATATTACATTCGACATGTTAGGTTGCCTTAGGCTAGGATATATAGCGTTATAGACGTATAGAATGTTCCCATCGAGAAGTAGGGTCCGACGTGCCAGTAATGTAGTAAAATTTTACATCATAGATGTTAGGTTGCCTTAGGTTAGGATATATAACGTTATAGATGTATATAATGTTACCACAGAGAACTAGGCTCTTGCATGCCAGGAATGTTGTAAAATATTACGGTAGAGATGATAGGTTGCCTTAGTTTACGATATACAACGTTATAGACGTATATACTGTTCCCGCCGAGAAGTAGGTGCCGACGCGCCAGGAATGTTGTAAAATATTACATTCGACATGTCAGGTTGCCCTAGGCTAGGATATGTAGCGTTATAGACGTATATAATGTTCCCACCGAGAAGTAGGGGCCGACGTGCCAGGAATGTAGTAGAATATTACATCCGAGATGTTAGGTTGCCTTAGGTTAGGATATATAACGTTATAGACGTATATAATGTTACCACAGAGAACTAGGCACTTTAATGCCAGGAATGTTGTAAAATATTACATCCGAGATGTTAGGTTGCCTTAGGTTAGGATATATAACGTTATAGATGTATATAATGTTACCACAGCGAACTAGGCACTTGCATGCCAGGAATGTTGTAAAATATTACGGTAGAGATGATAGGTTGTCTTAGTTTACGATATACAACGTTATAGACGTATTTACTGTTCCCACCGAGAAGTAGGTGCCGACGCGCCAGGAATGTTGTAAAATATTACATTCGACATGCAGGTTGCCTTAGGCTAGGATATGTAGCGTTATAGAAGTATATAATGTTCCCTCCGAGAAGTAGGGGCCCGACGTGCCAGGAGTGTAGTAAAATATTACATCCGAGATGTTAGGTTGCCTTAGGATAGGATATATAACGCTATTGTCTTATATAACGTTCCCACCGAGAAAAAGGCGCCGACGCGTCGGGAATGCTGTAAAATATTACATTCGACATGTTAGGTTGCCTTAGGCTAGGATATATAGCGTTATAGACGTATAGAATGTTCCCACCGAGAAGTAGGGTCCGACGTGCCAGGAATGTAGTAAAATATTACATCATAGATGTTAGGTTGCCTTAGGTTAGGATATATAACGTTATAGATGTATATAATGTTACCACAGCGAACTAGGCACTTGCATGCCAGGAATGTTGTAAAATATTACATCCGAGATGTTAGGTTGCCTTAGGTTAGGATATATAGCGTTATAGACGTATATAATGTTCCCACCGAGAAGTAGGGGCCGACGTGCCAGGAATGTAGTAAAATATTACATCCGAGATGTTAGGTTGCCTTAGGATAGGATATATAACGTTATAGACGTATATAATGTGACCACAGAGAACTAGGCACTTTAATGCCAGGAATGTTGTAAAATATTACATCCGAGATGTTAGGTTGCCTTAGGTTAGGATATATAACGTTATAGACGTATATAATGTTACCACAGAGATCTAGGCACTTGCATGCCAGGAATGTTGTAAAATATTACGGTAGCGTTGATAGGTTGCCTTAGTTTAGTATATATAACGCTATAGACGTATATACTGTTCCCACCGAGAAGTAGGTGCCGACGCGCCAGGTGTGCTGTAAAATATTACTATCGACGTGTTAGGTTGCCTTAGGCTAGGATATATAGCGTTATACACGTATATAACGTTCCCACCGAGTAGTAGGGGCCGACGTGCCAGGAATGTAGTAAAATATTACATCCGAGATGTTAGGTTGCCTTAGGATAGGATATATAACGTTATAGACGTATATAATGTTACCACAGAGAATTAGGCACTTTAATGCCAGGAATGTTGTAAAATATTTCATCCGAGATGTTAGTTTGCCTTAGGTTAGGATATACAACGTTATAGACGTATATAATGTTACCACAGAGAACTAGGCACTTGCATGCCAGGAATGTTGTAAAATATTACGGTAGAGATGATAGTTGCCTTAGTTTAGGATATATAACGTTATAGGCGTATATACTGTTCCCACCGAGAAGTAGGTGCCGACGCGCCAGGTATGTTGTAAAATATTACATTCGACATGTTAGGTTGCCTTAGGCTAGGATATATAGCGTTATAGACGTATATAACGTTCCCACCGAGTAGTAGGGGCCGACGTGCCAGGAATGTAGTAAAATATTACATCCGAGATGTTAGGTTGCCTTAGGATAGGATATATAACGCTATTGCCTTATATAACGTTCCCACCGAGATAAAGGCGCCGATGCGTCGGGAATGCTGTAAAATATTACATTCGACATGTTAGGTTGCCTTAGGCTAGGATATATAGCGTTATAGACGTATAGAATGTTCCCATCGAGAAGTAGGGTCCGACGTGCCAGGAATGTAGTAAAATTTTACATCATAGATGTTAGGTTGCCTTAGGTTAGGATATATAACGTTATAGATGTATATAATGTTACCACAGAGAACTAGGCTCTTGCATGCCAGGAATGTTGTAAAATATTACGGTAGAGATGATAGGTTGCCTTAGTTTACGATATACAACGTTATAGACGTATATACTGTTCCCGCCGAGAAGTAGGTGCCGACGCGCCAGGAATGTTGTAAAATATTACATTCGACATGTCAGGTTGCCCTAGGCTAGGATATGTAGCGTTATAGACGTATATACTGTTCCCACCGAGAAGTAGGTGCCGACGCGCCAGGTGTGCTGTAAAATATTACTATCGACGTGTTAGGTTGCCTTAGGCTAGGATATATAGCGTTATACACGTATATAACGTTCCCACCGAGTAGTAGGGGCCGACGTGCCAGGAATGTAGTAAAATATTACATCCGAGATGTTAGGTTGCCTTAGGATAGGATATATAACGTTATAGACGTATATAATGTTACCACAGAGAATTAGGCACTTTAATGCCAGGAATGTTGTAAAATATTTCATCCGAGATGTTAGTTTGCCTTAGGTTAGGATATACAACGTTATAGACGTATATAATGTTACCACAGAGAACTAGGCACTTGCATGCCAGGAATGTTGTAAAATATTACGGTAGAGATGATAGTTGCCTTAGTTTAGGATATATAACGTTATAGGCGTATATACTGTTCCCACCGAGAAGTAGGTGCCGACGCGCCAGGTATGTTGTAAAATATTACATTCGACATGTTAGGTTGCCTTAGGCTAGGATATATAGCGTTATAGACGTATATAATGTTCCCACCGAGAAGTAGGGGCCGACGTGCCAGGAATGTAGTAAAATATTACATCCGAGATGTGAGGTTGCCTTAGGTTAGGATACATAACGTTATTGACTTATATAATGTCCCCACCGAGAAGTAGGTGCCGACGCGCCTGGTATGTTGTGAAATATTACATCCGAGATGTTAGGTTGCCTTAGGTTAGGATATATAACGTTATAGACGTATATAATGTTACCACAGAGATCTAGGCACTTGCATGCCAGGAATGTTGTAAAATATTACGGTAGCGTTGATAGGTTGCCTTAGTTTAGTATATATAACGTTATAGACGTATATACTGTTCCCACCGAGAAGTAGGTGCCGACGCGCCAGGTGTGCTGTAAAATATTACTATCGACGTGTTAGGTTGCCTTAGGCTAGGATATATAGCGTTATACACGTATATAACGTTCCCACCGAGTAGTAGGGGCCGACGTGCCAGGAATGTAGTAAAATATTACATCCGAGATGTTAGGTTGCCTTAGGATAGGATATATAACGCTATTGCCTTATATAACGTTCCCACCGAGATAAAGGCGCCGATGCGTCGGGAATGCTGTAAAATATTACATTCGACATGTTAGGTTGCCTTAGGCTAGGATATATAGCGTTATAGACGTATAGAATGTTCCCATCGAGAAGTAGGGTCCGACGTGCCAGGAATGTAGTAAAATTTTACATCATAGATGTTAGGTTGCCTTAGGTTAGGATATATAACGTTATAGATGTATATAATGTTACCACAGAGAACTAGGCTCTTGCATGCCAGGAATGTTGTAAAATATTACGGTAGAGATGATAGGTTGCCTTAGTTTACGATATACAACGTTATAGACGTATATACTGTTCCCGCCGAGAAGTAGGTGCCGACGCGCCAGGAATGTTGTAAAATATTACATTCGACATGTCAGGTTGCCCTAGGCTAGGATATGTAGCGTTATAGACGTATATAATGTTCCCACCGAGAAGTAGGGGCCGACGCGCCAGGTGTGCTGTAAAATATTACTATCGACGTGTTAGGTTGCCTTAGGCTAGGATATATAGCGTTATACACGTATATAATGTTCCCACCGAGAAGTAGGGGCCGACGTGCCAGGAATGTAGTAGAATATTACATCCGAGATGTTAGGTTGCCTTAGGTTAGGATATATAACGTTATAGACGTATATAATGTTACCACAGAGAACTAGGCACTTTAATGCCAGGAATGTTGTAAAATATTACATCCGAGATGTTAGGTTGCCTTAGGTTAGGATATATAACGTTATAGAGGTATATAATGTTACCACAGAGAACTAGGCACTTGCATGCCAGGAATGTTGTAAAATATTACGGTAGAGATGATAGGTTGCCTTAGTTTAGGATATATAACGTTATAGACGTATATACTGTTCCCACCGAGAAGTAGGTGCCGACGCGCCAGGTGTGCTGTAAAATATTACTATCGACGTGTTAGGTTGCCTTAGGCTAGGATATATAGCGTTATACACGTATATAACGTTCCCACCGAGTAGTAGGGGCCGACGTGCCAGGAATGTAGTAAAATATTACATCCGAGATGTTAGGTTGCCTTAGGATAGGATATATAACGCTATTGTCTTATATAACGTTCCCACCGAGAAAAAGGCGCCGACGCGTCGGGAATGCTGTAAAATATTACATTCGACATGTTAGGTTGCCTTAGGCTAGGATATATAGCGTTATAGACGTATAGAATGTTCCCACCGAGAAGTAGGGTCCGACGTGCCAGGAATGTAGTAAAATATTACATCATAGATGTTAGGTTGCCTTAGGTTAGGATATATAACGTTATAGATGTATATAATGTTACCACAGCGAACTAGGCACTTGCATGCCAGGAATGTTGTAAAATATTACATCCGAGATGTTAGGTTGCCTTAGGTTAGGATATATAGCGTTATAGACGTATATAATGTTCCCACCGAGAAGTAGGGGCCGACGTGCCAGGAATGTAGTAAAATATTACATCCGAGATGTTAGGTTGCCTTAGGATAGGATATATAACGTTATAGACGTATATAATGTGACCACAGAGAACTAGGCACTTTAATGCCAGGAATGTTGTAAAATATTACATCCGAGATGTTAGGTTGCCTTAGGTTAGGATATATAACGTTATAGACGTATATAATGTTACCACAGAGATCTAGGCACTTGCATGCCAGGAATGTTGTAAAATATTACGGTAGCGTTGATAGGTTGCCTTAGTTTAGTATATATAACGCTATAGACGTATATACTGTTCCCACCGAGAAGTAGGTGCCGACGCGCCAGGTGTGCTGTAAAATATTACTATCGACGTGTTAGGTTGCCTTAGGCTAGGATATATAGCGTTATACACGTATATAACGTTCCCACCGAGTAGTAGGGGCCGACGTGCCAGGAATGTAGTAAAATATTACATCCGAGATGTTAGGTTGCCTTAGGATAGGATATATAACGTTATAGACGTATATAATGTTACCACAGAGAATTAGGCACTTTAATGCCAGGAATGTTGTAAAATATTTCATCCGAGATGTTAGTTTGCCTTAGGTTAGGATATACAACGTTATAGACGTATATAATGTTACCACAGAGAACTAGGCACTTGCATGCCAGGAATGTTGTAAAATATTACGGTAGAGATGATAGTTGCCTTAGTTTAGGATATATAACGTTATAGGCGTATATACTGTTCCCACCGAGAAGTAGGTGCCGACGCGCCAGGTATGTTGTAAAATATTACATTCGACATGTTAGGTTGCCTTAGGCTAGGATATATAGCGTTATAGACGTATATAATGTTCCCACCGAGAAGTAGGGGCCGACGTGCCAGGAATGTAGTAAAATATTACATCCGAGATGTGAGGTTGCCTTAGGTTAGGATACATAACGTTATTGACTTATATAATGTCCCCACCGAGAAGTAGGTGCCGACGCGCCTGGTATGTTGTGAAATATTACATCCGAGATGTTAGGTTGCCTTAGGTTAGGATATATAACGTTATAGACGTATATAATGTTACCACAGAGATCTAGGCACTTGCATGCCAGGAATGTTGTAAAATATTACGGTAGCGTTGATAGGTTGCCTTAGTTTAGTATATATAACGTTATAGACGTATATACTGTTCCCACCGAGAAGTAGGTGCCGACGCGCCAGGTGTGCTGTAAAATATTACTATCGACGTGTTAGGTTGCCTTAGGCTAGGATATATAGCGTTATACACGTATATAACGTTCCCACCGAGTAGTAGGGGCCGACGTGCCAGGAATGTAGTAAAATATTACATCCGAGATGTTAGGTTGCCTTAGGATAGGATATATAACGCTATTGCCTTATATAACGTTCCCACCGAGATAAAGGCGCCGATGCGTCGGGAATGCTGTAAAATATTACATTCGACATGTTAGGTTGCCTTAGGCTAGGATATATAGCGTTATAGACGTATAGAATGTTCCCATCGAGAAGTAGGGTCCGACGTGCCAGGAATGTAGTAAAATTTTACATCATAGATGTTAGGTTGCCTTAGGTTAGGATATATAACGTTATAGATGTATATAATGTTACCACAGAGAACTAGGCTCTTGCATGCCAGGAATGTTGTAAAATATTACGGTAGAGATGATAGGTTGCCTTAGTTTACGATATACAACGTTATAGACGTATATACTGTTCCCGCCGAGAAGTAGGTGCCGACGCGCCAGGAATGTTGTAAAATATTACATTCGACATGTCAGGTTGCCCTAGGCTAGGATATGTAGCGTTATAGACGTATATAATGTTCCCACCGAGAAGTAGGGGCCGACGCGCCAGGTGTGCTGTAAAATATTACTATCGACGTGTTAGGTTGCCTTAGGCTAGGATATATAGCGTTATACACGTATATAATGTTCCCACCGAGAAGTAGGGGCCGACGTGCCAGGAATGTGGTAGAATATTACATCCGAGATGTTAGGTTGCCTTAGGTTAGGATATATAACGTTATAGACGTATATAATGTTACCACAGAGAACTAGGCACTTTAATGCCAGGAATGTTGTAAAATATTACATCCGAGATGTTAGGTTGCCTTAGGTTAGGATATATAACGTTATAGATGTATATAATGTTACCACAGCGAACTAGGCACTTGCATGCCAGGAATGTTGTAAAATATTACGGTAGAGATGATAGGTTGTCTTAGTTTACGATATACAACGTTATAGACGTATTTACTGTTCCCACCGAGAAGTAGGTGCCGACGCGCCAGGAATGTTGTAAAATATTACATTCGACATGCAGGTTGCCTTAGGCTAGGATATGTAGCGTTATAGAAGTATATAATGTTCCCTCCGAGAAGTAGGGGCCCGACGTGCCAGGAGTGTAGTAAAATATTACATCCGAGATGTTAGGTTGCCTTAGGATAGGATATATAACGCTATTGTCTTATATAACGTTCCCACCGAGAAAAAGGCGCCGACGCGTCGGGAATGCTGTAAAATATTACATTCGACATGTTAGGTTGCCTTAGGCTAGGATATATAGCGTTATAGACGTATAGAATGTTCCCACCGAGAAGTAGGGTCCGACGTGCCAGGAATGTAGTAAAATATTACATCATAGATGTTAGGTTGCCTTAGGTTAGGATATATAACGTTATAGATGTATATAATGTTACCACAGCGAACTAGGCACTTGCATGCCAGGAATGTTGTAAAATATTACATCCGAGATGTTAGGTTGCCTTAGGTTAGGATATATAGCGTTATAGACGTATATAATGTTCCCACCGAGAAGTAGGGGCCGACGTGCCAGGAATGTAGTAAAATATTACATCCGAGATGTTAGGTTGCCTTAGGATAGGATATATAACGTTATAGACGTATATAATGTGACCACAGAGAACTAGGCACTTTAATGCCAGGAATGTTGTAAAATATTACATCCGAGATGTTAGGTTGCCTTAGGTTAGGATATATAACGTTATAGACGTATATAATGTTACCACAGAGATCTAGGCACTTGCATGCCAGGAATGTTGTAAAATATTACGGTAGCGTTGATAGGTTGCCTTAGTTTAGTATATATAACGCTATAGACGTATATACTGTTCCCACCGAGAAGTAGGTGCCGACGCGCCAGGTGTGCTGTAAAATATTACTATCGACGTGTTAGGTTGCCTTAGGCTAGGATATATAGCGTTATACACGTATATAACGTTCCCACCGAGTAGTAGGGGCCGACGTGCCAGGAATGTAGTAAAATATTACATCCGAGATGTTAGGTTGCCTTAGGATAGGATATATAACGTTATAGACGTATATAATGTTACCACAGAGAATTAGGCACTTTAATGCCAGGAATGTTGTAAAATATTTCATCCGAGATGTTAGTTTGCCTTAGGTTAGGATATACAACGTTATAGACGTATATAATGTTACCACAGAGAACTAGGCACTTGCATGCCAGGAATGTTGTAAAATATTACGGTAGAGATGATAGTTGCCTTAGTTTAGGATATATAACGTTATAGGCGTATATACTGTTCCCACCGAGAAGTAGGTGCCGACGCGCCAGGTATGTTGTAAAATATTACAT